>JAEHOD010000089.1:0-185000 GCA_016834595.1 Chlamydomonas schloesseri
GCTGGCCGGCGGTTCTTCCTTGTTGCTAACCTTGTGTTTTTAACGATGTGCAGGTTGTGGACGGCCCTGTGGCCGCTCGCTTGGTGTGGTGCCGACGCCAATGACCCTCGCCTCTTCTCGTGGCGCCTGGCCCGCTGTCGTCTCTGCCTGCGGCGATGCTGCTCTGCAGATAGTTAGGTTCCCGGGTGTCGTCCGCAGCCGTCGGTCCGTGATCGGTAGGCGTGTGCAGCCAGTCGTGTAGTCCCTGGTATGGTTTGTGTTTGCACGGGCGCGGTTGCCCCGGCGCCCAGGCTGCTGGTGCATGTCGCCTCCGGACGCAATCGGGGCCTGTTTGGAGGGTTGAGTTTCGTTCGTTTGTAGGGCTTGTGGCGGGCGACGTGCCCGTGGTGGGCTTTGTGGTGTGTTGGTGGTTTGGCTTGTTCCCCCGCTCGGCTTGGATTTGAGTTGGTACAGACTTTCCTTGACGATGGCCTCCCTGGCCAAGACTTTGCAGACGAGAAAATAGTGGTGCTTGCGTTTACTGGGGATGCCGGCAGGCCTCTGGCTTGTCGCGCCTTGTTTTGCGGGGGTACTGCCGCCAAAATGGTGCATTCATGAGCCGCGAGTACTGTGATGCTGTGTCTGGTGTGGCTCTGGCGGGCGTCTCGCTTAGCTTCGACACGCCTACGCAGCTGTGAGTCGGGTGGGCAGCCCAGCAGGGTGGCGGTTGGCCACATGTGCCCGAGACAGTGTTCACACTGTCCCCTTCTTGTAAACCCGCATTCATAACATATCGGTTCTGAATTGGTTCTGCCCTGGTTCTGACTCTTGCCCTGGTTTGACTTAGTTTCTTATAGCGAGCATGGCCTTGTCGCGCTTTAAGCGCGGCGACGTCGTGCAAGTAGCTACCTTAGAACTAGCTGACGCAACGCAGCAATGGATGCGGAAGAAGTCGCGCATGGTGACGGCCACCATGCGCACCAGTATTCCGCCGGGCGCCGGCTCGCACGAACATTTGGCTAGGAACCGTGAGCATTTGGCTGGTGGCCTCCTTGGGCACCTGTTCCCCAAGCTCAAGGCCGCGGCGGCCCTGGCGCAGGTCGGGCCGCCGGGCCGGACGAAGGGGCTGCCGGTGCACCTTGACTCGGCGGGCACCTGCCTGCAAGTCGACCTGACCATGGACCAGGCCCTCTTCCCCGCGCTGCTGGCGATGCTGGACGACAACGGCGCTGTGGAAGTGCCCGCGGCACGCGGGGTGCCTGCGCTGCGCTGGGTGGCGTGGGACCCGGTGAAGCGCATGCGGGTGCGGGGAGGGTCCCGCTGGCTGAAGGTGTCGGGACTGGAGGCTGGGCTGGCCCCGGGAGCCGGCCTGATGATGGTGGAGATGCAGCGCTGCTTGGGTGGGGTCCCCGCCGAGGTTGTCGAGGTGTACATGGACACCCGCTTCCCGGAGGTGGTGGTGGAGCAGCTTGACTGCGCGCTGGTGAAAGTGCCTGCGTCGGCGCAGCTGCCTGGTGCCGGGAATGCTTTCCGTGTGCGCCTTGGGGAGATGCAGCTGCTCTTTGAGCCGGCGGACTATGACCGGTACCAGGCGTTTTGACGCGTGGTCCGCGGCAGAGCCGCATGCCGGCACCGCCGGCCGAGCCAGATGCGCCTCGGCCTGGCGGGCCGGGTGCAGCCGGTGGCGCGGGGGCTGGCGGTTCGTGGAGCCAGCTCGTCGGCGGCCGGGTCGTGCCGCTCTCGGCGGCGGCGGCCGTGGCGGCTGCAGCGGCGGCAGCTGCGAAAGCGGCGGCTGAGCAGGAGGCGCTGTGGCGGCGGCGGCTGCGAAGGAGGCGGCTGCGCAGGCGGCGGCTGAGAAGGCGGCGGCTGCGAAGGCGGCGGCTGCGAAGGAGGCGGCTGCGAAGGCGGCGGCCGCGAAGGACGCGGCTGCGACGGCGGCCGCTGAGACGGAGGCGGCTGCGAAGGCGGCGGCCGAGAAGACGGCGGCAGCGGCGGCCCTGCCGCCGGGTTCGGGCCGGGGGGCGGGCGCGGGTGTGGGTGACAATGCGTTCGCCCTGCTGGCTACCCTGGGGCGCGAGGACGGTGTCGGTGGTGGCGACGACCCGGACGAGGTGATGGACCCGTCTGCGGCGGCTGCAGCGGAGGCCGCGGAGGGCGCCCGGCGCCTTGCCACCAAGGCCCAGATGCTGGCGAATCGGAAGCGTGAGGAGGCGGCGACGGCGGCAGCGGCGGCTGCCAAGGCGGCGGCCGACAACGAGCTGCTGGACGCCGCTATTCGTGAGAAGGAGGAGGCCGCCAAGCTCGCTGCGGCGGCTGCGGCGGCCGCGGCCGAGGCCGCGGCTGCAGAGGCGGCTGCGGCACGGCCGCGGCGGCTGCGACCGCTGCGGCTGTGGTGGCTGCGGGCGGCGCGGCCACGGCGGCTGCCGGCGGGGCGGCCGCGGCGGCTGCCGGTGGGGCGCCGGCGCCCGCTGCGGCCGGTGCCGCGGTGGCGGTGGTGGTGCCGGGCGCCGAGCTTGCCCGCGGGTAGCGGCCACAGCGGCGGCGGTTGTGGCGGTAGCCCCGGCGGTGGCGGCTGGTGGCGGCCGCACCCCTGGCGGTGGGCGGCGGCAGTGGCGACGCTGGCAGTGGCGGCAGTGTGCACGGTGGCGCTGGTGTGCAGCCTGCCGCCGCCAGCCCAGGTGCCCCGGCGGGGCGCTGAGGTAATGCGGCGGCCTAAGCTGCCGGCTGTCGGTCCGCGGCCGCTGCGGGTAGGGACCCACAACGTGCGCGGCCTGCGCAGCCAGGTCGGGACCTGGGCTGCCCCGCGCCTGCACGCCCTGCTCCGGTGCTGGGAGCGGCAGCAACTGGACGTCGGTGCCTGCAAGAAACGCACGTCCTTTCATCTGCCATTGATCTCGTGACGACTGATTGCGTGCAGCCGCCCAGCGGCTGCGTGTACGTGAGTGGACTGCTTTCTGGTCGCCTGCTTCTAAGCCTGATGGTCGCCGGGTCGCCGGCGGCACTGCTATTCTGGTGCGGTCAGCCCTCCTCCACAGTGGCGCTGTATCCATCCCTGGCGGCGCTGCAGCTGTCGCTGTCGCTGGGGAGCGGTGGGCTGGCCGTGGCGTCAGTCTGCCCCTGCGATGGGGCGGCCACTCTTCGTCCTTACGGCCGCGTACTTCCCGCTGGACGGCCCCGACCAGCAAGCGTTCATTCGTGAGTGGGTGGGGCCGTCGGCGTCTGGTGGCGACGGCACTCATATGCTGGCGGCGGACTTCAACTTTGTGGACGACGTGGCGCTTGATACAGTGACGGGCGTGCCCCGCAGTGGGGATCGGGCGTCCGCGGCTGCCTTGGCGGTCGCGTGCCCGGGCATGATTGATGTCATGCGGCAGCGGCACCCAGCGCGTCGTGTGTGCACCTTCCTTCACCCAAAGGGGGGTGCGCGCCTCGACCGGGTGTTGTGCAGCGCCGGCCTTGCATCGCAAGTCGTGGAGTGTGGCGTGGCCCCCGGCGCGCCGGCTGACCACCGGCTTGTCACAATGTCGTTGGCAGCGTCCCCGGGGGCCCTCCCGGCCCCTCGGGGGCTGCCGAAAGCACGACTGGGCTTCTTGGACTTCAAGGACCTGGACGCGGCGTACGGCCGGTGGCTGCGTGCCGCCGTCGCGGCGCGGCCTGCTACCGCAGTGGACCTGCTGGTGTGGTGGCCGGCTCTGAAGAAGGCGGCCGCTACGTCAGCCACTCGTTTTAGCCGTGAAGCTGTGCGGCGGCGCGTGGAAGCTAGCCAGCAGGAAGCGGCCGCCCTGGCGGCGGAGGCAGCGGCCGTGGCAGCAGTGGAAGAGGGTGGGGACGTCCCGGCGGCCGCACCGGTGGCTGTGGCGGCGCGATGCGCCGCCGCCGCCGCCGCCGTGGGAGCGGCCGCTGGCGCAGCCCGCCGTACGCGCCATGACTGGCTGCGCGGGGGGGAGCGGCCGTGCCCGCTCCTCACACGCATGCTGCGGCCAGCTGGCGGCCCGTGCGCCATTGCGCGCTTGAAACAGCCGGACGGGCGTGTCACCACGGACTCTGCGACCATGGGCAAGGTGATGGCGCACTACTGGCGTGATGTCAGCGCTGCACCCCCGCCCGACTCGGCTGCCCGGGACCAAGTGCTGGGTGCGCTGCAGCAGTGTGGGAGGCAGTGTACGGCGGCGGAGGCAGAGCGGCTTGGGTGCGCGGCTGTTACGGTGGCCGAGGTCCGTGCTGCCCTCATGGCGGCGCCGCCTGGCCGGTCGCCTGGCCCGGACGGCATCCCGGTAGAGCTGTACCAGCATTATGCCGCTGAGTTTGCGCCCGCGTTGGCGGAGGTCTTCACGGCGGTGGGAGAGGGGGTTGGGGTGCCTGATGGGCTGTTAGATGGTGTGTGGACGTTTTTCTATAAGGGGGGTGATGCGTCTGAGCCCTCCAACTACCGCCCCATTACTTTAACTGACACTGATTATCGCACGCTTGCCCGTGTGCTGTGTAGTCGGCTGCAACCTGTGTTTGGCCGCATCATTGACCCTGAACAAACTGCGTTCCTGGCCGACCGCCGCATTGCTGATAATGTTCTCCTGCTGCAACTTACTCCTGGGTTGTTGAAAGCCGCCGGGCGTGCCCCGGGTGTGGCGGCGTTTTTGGACTTTTACAAAGCGTATGACACGGTCGACCGCTCATTCCTCCTCGCCTGCCTGCAGCGGCTTGGTGTGGGGGCTGGCTTCCTGACGTGGGTGTCGCGCTTGTTGACGGACACGCGCGGAGCGGCACTGGTCAACGGGCGCGTGTCGGGGTGGGTGCCGCTGGCCGCAGGGGTGCGGCAGGGGTGCCCCCTGGCCCCACTGCTCTACCTGGCGGTCGCGCAGGCCCTGTTGTCGTGGCTGCGGCACCGGGGGCATGGTGTGCTGGCTGATTTGGCGTCGGTGCTGGCGTCGCAGTATGCGGATGATTGCGCGCCGCTGTTGGCTGGGCTGCAGGCGGTGCCCGGCTTCCTGGCAGATATGGACGTGTTTCGTCGTGCGTCTGGACAGCGGTTGAACATGAGTAAAGTTGAACTGTTGGTGGTTGGGTCGGGGAATGGGCAGGGAGGCACGGTCGCGGGACCGGCGCTGCCGCCCGGCCTGCAAGTGGTGCAGGCCGCCAAGTCCCTTGGGGTCCGGTTTGGCGACTGGAGCACTCCCGTGCCACCTGTGGCTTTTGATGGGGTTTTGAGTGTGCTTGGTAACGTAGCGCGCATGCCCGTGTCCATGTTTGGGCGTGCGGCCGCGGTGTCGGCGTATGCCTTGGGCAAAGTGTTGTATCATCTGGAGTTTGCGGGGTTTCCTAAGCCTAAACGCTTGGTTGAGGACTTGCTGAAGCGGGTGGCGGCGGTGGTGGACCGGCGCATGTCGCCTGCGCAGTATGACGCCCGGGCCACCAAGCGCCTGCCCGGTATGTCCTTGGAGGTTATGCAGCTGCCGCCGGCGTGTGGGGGTGCGGGGCTCCTGCCCCTGGCGGCTCATGTGCAGGCGCGGCACGCGGGCTTGGCAGTTCGGTGTGTGTTGGGGGCGTGTGAGCTGCTGCCGTTTGTGCCGCCGTGGACCGCTGTCGTGGCGGCGTGGCTGCGCCAGCGGCACGCGGGTGCTACTGTGCTTTGTTTGCTCTGTGGGGGTGACGGTACGCGTGTGCTTGATACTCCGGTGACTCCCGCCTCCCCGCCATTCAAGCGTGTGCTGAAGGCAATCTCCAAGTTGCCTGCTGTTACCTTGGTGGCGCCCCCGGCACCGGGGCCCTGGGTGTACAATGTACCTCTGTGGGGTAACCCGGCGCTGCGTGATGGGGCTAGGACTCTTGATGCGGCATTCCCTGATTTGCTGGCACTCCCCAACTTGCGGTGCGTTGGGGAGCTGGTGGCCATTGATGGCGCGTTGCAAGAAGTGCGAGATGCTTATGAGCGTGGTGCTTACGGCACCCGTATACATGCAGAGTGCGAGAAACTTTACTTGGCAGGTGTGTGGCGCAAGGTGCTCCAGTGGGGGCCCCGCCGGCCGCTACCGGTCCCGCTTAAGGGGCCGCCGTCGGCCCAGGCCGCGGCCGCACGTGTCGCCGCCGCCATGGCCCTCCTGCCGGAGGGCTGGGCGGCAGCGGCGCGGGCGGCGCGGGCGCCCCGCAGCGGTCGGGTTACGGCGCCGGACCAAGCTGCGTCCGTGCGGGAGCTGGCCAGGGGGTTGGGGTGGGCCCAGGCCGGCGGCCCGCCCCTCCTGGTGCTGGAGTATACGGTGAAAGCTGGTACACTCATGCAACTCGCGGCGCCCCTGGCGCAGCTACGTGCCAAACATCGTACGTATGTGGCTGCTGCTTTCGACCCCGATGTGACTGACTCTGACTGTGTGCTGGCTGCGGGTGCGTTTGCTGCTGTGCTGTTACGGTTGTGGAACCTTAAGTGGGAGAATCGGCACAAAGAGGCCTTGTGGCGTGTCGCTGCCGATGCGTGTTGGGCGTTCCCCATGCGGGCCCGCGAACATGCCGGCGGTGTCGTCCACGTGTGCCAGGCATGTGGCGCGGATATGACGTTTGGGGATCGGCGGCATTATTACTGGGACTGTGTGGTCGCCCGTGGCCTGCGTGAGTCCATGGGTATGGCGATGGGGGCGCTTCCCGAAGACTCGCTAGGCGTGTTTACTCGGGCTGCCTTGTGGCTGGTGCGGCCGCCGCCGGGTCTGGCGCCGCCGGTCTGGGATGTGGTGTGTCTGGCTGCGTTGTCTGCTATGGACATGGGGCGGCAGCGGGTTGTGATGGCCGGCCAAGGGTTGCCTGCTGAGGCCCCGCTCCCTTCTCGCCGTGTTTTAGCTATTGGACTGGAGGTGGTGGCTGATTTCTGGGGACGGTTGCAGGCGTTTGCTAGCTTGGGCGTGCGCCCTAGTGGCTGGGATGCTGTCCCCTCCGGGCACGTGTTCCTGTCGCGGGGGGCTGGCGACCGCATTGACGTGGTGTTGCCGTATGACGCTGCTTCTCCGCCCCCTTCTCCTTGAGGGGCGTGCGGCGTGCAGCTGGCCTCGGGCCTACTGTGCTGGCTTGACGGTGTGCTGCCTTGACGTTTCCGACTTGGTCTTCGCGTAGCGGTGCCTTATGAGCCGCGTGTCTTGTGATGCTGTGTCTGGTGTGGCTCTGGCGGGCGTTTAGCTTAGCTTCGACACGCCTACGCAGCTGTGAGTCGGGTGGGCAGCCAAGCAGGGTGGCGGTTGGCCACCTGTGCCCGAGGCAGTGTTCACACTGTCCCCTTCTTGTAACCAGCACTCATGAGGGTTGAGTTCGTTCGTTGGTAGGGCGTGTGGCGGGCGACGTGCCCGTGGTGGGGCTTTGTGGTGTGTTGGTGGTTTGGCTTGTTCCCCGCTCGGCTTGGATTTGAGTTGGTACAGACTTTCCTGGACGATGGCCTCCTGGCCACGACTTTGCAGACGAGAAAATGAGTGGTGCTTGCGTTTACTGGGGATGCCGGCAGGCCTCTGGCTTGTCGCGCCTTGTTTTGCGTGGGTACTGCCGCCAAAATGGTGCATTCATGAGCCGCGAGTACTGTGATGCTGTGTCTGGTGTGGCTCTGGCGGGCGTCTCGCTTAGCTTCGACATGCCTACGCAGCTGTGAGTCGGGTGGGCAGCCCAGCAGGGTGGCGGTTGGCCACATGTGCCCGAGACAGTGTTCACACTGTCCCCTTCTTGTAAACCCGCATTCATAACTGTTTGCTAGCTTGGGCGTGCGCCCTAGTGGCTGGGATGCTGTCCCCTCCGGGCACGTTTTCCTGTCGCGGGGGGCTGGCGACCGCATTGACGTGGTGTTGCCGTATGACGCTGCTTCTCCGCCCCCTTCTCCTTGAGGGGCGTGCGGCGTGCAGCTGGCCTCGGGCCTACTGTGCTGGCTTGACGGTGTGCTGCCTTGACGTTTCCGACTTGGTCTTCGCGTAGCGGTGCCTTATGAGCCGCGTGTCTTGTGATGCTGTGTCTGGTGTGGCTCTGGCGGGCGTTTAGCTTAGCTTCGACACGCCTACGCAGCTGTGAGTCGGGTGGGCAGCCAAGCAGGGTGGCGGTTGGCCACCTGTGCCCGAGGCAGTGTTCACACTGTCCCCTTCTTGTAACCAGCACTCATAACTGGCCGTTTGCAAACATATGTGAGCCTGGGTATTCGGCCGAAGGGCTGGGACACGGTTTCGCCTGGCCACCCTTTTCTCGCTCGTGGCCATGATGATGGTATGCTCCTGGTGTTGCCTTACGACTTTGAATCCCCGCCTCCGTCCCCTTAAAAGGGCGTGGGGTTGGGCGGTGGGGTGCTGTTTGGTATTTCGCACGGGTGCCTAGACGCTTGCGCCTTGGCTGGTGTGTGTACTTTGCGCCACCCTACTAGGTCTGTTGCTGTTTGGGGTTCACCCCTGTCGTATCTGGACTGTGGCCACGATGCAAACGGTGGGGATCTGGCGGGCCATGGCTTGGCTGGGACTCGCTGTGCGCGAAGTCACGCGGACTCCGACTGCGGGAGGGTTTGCTGCAGCTTCAGACGGCCCTTGTGTGCTTGCGCGCTCGGGTTGTCCCCTCTGTAACACCGCAATCATAACTGCCCTATGTATAGACAAGATAATGAGCATAACTCATAATACAAAGCCTCTAGGGCTACACCCCTAGCCTCGCGAGCTGTGGCTCGTGGGGGAGCACAACAATTATTGTTGTCGACTTTGGCTTTCGTTGCGCACTTTTTGTAGCCTGTTACGGGCTCCATTGCTTCCGACTTGGTTCGAATTGGTTCCGACTGGCGCTTGCGCCGAGACTTCTGCCTCGAAGTTCCATGGCGGCTGGCCCGCGGCCTCCGCAGCTGGCCGGGCGGGTTCTTCCTTGTTGCTACCTTTGTGTTTGACGTTTGTGCAGGTTGTGGACAGCCCTGGTGGTCGCTCGCTTGATGTGGTGCCGACGCCAATGTGCCCCTCGCCTCTTCTCGTGGCGCCTGGCCCGCTGTCGTCTCTGCCTGCGGCTATGCTGGCTCTGCAGATAGTTAGGTTCCCGGGTGTCGTCCGCAGCACGTCGGTCCGTGGATCGGTAGGCAGTGCGCAGCCAGTCGTGTAGTCCCGGGTATGGTTTGTGTTTGCACGGGCGCGGTTGCCCCGGGCGCCCAGGCTGCTGGTGAGCATGTCGCCTCCGGACGCAATCGGGGCCTGTTTGGAGGGTTGAGTTCGTTCGTTGGTACGGCGTGTGGCGGGCGACGTGCACGTGGTGGGGCTTTGTGGTGTGTTGGTGGTTTGGCTTGTTCCCCGCTCGGCTTGGATTTGAGTTAATGCAGACTTATCTGGACGATGGCCTCCTGGCCGAGACTTTGCAGACGAGAAAATGAGTGGTGCTTGCGTTTAATGGGGATGCCGGCAGGCCTCTGGCATGTCGCGCCTTGTTTTGCGTGGGTACTGCCGCCAAAATGGTGCATTCATGAGCCGCGAGTACTGTGATGCTGTGTCTGGTGTGGCTCTGGCGGGCGTCTCGCTTAGCTTCGACACGCCTACGCAGCTGTGAGTCGGGTGGGCAGCCCAGCAGGGTGGCGGTTGGCCACCTGTGCCCGAGACAGTGTTCACACTGTCCCCTTCTTGTAACCCCGCATTCATAACTGCCCGAGGCAGTGTTCACACTGTCCCCTTCTTGTAACCAGCACTCATAACTGCCCCGCAGTGGGGATCGGGCGTCCGCGGCTGCCTTGGCGGTCGCGTGCCCGGGCATGATTGATGTCATGCGGCAGCGGCACCCAGCGCGTCGTGTGTGCACCTTCCTTCACCCAAAGGGGGGTGCGCGCCTCGACCGGGTGTTGTGCAGCGCCGGCCTTGCATCGCAAGTCGTGGAGTGTGGCGTGGCCCCCGGCGCGCCGGCTGACCACCGGCTTGTCACAATGTCGTTGGCAGCGTCCCCGGGGGCCCTCCCGGCCCCTCGGGGGCTGCCGAAAGCACGACTGGGCTTCTTGGACTTCAAGGACCTGGACGCGGCGTACGGCCGGTGGCTGCGTGCCGCCGTCGCGGCGCGGCCTGCTACCGCAGTGGACCTGCTGGTGTGGTGGCCGGCTCTGAAGAAGGCGGCCGCTACGTCAGCCACTCATTTTAGCCGTGAAGCTGTGCGGCGGCGCGTGGAAGCTAGCCAGCAGGAAGCGGCCGCCCTGGCGGCGGAGGCAGCGGCCGTGGCAGCAGTGGAAGAGGGTGGGGACGTCCCGGCGGCCGCACCGGTGGCTGTGGCGGCGCGATGCGCCGCCGCCGCCGCCGCCGTGGGAGCGGCCGCTGGCGCAGCCCGCCGTACGCGCCATGACTGGCTGCGCGGGGGGGAGCGGCCGTGCCCGCTCCTCACACGCATGCTGCGGCCAGCTGGCGGCCCGTGCGCCATTGCGCGCTTGAAACAGCCGGACGGGCGTGTCACCACGGACTCTGCGACCATGGGCAAGGTGATGGCGCACTACTGGCGTGATGTCAGCGCTGCACCCCCGCCCGACTCGGCTGCCCGGGACCAAGTGCTGGGTGCGCTGCAGCAGTGTGGGAGGCAGTGTACGGCGGCGGAGGCAGAGCGGCTTGGGTGCGCGGCTGTTAC
Source organism: Chlamydomonas schloesseri (assembly GCA_016834595.1). Taxonomy (NCBI): domain Eukaryota; kingdom Viridiplantae; phylum Chlorophyta; class Chlorophyceae; order Chlamydomonadales; family Chlamydomonadaceae; genus Chlamydomonas; species Chlamydomonas schloesseri. Next base: position 10,546 of record JAEHOD010000089.1, read on the forward strand.
GGTGGCCGAGGTCCGTGCTGCCCTCATGGCGGCGCCGCCTGGCCGGTCGCCTGGCCCGGACGGCATCCCGGTAGAGCTGTACCAGCATTATGCCGCTGAGTTTGCGCCCGCGTTGGCGGAGGTCTTCACGGCGGTGGGAGAGGGGGTTGGGGTGCCTGATGGGCTGTTAGATGGTGTGTGGACGTTTTTCTATAAGGGGGGTGATGCGTCTGAGCCCTCCAACTACCGCCCCATTACTTTAACTGACACTGATTATCGCACGCTTGCCCGTGTGCTGTGCAGTCGGCTGCAACCTGTGTTTGGCCGCATCATTGACCCTGAACAAACTGCGTTCCTGGCCGACCGCCGCATTGCTGATAATGTTCTCCTGCTGCAACTTACTCCTGGGTTGTTGAAAGCCGCCGGGCGTGCCCCGGGTGTGGCGGCGTTTTTGGACTTTTACAAAGCGTATGACACGGTCGACCGCTCATTCCTCCTCGCCTGCCTGCAGCGGCTTGGTGTGGGGGCTGGCTTCCTGACGTGGGTGTCGCGCTTGTTGACGGACACGCGCGGAGCGGCACTGGTCAACGGGCGCGTGTCGGGGTGGGTGCCGCTGGCCGCAGGGGTGCGGCAGGGGTGCCCCCTGGCCCCACTGCTCTACCTGGCGGTCGCGCAGGCCCTGTTGTCGTGGCTGCGGCACCGGGGGCATGGTGTGCTGGCTGATTTGGCGTCGGTGCTGGCGTCGCAGTATGCGGATGATTGCGCCGCTGTTGGCTGGGCTGCAGGCGGTGCCCGGCTTCCTGGCAGATATGGACGTGTTTCGTCGTGCGTCTGGACAGCGGTTGAACATGAGTAAAGTTGAACTGTTGGTGGTTGGGTCGGGGAATGGGCAGGGAGGCACGGTCGCGGGACCGGCGCTGCCGCCCGGCCTGCAAGTGGTGCAGGCCGCCAAGTCCCTTGGGGTCCGGTTTGGCGACTGGAGCACTCCCGTGCCACCTGTGGCTTTTGATGGGGTTTTGAGTGTGCTTGGTAACGTAGCGCGCATGCCCGTGTCCATGTTTGGGCGTGCGGCCGCGGTGTCGGCGTATGCCTTGGGCAAAGTGTTGTATCATCTGGAGTTTGCGGGGTTTCCTAAGCCTAAACGCTTGGTTGAGGACTTGCTGAAGCGGGTGGCGGCGGTGGTGGACCGGCGCATGTCGCCTGCGCAGTATGACGCCCGGGCCACCAAGCGCCTGCCCGGTATGTCCTTGGAGGTTATGCAGCTGCCGCCGGCGTGTGGGGGTGCGGGGCTCCTGCCCCTGGCGGCTCATGTGCAGGCGCGGCACGCGGGCTTGGCAGTTCGGTGTGTGTTGGGGGCGTGTGAGCTGCTGCCGTTTGTGCCGCCGTGGACCGCTGTCGTGGCGGCGTGGCTGCGCCAGCGGCACGCGGGTGCTACTGTGCTTTGTTTGCTCTGTGGGGGTGACGGTACGCGTGTGCTTGCTACTCCGGTGACTCCCGCCTCCCCGCCATTCAAGCGTGTGCTGAAGGCAATCTCCAAGTTGCCTGCTGTTACCTTGGTGGCGCCCCCGGCACCGGGGCCCTGGGTGTACAATGTACCTCTGTGGGGTAACCCGGCGCCACGTGATGGGGCTAGGACTCTTGATGCGGCATTCCCTGATTTGCTGGCACTCCCCAACTTGCGGTGCGTTGGGGAGCTGGTGGCCATTGATGGCGCGTTGCAAGAAGTGTGAGATGCTTATGAGCGTGGTGCTTACGGCACCCGTATACATGCAGAGTGCGAGAAACTTTACTTGGCAGGTGTGTGGCGCAAGGTGCTCCAGTGGGGGCCCCGCCGGCCGCTACCGGTCCCGCTTAAGGGGCCGCCGTCGGCCCAGGCCGCGGCCGCACGTGTCGCCGCCGCCATGGCCCTCCTGCCGGAGGGCTGGGCGGCAGCGGCGCGGGCGGCGCGGGCGCCCCGCAGCGGTCGGGTTACGGCGCCGGACCAAGCTGCGTCCGTGCGGGAGCTGGCCAGGGGGTTGGGGTGGGCCCAGGCCGGCGGCCCGCCCCTCCTGGTGCTGGAGTATACGGTGAAAGCTGGTACACTCATGCAACTCGCGGCGCCCCTGGCGCAGCTACGTGCCAAACATCGTACGTATGTGGCTGCTGCTTTCGACCCCGATGTGACTGACTCTGACTGTGTGCTGGCTGCGGGTGCGTTTGCTGCTGTGCTGTTACGGTTGTGGAACCTTAAGTGGGAGAATCGGCACAAAGAGGCCTTGTGGCGTGTCGCTGCCGATGCGTGTTGGGCGTTCCCCATGCGGGCCCGCGAACATGCCGGCGGTGTCGTCCACGTGTGCCAGGCATGTGGCGCGGATATGACGTTTGGGGATCGGCGGCATTATTACTGGGACTGTGTGGTCGCCCGTGGCCTGCGTGAGTCCATGGGTATGGCGATGGGGGCGCTTCCCGAAGACTCGCTAGGCGTGTTTACTCGGGCTGCCTTGTGGCTGGTGCGGCCGCCGCCGGGTCTGGCGCCGCCGGTCTGGGATGTGGTGTGTCTGGCTGCGTTGTCTGCTATGGACATGGGGCGGCAGCGGGTTGTGATGGCCGGCCAAGGGTTGCCTGCTGAGGCCCCGCTCCCTTCTCGCCGTGTTTTAGCTATTGGACTGGAGGTGGTGGCTGATTTCTGGGGACGGTTGCAGGCGTTTGCTAGCTTGGGCGTGCGCCCTAGTGGCTGGGATGCTGTCCCCTCCGGGCACGTGTTCCTGTCGCGGGGGGCTGGCGACCGCATTGACGTGGTGTTGCCGTATGACGCTGCTTCTCCGCCCCCTTCTCCTTGAGGGGCGTGCGGCGTGCAGCTGGCCTCGGGCCTACTGTGCTGGCTTGACGGTGTGCTGCCTTGACGTTTCCGACTTGGTCTTCGCGTAGCGGTGCCTTATGAGCCGCGTGTCTTGTGATGCTGTGTCTGGTGTGGCTCTGGCGGGCGTTTAGCTTAGCTTCGACACGCCTACGCAGCTGTGAGTCGGGTGGGCAGCCAAGCAGGGTGGCGGTTGGCCACCTGTGCCCGAGGCAGTGTTCACACTGTCCCCTTCTTGTAACCAGCACTCATAACTGCCCTATGTATAGACAAGATGGACAACGAAAAAGATTCATAAACAAAGCCTCTAGGGCTATACCCCTAGCCTCGCGAGCTGTAGCTCGTGGGGGAGCACAACAATTATTGTTGTAGACTTTGGCTTTCGTTGCGCACTTTTTGTAGCCTGTTACGGGCTCCGTTGCTTTCGACTTGGTTCGAATTGGTTCCGACTGGCGCTCGCGCCGAGACTTTTGCCTCGAAGTTCCATGGCGGCTGGCCCGCGGCCTCCGCAGCTGGCCGGGCGGGTTCTTCCTTGTTGCTACCTTTGTGTTTGACGTGTGTGCAGGTTGTGGCCGGCCCTGGTGGCCGCTCGCTTGGTGTGGTGCCGACGCCAATGAGCCCCTCGCCTCTTCTCGTGGCGCCTGGCCCGCTGTCGTCTCTGCCTGCGGCTATGCTGGCTCTGCAGATAGTTAGGTTCCCGGGTGTCGTCCGTAGCACGTCGGTCCGTGGATCGGTAGGCAGTGCGCAGCCAGTCGTGTAGTCCCGGGTATGGTTTGTGTTTGCACGGGCGCGGTTGCCCCGGGCGCCCAGGCTGCTGGTGAGCATGTCGCCTCCGGACGCAATCGGGGCCTGTTTGGAGGGTTGAGTTCGTTCGTTGGTAGGGCGTGTGGCGGGCGACGTGCCCGTGGTGGGGCTTTGTGGTGTGTTGGTGGTTTGGCTTGTTCCCCGCTTGGCTTGGATTTGAGTTGGTACAGACTTTCCTGGACGATGGCCTCCTGGCCGAGACTTTGCAGACGAGAAACTGAGTGGTGCTTGCGTTTAATGGGGATGCCGGCAGGCCTCTGGCTTGTCGCGCCTTGTTTTGCGTGGGTACTGCCGCCAAAATGGTGCATTCATGAGCCGCGAGTACTGTGATGCTGTGTCTGGTGTGGCTCTGGCGGGCGTCTCGCTTTGCTTCGACACGCCTACGCAGCTGTGAGTCGGGTGGGCAGCCCAGCAGGGTGGCGGTTGGCCACATGTGCCCGAGACAGTGTTCACACTGTCCCCTTCTTGTAAACCCGCATTCATAAACAGCTGAACACGTCTGGAATGCAACTGCCATTCCTCCCAAGTTGTTACATTGATACGCATTTGCAGCTTGCTGCGGTGCGTCAAGGCCGCCATCTGCCAGAGCGCCTCCCTCACGCAACGTGTCTATGGCCGTGTGCCGCCGCCCTCAGACGCGCGCTGGTTACCTCCAATGATTACACCAGCCATTCCATCTACCTACGCAAACTCACACGTTAACACGCAGGCACATCTAACTACTCGACCACCCAGTACCCGCCAATCCGCATGCACGCATCCGCGACCATTGACCGCATGTCTCCGCCCCCTCGTGCAGCTCCTCGCCCTCACGCCGGCGCCCGGCGCCCGGCGCCCGGCGGCCCATCTCGCGCCACCTCCTCCCAAACCCGGCCGGGGGGCCAGGCACGCCACGCACCCACACAGCCCCCCCCCCCGAGCTCCCCTTTGCGCCACCAGCAGCACGGCTCCTTACTCAAACACCACCTTCTTGGGCTTGACGGGCGCAGCGAGCCCAGCGTACTCGTAGTCCATGCCCGCCTCTCGGATCTTCTTTTGCCGCAGCTTGTCGCGCCGGATCAACTTGGCGATGCGCGCCGCCTGCTCCTTGGGAGTGCGCTCCTTCTCGTGCCGTTTCCGCTCCACCGTCCGGCGCGGGATGACCTTGAACTTGCGGTTTGCGCCGTTGAACAGCATGGGGTGCACGCGCGCCGGCGGCATGAGCTTGCAGGTTAACCGCTGCTTGAACAGGAAATAGCCGTCCATGGCCTCCGCCGCCACGCGCGCCACCTCCGGGTGTTGGAATTCGATGAAGGCGTAGCCCTTAGAGTTGCCGGTGCGCTTGCTGCGCGACAGCCGCACCCGCGTCACCTTGCCAAACTGCGAGAAGTAGCCTGTGTGTGGGATGCAGCGGTTGAGGAGATGGTGGTGGCTGAGCATGGCGCAGGTGCATTACGTGCATACTGCGAATGCAGCAGCGGCGACGAGACATTGGTACGTAGTGGCGCAGCACGGCTCTTCATCGACGCGCGCCTCCCAGACGCCGCTGCACAACCGTGCTCCCATGCCACTGGCCCCAGCAGCCAAACGGTGAGTCTAAAGCCCCGCCCAAATGCTGAGCTGCGGCCCAGGTGCAGGAGACCGGCCCCCACCCAGTGAGCGTCAGGCACGACCTCGATGGTGCCAGAACCCTGGTCATGCCCGGACACATTACACGCGAAAGGCTCACCGAGCATCTGCTTCTCGAAGAAGCCGTGAGGTATGTGCCTACAGTACATATGAAGGCAAACGAGCTCGTTCAGGGAACTAGCACTTCGCCGCCTTGAGCCCGCCGCCGTCACACGTAAGATGAATCACTCACCCAACGTAAATAACGCGCGCCTGAGCCATATCATCGTCGGTTCGGCCCGAAGGTCCGGCCTCTTCGGTCGGCGCTGCTTTTGGCATCTTGCTCAGGAGTCAATAAATTGGGCTGGTGTAAAGTAAAACTAGTATATAGAAGTATTGGTTGTAGGTTCCTTTGAAAACTGGTATTAACGGTAAGCTTACGGCGAAGGTTGAAGGCCGCTGCGATGGGGCGTGTCGGGTAATTCCGCTTGAAACACCCCGCCATTCCCATTCCCGCCCCCATTCCCCTGCCGTCACACCTCTGTCATCAGTGCCTGCTTGCTTGGTGCAGCCTAAAACTAGGTGCACATTACTGAGTCCTTCACATAGCTCCCGCCGTGCGGGCCAAAAACCTGCGACAAGGCTATTTTGCACGTCTGTGTTTGCCGCACGATTCTTTTTATGTTTTGACACAAATTACAACATTGTTTTTGCCAAGCCATCGTCCAGTAAAGCATTGTAACCGGCAGCGGCGCTATCGCCATCGGCAGTGCCACAAATGCCGCGTAAGTGGTATGATAAGCACCGGAAGTGCGAGGACGGATCGGAGCATGAAGGCGAGCTTGAGCTGATCACCTGGGACGGTAAGTGTTAGCGCCTTGTCGCGGCTCTCTTCAGAGTGCCCTGCCCAAACTCGGCCCCTTTTTGGTCGTGACCGCCAGGCGCTCGCACCTCCCTCTCCGAGCAGCCACATAGGGTTAGCCTCACCTTCAGTCTTCCAACGCCTATGTGTTCGGTGTGTTTACGATGACGTTGTATGCTGCGTGCGCTGTTGTGTGTGGGGGGTGGGGGTGGGGGCGGTGACGTGCAGGCAAATCAGACGATGGCGAGCAGCTGGGCTGGGGGGCAGTGGTGATCGAGGAGGCGGAGGACCACAAGCGCAGCTTCCACACCAAGTACGGCGCCGACATGGAGAGGTTCTATGAGTGGTGGCCGCAGGTCAGTGCATGAGGGTGCATGATATCAGCGTGTTGCGTTAGCTGTATGGGGCCTGCAATGATGGTGGGAGTCATCACTCATCAGCAAGGCACCTACAGGGCGGGGAGCACGCCCGTTGAGGGCTGCGCTGCCGGACGGGCCGTGTGCGCTGCTGGTACTGCTCCATCGCTCCCATGCGGTAGCCCCGAAACGGGCATCGCTTCTCACGCGCGCCTGCGCGGTGCTAACTTCCCGCAACCCTCCGCCTTTGTTGCTGCTGCGTGCATGCTACGCATACATGTGCCCAGGGCTTCCGCTGGACGTGCTGCGGCTGCACTGGCGACATGCCGTGGGGCTGCGACCACCACGGCACAGGTAGGCCCGCCGCCTGCCTTCGGTCCCAGTAGTAGCGTGCCGGAACAGTGTGGCGCGGGTGCAGGCGCTGCCCTGTCATGTGGAGGGGGATGGGTGCGGCGCAGCACACGAGGGCTGCACGCAGGACTGAGGGGCTCACGGAGTCATGGGCTGCCACTGCAACTACTTCGAGGTACTGGAAGCTGCTTGGCGCACCTTCGTGCCTGCTGCCTGCATCACCTACCTGCCCCTTTCCCCACGATCCCACCAACGCCACCGTCCCTCACAGGCAGCAAGCCGTGCAAGTGCGACTTCTGTGTGAGTGCGGTGTTGGTGTCAGTGCTGGGGGGCCCTTCTTCGAAACCCGCCACACGGCAACAAGCAATGTGTTCAGGTTGCCGGCGCTCTCGCCAGTCAAAAGAGGCTGGTAGGCTGCAGCGGCCGTGTTTCGGGCCCGGGGCAGAAGTCTCCCCACAACTTTAACATTTAAGACAATGTGCATCTGCGTGCATGCGTGCAGGTTATGGGCAAGCCGCTGCCGCCCAACATCTCGCCGCCCACGGCGCAGTCGCGCATGGGGCTGACCCTGTCCCGGGGGCCGGACCCGCGCTCGCACAACCCGGTGAGCTCAGTGTGCCTGGTTTAGAATGCTCGCAGGGCTCAAGCGGCCCTCAGTGGCCAAGATTAGGTGTGGTACCGCGCCTAGTAGGCCGTGAGGGGTGCGCGCGCGCCACCGCCACTGATCCCTGCCTTTGCGTTTTTCCTGTGTGTTGCTGTTGTGCGCGCTGCGCACGCACCCTCAGGCCCAGGCCGCGATCAGCGAGGTCATGTGAGTGCGAAAGTGTCATGTGTGGTGGATGAGTAGTCGTTGGCAGTGCGCCCTGGGCGGTGTTTCAATAAGGAGCTTGCCTGGGTTCTATGGTGTTCAAACTAAAGACCGGAAAACCGGAAGACCACGGCATAAAACCGCCACTTGCGGCTCCCCCCTTTTCAGGCGCTCGCTTTTTGGTATGGATAACGGCCCAAGCGGCAGCAGTGGCGCTGGCAGTAGCAGCAAGTCTGGGTCACAATCCAAGTCTAAAGCTAAGCCTGCGAAGCCCGCGACTGCCAAGGCGCCCACGACTGCAGGCGGTGGGGGGGCTGCGGGGGCCCGCAATGCTGCTGCCGCCAGCAACCGCGCAGCGGCGGGGGCGGCTAGCAGCAAGCAGGGTAGCGCGGCTGGCGATAAGGCGGGGACGACGGCGGCAGCAGCTGCTGGGTCAGCTTCGGCGGCGGTTCCGTCTGCTGGGAAGCGGAAGTGCGCGCTCTGCAGCAAGGAGCAACAAGCAGGTACGCGAGAAGAGGTGTGGCGTGAGGCAGCCGCCACCGGCTCAGGTGCTGCTTCTTGTGGGCGGCCTTGTGGCTGACGCGATTTGTGTCGCAACAAAGCGTTCCTGGCCTGGTCCTTGATTGAAAGTGGCCCGCGTGATTCTATCCCACGCTTTCTCGACCGTCTTTCTTCGCCCTCTTCTTAAGTCTTCCCGTAACGTCTTTCCGCATTTTCTTCTTGTCACAGATGGGCGATCGCTTATGAAGTGCGGCGGCTGCAAGAGCGTGCGGTACTGCAGCACCGACTGCCAGGCGGCGCACTGGCCTCAGCACAAGTCCGCGTGCAAGGAGCTGCGCCAGCAGCTGGCGGCGGCGCAGTCGACGTAGCTAGGGGGTGCGTGGCAGCAGCGTTCTGTGGCAGTACCGCAGCAGGCGCAGGAGCAGAAGTACAGCGCAGGACAGTGGCTGTAGCAAGAGCAGGAAGTCACAGATGCAGGTGCAGGTGTGTGCAGGATGACGGATGCGTACTTGATGTGCATTAAAGAACGGCGGGGGCTGTGGCAGGCTGTGCTTAAACTGAGTATGGACGGGTGGGGCTCCGTATTCGGTGCGCAGGCGTGCTGAAGGACTGCTTAGACATCGGGATGATGGACAGACACATTCGACCGTTGTTTGACTTCCGTGATAGCAACCACTCGAGAGTAGGCCGTTATGTGCTCGCATCCCAAAGCAGGCGACTTGAATTTATTCACATTTACGTTACAATGTTGAGCTAGCGCACTGGGCTGGCCTTACCCAGTGCTGACAATGCTCCGTACCGGAGTTACTGTCGTTAGTTTACGAACTTTTATTCTTGCAGATGCGCGTCATCAATATCCGTTCGCCCTCACCCTAGCAATGCACTCCTGCCCAGAGTATGCACCCCTGCACAATGCTTTGTCCGAACTTGGACTTCAATTGGGAAGCCTGTGGATCTTACCAATCCAGCCCCCTGGCGTGTACACGCACAACGCAGACCCCGGCAGCATCTATCCCGCCCACACGTGACAGCGCCAGCTCGGCAGCTCCCTGTGCTGCCAAGCGCCATAACCAGCCCTACGACGGCCTCACCACCTGCCCTCAAGCCGTCAACGACCCCAGCGCCAGCGTCGCGCCGCCATGCCCTCGCAGCCCCGCAGCGCGGGGTGAGCCAGCGCGGCCTCCACGCCCGGCCGGTCCGCAGGCCCAGCACTCAGCATGGACTCGATCAGGCCCCGCAGCGCAGGCGACAGCTCGCTCATCATGTTGCGGCGCACCTCGGCGTCGGCAGGCAGCGCAAGGGCATGCCTGCCGGTCTTGGCGTTGCGGGTTTGCAGGATGTACACGTGCTCAGGCCGCGTGGCGAGGTAGAAGGCCATGCAGCCCAGCGAGTACACGTCCGCGGCGGGGCCCGAGGTGGGCTCCTCCAGCCACTTGGCGGGGTTGCGGCCGAGCGGCGCGCGGGCGATCAGCTCGGGCGCCGTGTAGCCGCGCGTGCCGCCGGTGATGACCTGGGTCAGGGTGCCGGCGGGGCGGCGGGTGGCGGCGGAGGTAGCCGAGGAGGAGATGGAGGAAGCGGCAGCGGAGGTGGCGATGGGGCGGGCCAGGCCAAAGTCGACGAGCTTGAGCAGGCCGTCGGCGCCCAGCACCACGTTCTCCAGCTTGACGTCCAGGTGCGCCCAGCCGGCGGCGTGCGTGGCCCGCAGGCCGCGCAGCACCGAGGCCAGGACCACACGGAGCGCCTCCTCGGGCAGGGAATGCTTGGAAGCCTTGAAGTCGCCCTGCGTGTTTGCAAGGCATGGGAGGAGCGGCGAGTGAGAACGCTTGCTGAGGGGCTTCTGGGGAGCAGAGGGAATGAAGGTACACAAGCACGTGCGTGCACCCTGTCGTCCTCACGGCGGCATCAAAACCACCGACGATGCAGTGTGCCAAGCAAGGCGTTATCAGCCATGTAAACAGCAGCCCATCCATGCGCCAATCCCAAGAAAAGTTATGTTGACAAGTAATTATTGCGGTACCCAGCAACACTACTCACCCAGATGCCGGCCAGGTCGGTGCTGCCCTCCTCCAGGTACAGGGCTCCATCGACAGGCGTCTGGCGGAAGCCGTAGCAGGCGGCCACGTGCCTGCAGCCCTGGTTGGTGACGTCAATGTGCGCCGCCACCTCCGACTCAAAGGCCGCCTGCTGCTTGCTCGGCGCACTACTAGCGGCGGCCGGCGCGGGGGCCGCATTGGTGTCGTGCGGCTGCGGCTGCGCCGGCGGCGGCTTGGCGAGCCCCCAGGCCACGCGCTTCCAGATGGCGGCCTTGGTGGTGCGGGTGACGGAGTAGCTCAGGACGGCGTTGTCGGCGTCCTCCGAGGTGGAGGTGCAGGTGGAGACGGTGGTACGGGTGATGGCGAGGCGGCACCGGCCGACCTGACCGTGCCCGCCCGCCGTGTGCGGCTGTTCGTGGTCGCGGACGGCGATGCGCGTCATGATGCGCGAGGGGCAGGACGAGGAAGAAGAGGAGGAAGAGGAGGCCCGGCAGGTGGTGGGAAAGGGGCGCAGGTTGCCACGCTGGAAAGGGTAGCGGTCCGCGCCGCCCGTGCGGCTGGGCAGGGCGTGCTTGGCTGTGGCGGGCATGTCGTTCTTGATGCCCGGCTTGGCAGCCACCGCCTCGGACAGCACGGCGGCCGCACCGGGGTGCTGCTGGCTCTTCATTATGGCGGGGGCGGGCTTGGGCGGCGGCACCTGGTAGGCGGCGGCCTTCTTGGGACTCACCACAATGGCAGGCCCGGGGTTGGGCACGGGCGCAGGGGTGGCCTCGGCGGAGGAGGCGATGGCGGCAGGAGCAAGCTCCGAAGAGGCGGCGGCGGCGGCGACGAGCCCCTGGCTCGTTGTCACCACCATCCCGCTGAGTTCCTGTGTGAGTTTGGTGGTGAAGTACACAGTTCATCAAGAGTTATGTGTTTGAAGTCTACATCACGCTGAGCTGACGTGCGGCCAACACCTGTGCGCCTCGTCCCCGGCCCTTCTCGCCTCCCGTGTAATAAGGCGTGGCCACCGTCAATCCGATAACATGCCGACCCCCTTTCTCCGTTAAAGACGGTTGGTGCCCAGTCGTTTCGGTAATCCAACACCTACGAGAGTTGAAGCCCCGAGCCCAATGGGGGTGCTCTCACCTTGCTGGAACGCGCCGGGACGTCACCCGACACCAGGCCGCCGCAGCAGGAGTCACTGGAGGAAGGGGGCGTGTCGAAGTTCCATGGCTGCCCAGGCTCGCCACGCGGCCCATACTTCACGCCCACATTGGACCAGATCTCCGTTTTTATCTGCAATGTACAGCACGATGAGCATGTTGTAAAGGCGGCGTGTATCAGGGAAACGAGTACTGGACAGGAGTTTGGTGGGGGGTCGCCCGTGGGGGTCGCCCCAAGGTTTTCTGACACGCACGGCGACACCATCCAATCGGCAGCTGCAGGCGCCCCGTAATCCTTGCGGCACGATGCTCAAGCCAACAAATTCCCACTCACGTCCAAGAGGCCCAGCGTGTCAGCGGCGCCGGAGCGGTACTTCGCCGGCCACTCGCCAGGGATGTCGCGTGCACCGGCAGCACCTGACTCCACATCGTGCACTGAGCATCCCGTGGCCTGCATTACGGTCATCAATACATGTAATAATAGATATGCAGGTCGTTGGCTCAGGGCAGCGAGTTGCGGTCGGCGAGCAGTCAGATGCCCACCACATCGAGCTGATGCCAAAAGCCGCCCAACAGGAAACGCATTGCCCGGCCCACCTTGTTCACGGCGATGCCCTGCTGATGGCCGATGGAGGCGACGACAGCCATTGCGAGAAAGAGACCTCCGAGACTTGCCGACAAAGAGCGGAAGGCTTCCCAGAGTGAGTGCGACGCAGCGGGTGAGCGCCTCAGCGTCTGCCAAGTAAACGAGTCTGATGCTATTGCCGGAAGGAAACAGGCGTGAATCTCGAGGAAAGAAGGTGGGTCACGGAGAATCAGCAAGTTGCGCTTGGTGGGGCAACAAGAGAACGGCCGGGAGGCTGCAGAAGGCTGTAAGGAACAGTAGAGTACGTGTCTTTACCTAGATGCGCTTTTATAGCGGCGCGGCGTGGCCCCGGCGAGCGGCCGGCCCCGGGCCCCGGCCAGCATTGCGCCTCTCAACCTGGCCAAAAAACTGCCGGAGAGGTCAACGCAACCACCTCGCCGCCTTGACCGCGCCGGCGCCGCCTGTCTCGTGTTCCAAACCAAACGTTGTACTGATTGGGTGAGTGGCAAGGAGGAAGGCGAGAAGCGGTGAGGGGTCAGCGCGGGTGCAAGCAACGCGTGGCCTCCCTCCCCAGCGCAGCCCCGTGTGCAGGGCTTGCGGACGCAAAAGGAGCTAATAACTGGTTGTGTAGGAAGCCCACGCAAACTGAAAGCATTTACGTGGGGCCTTTTACGTGCGGACTCTCCCCACGCGCGCTGTGCCTGCGTGAGCCCCTGGATTCGACGTTGATCTAAACTCCAAATCAAGCTAGCTATTGCAGTAAACAAAGCACGAAGCAACGGCCTACAGGCGGGGAGGTGCCCGGGCTTTTCGTCCCCAGAACTTCCTTTCCTTTTTGCCAACTCCCACGCTGCAGCCGCCTGCAGCCAGATCCTTCGGTAAAAAAACCATACCCCAAGTAAGGCTCTATCTTACCTTGCTGCAAATGCGCCGCAAGTAGGGACGCCTACCTCAGCTCAGCTCCACGCGCTGCTGCCTCCTCTAGCCGCTGCTCCACAGTGTTGTCTAGCTCTCTGATGACAAGCAACTGCGTGTTGCGGCTGGCGCATCCTCGGAAAAGCGCTATGGAGGACTAAGAGGCCTGGCTCGCGGCAGCGTGCAACACCGCGTTTTCGGCGGGAGCGTGGCGATCTACACGCCGACCTACTGCTACTACTGCTGCTGTCCTGCTACTGCCACCTATCAGATTAGGGGTTCAAGGTGTCGCGGGAAGGGGCCGGCACAGCGCCCGGAGAATATAAAGCTCAAGAGCGCCGCCGCGCCCGCGGCGTGGGTCGTCCCTTAATGGAGACTTTCTGATGCATGTCGGGTATGTGCGTTAAGTGCTTGCAGTATGCGGAACGCCAAAGAAAGGAAGGGCCATCGGCGGGTTTCAGGGCGCATGGCGGACGCATGAGGGGCTGGGATGAGTCCCCCACCTTAACCCCCACGCCGAAGCCCCTTGCTCAGCTCTCCCAACTGCGCACCCGCCCAGCAGCTCCAATCACACCAACACCCAGTCCCCCATCCACGGTTGGTGCATACACCCCGACCCTTTGCAAGACTGTTCACTCCGTCATGATCCTTAAGAGTAGCCCGACCCAGATCAGGCCGTCTACATTTGCTTTGCTATATGGGGCGACCGTATGCGGTACATGCATGGATCCCGCTGCTTCCCTACCTGGGGCCCGCAGCAGGCCGCCGCCACCGACGACTTTGCACAGGCAGGGAAGGGCACAACCCATCATGTACGTGCATCGCCATGCACGTTGACGACATGACGCTGCAGGAGTGAATGGCTGGGCCCCTTTTCCCTGACAAAGGGGAACACTTGTTTTTGGTGTATGGTATACGCTGTTTCCCTGGGGCCTCAGAGAGTGGAGGGGCTCAGCTCCTTTTCCCGTGATAGGGGCACACTTGTCAGCGGGAGCCTGGCGTTCTAAGCAGCAAGGTTACTGTTGGTGCTGCTACTGCCTTACTGTTGCTATGAGGTTGCCGTTTCAGGGGCGTTGAGGCGGACACGGGCCATAGAACAAAGAGCTTGAGTGCGAAGCTCACGCGGCGTGGGTCGCGTACGTGTGTTGGGATTTTCTGAGGATGCCTGATACGTGTCCTGACTGCTGAGGACGTTTGGAAAGATGAGGAATGAGGGCAGCAGGGCAGGTGATCAGGGGACATGGCAGATGCTGAGTGGGATGAGGATTAGTTGCCCTATCTGCCCAATCGCCTCGGGTGCCCCAACCGCTTTCCCCCACCCCCCGCCCTCCCTTTGTGACGCACGCGCTGACCCTTACTCAAGAGACTGACCACATCAAACAACCGTCGGCAGCTGTGCACCAGCTCTTGCGGTGTTGCATACCCTCGAATGACGCCCACGCCCAGCAGAGCCAACCCACCCGCACGCCTGCCGCGTGCGTGAGTAGTGGCTGCTGGATAGCGCCACAAAGTAACAAAGTGGTGACAGTGCACGTCTGTCCAGGTCCAGGTAGGGGTTAAGCCTACCTCAAGAGCCCTAGCCAGCAGATCAGGGGGGCCCTCCCCTGAGCCAGGTTAGGCCGTCGGTGGCGGCTGTGACGGCTCTGGTCCAGCTATCCAGTCCAGCTCACCAGCTTTCCTTGCTGCCTGCTAACAACACCATCCCGCCCACTTCGCATTCACGCTTTTAGCGCATGTCCGTAAGCTGGTGTGTGTTGCACGCCGTTCTGCCTCCGGCAACAGCCTGGCGAGCCGCGCCAGGACACTGCGTTTCCACATTCCGCGCACGCATGAGTGCCGTGAGTATCCTTACGCGGCCAGCAGCAGACCAATGGGCGGGCTCAGAACCTGCCCTCAAACCCACCACATGCAGTTGCAGGGCGTGCCACTCACGCATGCAGTGTGCGCCGCATACCGTAATATGGGCCTTCCGTTGTCACAATTAAAACTGCTCTCTTTCTCTACGCCATTCTTGGCCATTTAGCTCGCCATTCTCGCCTTCAGTGTCCTAACACTCTCCTGACCAGTCCCAACCTGTGAGGCACTCCCGCAGCTGCCACTCACCGCCCATGTGTGGTTTCATCCCAAAACTGTACATGCTTGCTGACAAAAGTATTGTTTATGGTCTTCTCTTGCAGGCAATCCGCATACCATACTATGGGTCTAGCCCAATTGCATGCAAACCAGGTCACGCGCATCACAGCAAAATTGCACCAGCTGCTCACAGGCCCGCATATGCTCCATCTCAGTATGGACAAAACCACATGGGGGCACGCATCCCGTCCCAAGCAAACACAACAGCCGCAGTCCTTACAGCGCCCTTTGGGGCCCTGTCCCAAATCACTATACCAGCCTACCCTGACCCCAAGTGTCTCCTTCATCTCCGGACCATCCGCCGCCGCCCAATTTCTTGTGCTTCAACAACTGCTCCAGCGTTTGTGCGCTTCAGCCGCCCATGTTCTTCAGCACCGCGCTCAGCACCTTTTTCTTCTCTATCCGGAACGACAGCGCCATCGCCTCAGCCGCCGTCGCCGAGCCCGCGCCGCCCTTCTTGCCGCCACTGCCACTGCTGCCGGACGCCTGCAGTGCCAGGTCCTCCTGTTTGCAGTGCGGCATGTGTGGCGGCGCGTACTTGGTGTATGAGTGGATGCTGACGTGGGTCAGGTGTAACAGTGCAACAGATGAAAGCACGCCTTGTAAAAATGGGTCAGGCATACGCGCAATGCTTGTAGCTACAGGGAGAAGACAGACTTCGTTTCCTTCCGTATCTCAGACCCCAGAACCCCTGCCACGCGCGCCGCCACCGCCACCTGTTTCCCGGCCCTCTGAGCCCCTGACCCCTGACCCCTGACCCCCGACCCCTGACCTCGCACCCAAACCCGCGCCCGCACCCGCACCCGCACCCGCACCCGCACCCGCACCCGCACCCGCACCTTTAGCGAGGTGGGCGCCGCCGCCAGCTCTGCGGTGACCACGCACGCCAGCGCCTCCGCCAGCAGCGCCTCCGCCTCCGTGCTGCCGGCCTTGGAGAAGGCCGACACGCCTGCGCGTGTTATGTATGCCAGGCAGCAAGCAAGCACGGCACATGAGCATGCCGGCGGCCGGGCGAACGTGCGCCCTTACGCCGGACCGTCTCGGACCATGGTCACAACCAACCCATGCAACCCATGTAAACCCTGGGGCCCGCGGGCCATCCATCCATCCCATGGCCTTCGCCCTCCAGCAGCCCCGCCGCCTGCCCGACCGCAAGAACCGACACCCCCGCCGCGACCGCCGACGCACCCGCCGCCGCCTCGGCGTCGCTGGCCAGCAGGAAGCGCAGCGCCTGCAGCGCCTCCGCCGGGAATCCCGCCCGCTGCACCACCACGTTGGTCAGCGCGGCGGCGCCCAGGCTGCTGCCGCGCAGCGCCTGCAGGCGCGCGGCCGGCACGGGCCGGAAGCCCTCCACCCAGCGCAGCATGTCGGAAATAACGTACGTGTCCTGTCGGGGTTGTTGGCGGCGGTTCGTTGGCGGTTAGTTGGTTTGGTGTTTGGGAATTCTCAATTTGGGGAGTGTGTGGGATGATGTGTGTGCGACGGGGCCCCTGTGGAGCGTGTGATGTCGAAGAACAGGACTTCAGCAGCAGCGGTGCGGTCTGGCATTGTCGTGCCAGGTCACCCCGTACGGTGCGGTGGATTTGCAGTGCGCGTGCGTCCGTACCTGCGGGTTGTCGAGCTCCGCGAAGCCGTAGTACTGCATCAGCGAGTCGTTCGACTGCGCGCCGTACGTGATGAACACCTGGCGAGGCATGGTTGCATGATCACAGGTTTTTGGGGGTTCTGGGGGGTCTTCTGTTGGTGAGCCGGAAGTGGGGAACAGACCCCGTTGCAGGAGCGCAAGCTCGGTATCCGCTCCACTCCAAACCGCGCTCCGCGCCGCTCTCCTCCCCTCCCAGTCCACCCTGCTCCACACTCCGCCCCGCCCCGCCCCGCCCCGCCCCGCTCCGCCCCGCCCCGCCCCGCCCCGCCTGTCGCGCCACACGCCCCGCGCACCTGCTCGCCCTTCTTGAAGTCGCGGGAGGCGACCACCGAATAGCTGTCGCCAAAGTAGTTGTACGACACCTCGCTCTGGTGCCGACAAGGTGTACGGCAGAGGAGGGGGGGGGACGCAGGCAAGCAGAGTGTAAGAGGTGGAGAAGGCTGATTTAAGGGTGCAAGGCGCCCGGCCGCCGGCGACCTGAAAAACAGGCATGCTCAAGGGTGTCTGGCCTGGCACGAGCAATGGGCCGACCCCGCGCGCCCCTGCCGTCAACGCGCCCGCCCACCTGCGCCGCGCTGGTGTGGTTGAACAGGTCGATGAGGGGGCAGATGGCGTACTGCTTGAGCGAGCGGCTCAGGATGACCTGGTGACGGGCGGGTGCGTGGCAGGTGGGGTTCGTTGTATTCCTCCCTTGACCCAAAGAAACCCAGGTGAGCCCCGAACCGAGTCATGGCGGACAAATGCCGCAGGCAGCCCCGCCAGCTTGTCAGCGGCCCGCAACCATGCAGCTAGCTGCAGGTCCAACTCATTCGTACAGTAATACCGTACAAGTGTGCCGTACCGCCCCGCCCCGCACCTCGTACAGCACATTGAACAGGAACACGGCGATGGCGGCGCTCAACGTCTTCTGCGGGTCGGCCAGGCCCAGCGCCGTGTTGCCCACCTGTGTGATGAGTGGGAGGCGGGTTGTAGTGTGTGCATACCAGCCCAAAAGCGGGCAAACCCAACCGGACGTGGGGTCGCGAAGTGACGTGAGGAGCGCGGCGGGGGCGCGAGGCAGACAGACCGGAAAGCTACGGTATGCCGGAGGCCCGCACAGCAAGCAAAAATACGCACGTGCACCCGCCTCCGCTTCCCTTGCGACCTCGAATGCCACCGCACCACCCCGCAATGCTCCCATCCGCGCAGACTCCCGCCCTCCCTGCCTGCCTCCCAGACCCGCCAACCGCCCCACGCCCGCCCACCCTCCCCGCAACGCCCCCTCGCCGCCGCCGCCCACCCACCACCAGCGCCGCCACCAGGCCCGCCAGCCGCAGCCGGTCGGACAGCGTGGACCCGATGTAGGGGCCGCTGAAGGTGCGGGAGCGCACCACGCTCATGGCCCACCAGAACTCCTCGCGGCTGGGGGCGGCCGCACCCGCCGCCATGCCGCTGGACCGCAGCGCGTCGTACAGCCCCGACCACTCGCGCTGCTGCTCCTTGACCTGCGTGGGGCGTGGCGTGGTGTGTGGCGGTTGGCGGTTGTGGTTGGTGGTGGTGGTTGGTGGTTGGTGGCGGTTTGAGGTGCCGGCGTCTGCTGTGGCGGCCTCCGCATGCCACCCACACGCCCCCGTGGCCCCCCTCATTGGAAGACCGAATACCTAAGCCCACATGCATATTAGGATTTCACCTCCCGCTCCGTACAACGACCGCATAGTCCCACACCCGCACCAGTCCCTACTCCCCGCTCCTCACTTCCCACAAACTGGGACTTGAGCTGAACTACCCCACACTCCCCGCTCCCCATCCGCCCCCCGCCCCACCCGCCCCCCAAACACCCACCTGCGCCTGCAGGTAGGGGTACTGCAGCGCCGCCAGCTGCTTGTCGCTCCACGTCAGCGGCACGCCGGCATCCGCCGGCAGCTGCGCGATCCAGGGCGCCAGCGGCGACTGACCGCCCTGCCGCTTGTGCCAGATCAGCATGGCGCCCATCTTGGCGAACCAGGGCGCGCCCTTCCACCAGTCGTCCGTCACCATGCCCGGACAGGAGTTGCGCTGTTTGGGCGCCAGCACGACGGCCGAGCGGCGCGGCACCTCCACGATGAGCGCATCGTTCGCGATGTCGCTGGATGCCGCGAGGCCGCGGATGCCGGCAAAGGTGGAGGGCTTGACGCCCGCGAAACGGATGCTGGCGGGCCCCCGCGCCCAGTTCATGAACGCCTGCGTCCGCGAGTCGTCCAGCGTCACGGCTGGCGGCTGCTGCTGAGGCGCCGCAGGCGCCGGCTCCGTCGGCGTGGCGCTCGCGCGCACGGCGACGACCGGCGGGCGACGGCGAGCGCTGGGTGCATCGCCGGGGAATGCGTGCTGCCCCGCTCGCAGGCTATGCTGTTTCACATGGCCCAGTTGTTTCAGCATTATGGCGCGCGATGCAGTAACGGCGCGTGCTCAATTCGGTACGGCGCGAGCAAGTTCGGCTGCTTGCTATAAATGTCAAAGGCGGAGCTACGCTGGCCGGACCTAATCTGGTTCAAGTATATGTATATGTTGCAGCTTAGTAGTTATACTAAATCAGTTAGCCATTTTGGCGATATAGAGATTGCAGGTCCCATGCAAGAAACCTGTTGCCTGTTTGCCTAAAGAAAACTTCCGTTTATTTTATTTCATGTCATCGTCATTTATGCATGATGGCTAATGAACCCGATACAAGCACTCAGCTGTCGCTTGCCGGTCCGGCGCAGCTGCTGCAGTCGCAGCGGCTGCTCCGCTTCTTGCCCATGCTTTCAATGGCTATTCAGCTAGGTGCTGCTCCACAAGCATCCGAGACACTTGAAGCCATGCGAAAGGAGCTCGCGGCGGCAGGCGCAGGCTCGCGGGGCGACGCAGCGGGTGCACAGCTGGCGGCCCTGCTGCAAGTCGCGGACGCGTCCGGGGAGACACCGCTTCTACATGCAGGTGCGCGACCAATGCATGTGAGGACCTATGTATCTCGGCTCAGTGGGTCTCTAGACTTCAGGGGGTAGGCGGGGGGTAGGGGAAAGCGCTGGAAGGGACGGAATGGCGGGCGTGTCAGCGTGACCGTGTCAACAACAAGCCGGGGCTTCCGGTGCTTTCCCTCCCAGCCATTACGGTAGCGTGGGGCCGATCAACGAGATAGGACTTTCTAGAGTCCACGGAAGCGATGCGGCGGTAGGGGAGGAAGGGCATGAAACACGGTTGCTGTTCTCCTAAGTTTTGTGCGGTATCGTGAGGGTTTGCGTTGTGTGCGTACCGTATACTGAATGGGGCGCTTCATGGCAAGCACCGAATGCACCCGGCAAAGAGCAGTTGAGGTCTGAGGTTGAGGGGCACCTGAGCAATTTTACCTGGCCTCAGCCTGGACCCTGGAGCCTTGCCTGGAGCGGAAGGGCGGGGGATAGTGGGAGCTATGGGACTTGCTGCACGGCGTCACAGTGGGCATACAAGTTATTGTTCTAGCTCCTGCGGAGTTCGGGCCCCAGAAAGTCAAATGAACACGTCGTGGCAGCGAAGGCACGCCGTACGGTTTCGGCTAGGCGATGCTTTTTCTGAACCGAGTGTGTTCCCATCGCTTTATATCATAGCGTTTGTAGGATTTGCGGCAGGAATGACAGCGCTGCCGTGCTGCTGACAACATCACACATGGGGTGCTGGACTTCCAGCGCCAACGCGGCTCGGGAGAGCATGCTAGATAGAGCAGTAGTCAATGATGCCACTACTCTGTCGGTTGCATGCCGGCTGGGCTCGACTAAAGAGGCTCTGGCTGTTCTGCAGCGCATGCGAGAGAGTACCGCGTCGGCGGACTGCTCTGAACAATGCACAGCTGCGGAGCGGAGGTTTAGCAAGCAGTTTAGCTTGCAGATGTCACCACGCAGCCGAATTATGCCTGGGGATTGGGTTGCAGAAGAGACTGGTCCTCCTTCGCCGCGCATGGTCGCCGCACTTCAAAAGACCGACGCCTCCGGCGCGACGCCGCTGTTGTATGCAGGTACCATTCAGATGATAGGCCATCAGCATAGCTCGCGTCGCGCGCAGTCACGGGGGGGGGCACGTGTGTCGAATATTGGAGCGCCGTTCCTGGGTGCCCAGGACTCGACCGCTCGCGCGGCCTGCCACCCCGACACACCCCACC
Source organism: Chlamydomonas schloesseri (assembly GCA_016834595.1). Lineage (NCBI taxonomy): Eukaryota > Viridiplantae > Chlorophyta > Chlorophyceae > Chlamydomonadales > Chlamydomonadaceae > Chlamydomonas > Chlamydomonas schloesseri. The sequence continues at coordinate 31,213 of JAEHOD010000089.1, forward strand.
AGCTCTGAATAAAACGCTGAATACCGCAAGCTCCTGCTTCTCCTGACCCTGACCCTGCTGGCCTGCTGCGTGCCGCCTCGCCCCATCCGCGCAGTGCAACAGCGGCTGGGCGGGGTGGTGGCGGAGCTGCTGGCGGCGGGCGCCCACCCGGCCCTGCCGCGGCTGCAGCCGTCGCTCAACAGCCCCCTGCACATCGCCGCACTCAAGGTGGGTGGGCTGCTTGGTTAGTTGGTTCGTTGGTGGCTGGGTGGCTGGGTGGGTGGGTGGCTCTGCACGCACCTAGCATCATGCAGCGCCTGCGGGGATGCGGTCGCGACGGTGGCTGCGGGGGCGAGTGTGGCCTGACGTGTACGGCGCCGTGGGGGTCCTCATACGAACGGGAACGTGGGTCACGTTTAACGGGGCCAACAGCTGTCGTGATGGTGTCGGGCTGGCTGGCGCAAGGTGGCGTGTTGCTGACGTGGCTGACACACCCACAGACACACTCGCCGCACATCTCTCACACGTGTGCGCGCGCCCTCACACCGTATGTATGTTTCATGCCGTACGCACGCGCCATTGCCGACGTGTCAGGGTGACCTGCCCTCGGTGCGCCACCTCATCACCGCACTGGCGGCGCTGGCGGAGGAGGCGGAGGCGGAGGAGGAGGCGGAGGAGGCGACTTGCCAGCAGGAGCAGGCGCAGTCGGCACCCGACGTTGGCGGCGCCGGCGAGAGCAGCAGCAACAGCGGCGTCAGCGCCGCCAGCGGCGGCGGCCTGTCCCAGCAGCAGCAGCAGCAGAGGCGGCAGTACGGCAGCGGCGGTAGCAGCACCGCCATCCTTGGCAGCAGGGGGAGGAGCTGCGTGGACCTGGTGTCGGCCAACGGCTCCACGCCGCTGCTGTACGCGGCGGGCCGCGGCAACCTGGCGGTGGCGGCGCTGCTGCTCAGGGTGGGTGGGTGGGGCCGGGTGGGTGGCTGGCTTGAGGTTTTAGCGGTCTGAGGTCTGGGGTACGGATTTGGAGTTTTTGGGTTTTGGGGCTAGGAAGAATGTGTTTTAGGTCTGAAGTCTGGGGTAAGGCTTTGGAGTTTTAGGGTTTTGGGGCTGGGAAGAATGTGTGTCGCTAGGTGTGCATGCGTGTTTGTGTTGGTAAACGGAAACGGAGAGGAATCCCCGCGTGTTTGTGTGTGTGCGGGTACCGTAGCTGGACCGACAGTTGGTTGTCCCCATCCGCCCTTCCACCCACTCCCCCTCATACGGCCTACCGGTATGTCTCAGGCTGGCGCCGATCCGCTGCTGGCCAACACGGACGGGGTGAGCCCCGTCATGGCTGCAGCCAGCGGCGGCCACCCGCACCTGCTACAGCTGCTGCTGCGCGTGGTCGCCTCCGCACCACCACCTGCTGCTGCTGCTGCGTCTGCTGCTGCTACAGCCGGCGCCGCTACAGCCACTGCACCAGCAGGAGGCGGCAGCGGCGGCGATGGGGGCCAGGAACGGGATGATGAGAAGCAGGTGGGTCCGGGAGAAGCAACGACTGCCGGTGTTTCGCCTCTGTCAAGAAAGCAGTGAGCAGGATGCAAGTGTCATTTCGTGTTCCATTTCTCATTTGATGATGGGCGCTTCTCAGTGTATGATGGTACGTGCCAAATCTTGCTCCCACACAGCAAGCGGACGTGCGGCAGCAGCAGCAGCAGCAGCAGCAGCAGCAGCCGAGCAAGCTCCTGGCGGCAGTAGCAGCGGCGGACGCCAACGGCAGCACGGCGCTGCACTACGCGGCGCGGCGCGGCTGTAGCAAGTGCGTGCAGCTGCTGCTGGCGGCGGCGGAGGAGGAGGCGGCGGCGGCGCAGGCGGCGGCGCAGGGGGCGGCGCAGGCGACAGAGGAGGCGGCAGCGGCCGCTGTTGGCAAGCGGGCAGCACAGCAGGGAGAAAGCAATGGGAGCCATGAGGCGACAGCGGGAGGTGAGCACGAAGGCGCCGAAGGCCCCCGGACCCTCGGGCCCCTGTCGGCGGCACCTGCACAGCAGGCTGCCAGTGCGGCGACGGCGGCGGCAGGAGGGGCCGGTGCGGCAGTTGTGGGAGGGAAGGAGGCAGAGGCGACGGGGCGACCAGGGGCGCCGGCAGCGGCGGTGGCACCGGCACCGGCGCCGGCGGCGGCGGCGGCGGCGGCACCAGCTGCGCTGCAGGTGCTGCAGGCGCTGCTGCGGGGGCGCAACGCGGGCGGTCGGGACGTGCTGGCGGAGGCACGTCTGTCGGCGGATGCGGACACGGTACAGGTAGGTGCGGTACTGGGCTGGGCTGGGCTGGGCTGGGTGCGGTAGTACTGGGGTTGTGGGCACGGGTTGTGGGGGGGGGGGGTGCGGGGGATGTGGGTGTCCGTCTGGGTGCAGGTCGGAGTGGAAGGGTGTGGTGCGCCTGCCAGGCCTCGGGCAGTGGCGGCGCCGGGTGGAGGCCACGGCCCTGAGACCAGAGAGGGTACGAGGGCAGCAGCGCGGCACTGAATGCCGTATCGTGTGTGTGTGTGTGTGTGTGCATGTGAGAGAGTCTGCATGCGTGTGCGTTTGCGTGCTTGCGCAGGTGATAGAGGCGCGATTGGCGGAGCTTCCGCAGCCGTCGGGACCGGCAGTAGCAGCCGGTAGCAGTAGCAGCAGCGGCGGCAGCAGCAGCGCGGCAGCAGCAGGCCATGCTGGCGTCGGCCCCAGGAAAGCAGCGCAGACACCCGGAGTCGGCAGCACGGCGCGAAAGGGCGGCGGCGGCGGCGGCGGCAGCGGCGGCGGCGGCGGCCCGCAGCCTGCTGATACACCTGCCGCGCCTGTCGACGCGAAAGCAAAGCCCGCAGACGCGCAGTCGGCCGCCCCCGAGTGTTCTGCTTCTGCTGCTGCTGCTGCTGCTGCGGCGGCGGCCTGTGCGCCTGCAAGCATACCTGACGGAGAGCCGGCGGCGGGCACGGGTACCGCCCAGCCTGGGGCAGTGGCGCCGGCCAACGCCGCCACAGCCACCAGCACCGGGGCAGGGGCAGGGGCCGGGGCAGGGGCCGGCAGGAGCACTGACAGCGAAGGCCGAGGAGTGCTGGCGCCTTCGGCTGCAGCTGCAGGGCCAGACGGTGGCGGCGGTGGCGGCGGCGGCATGAGCCATGCGAGCGGCGGTCATGGCAGCGCTGACGGCGCCGCCAGCACCAGCACCAGCACCAGCACCAGTGGTGCCGGCGGCAGTGGCGGCGACAGAAGCAGCATCAGCACCAGCACCAGCACCCGCGCGACCACACGCAACCGCCATGATGAGGGCTTGCAGCAGGTGGCGTCCGCCAAGCACACGGCGGCTGCAGGGGCCGCAGGGAAGCGGCCGGGGCCCGCTGCACCTGCGGCGGCGCCAGCAGCCAAGTCGGCGGTTGCTGCAGGCGGGGGTGCGGCAGGCGGCAGTAGCAGCGGCAAGGCTGTTGCGCCGGCCAAGGCGCATCAAGGTGCGCCTGCCAGGGCGGCGCCGCTGCAGGGTGGTGCTACAGCCGCGGCCGGCAAAGCCAACGGCAGCTCGGGGGTTGCAGCAGAGGCCGTGGAGAGGGTGGTGGCGGCAGTAGCGCCCAAGCCCCTGCCTGGCTCCTGGGCGAGTAGGGCCGCGGCGGCCGCCGCCTCTGCTACTGCCGCCGCGGCGCCTGCCACCTTGTCTCAACCTGCTAGCGCTGTTTCTGCTACAGGTATAGCCACGTCTAGCGGAAAGTGCGCGACGGCGCCGCCGCCGCCGCAGCAGCAGCAGCAGCACCAGCAGCGACATGCTTCCAACGCGCCGCCCGCCTCATTGCGGCCTGCAGCGGGTTCCGTGCCGGCGCCGCCACCCGGGATGGGCGGCACCGGCAGCGCCGGGTGCGGCTCCCTGCCCACGCCCGCCCCACACCAGCCCAACGGCGGCGGAGGGCTGCTGCAGGCAGTGGCGCCGCCGCCGCCGCCCTCGTCGTCTGCATCATCATTATCGTCGCCCTCGAGCAGCGCCGCCGCCGCGTCAGCAACGTCAGCAACGTCAGCGGCGGCGCGTGCAGCTGCTGCAGGCGAGCCGCCGCCAGGTGCTGCTGCAGCCGCTGCTGCTGCTGATGCGGCTGCTGCGGCGTCAGCTGCTCCGCCGGGAGGGGCGGCGGCGGCGGCGGCGACGGGCGGGGCGGTGTCATGGGAGGCGGAGGCGATGGCGTTAATGGAGGTGCGTTCGGGTCATGAAGCGATGACGTGGCTTGGGCCTTGGCCACACCTTGCCCAGTCCTCCCATCCCATCTATTGCCTGGGAGCGCATGTCCTCCTCGCGCTCGGCGTCGCGCTCAGAGCATGACTGCCCTCCCTCATGAAGCCCACATGACCAAAGTGCCCAACGGTCCTGGTGGCCCCATGGCTCAAGCCCCCCCCCCCGACCGATCCCGCCAAGCCTCACACCACCACCGCCCGCACGCATGTCACCCCAGCCACTGGGTTCCTGGAATGGACTGCCCATCCCACCCGGGCCCCGCCCTAAACCCCCACTTAACCATGGTCGCTTTGGTTTCTGGAATGAACTACCCCACCTTACCTTGCACCCAAAACCCTTCACGCCGCGCCCACCCCATCGGTCTACCTCTACCCTGCTTAAAACTAGATGCATGGAACCCGCCCCGCCCCTCCCCACCCCGCCCCTCCCCAGGCGGCGCTGCCCTCCGCCGCCGACCTGGAGCTGGGCCCGGCCCACCTGTGCGGCCTGGGGCTGGCGGGGCTGAGCGCCGCGCAGCTGGAGGCGCTGGAGGCGCTGCACCGGGCGGCACTGGCGCGGGTGGGTCAGGGTGGGTGGGTGGGTGGGTCAGGGGGGGCGGGTGGGTGGGTGTCAGTGCGTTAGCGTGTGGTGTGGTGGTGGTGGTGGTGGTGGTGGTGGGGGTTATCGTTGCCAGCCCAATAAGCCATAAGCAATGGGGTGGGGTGGGGTGCAGGCGTGACGTGGTGGTGTGTTGTGAAACATGAGAGAGGGATAACGCAGACTCAGGTTTTAGTGTGTGTGGTATGGGGTAGCTCACTACAGACCCCCCCAAAAGCAAACCAACCATGGGGTAGGCCCACTTGGGGGTGCGGTTGAGGGGTTGTGGTTACCAGCCCAAACTAAACCAAGCTAAAGGAAGCGGAGTCAGCAAGGGCGAGCTGAGGCTGACGGTGGGGCTTGAGCGAGAGAGGCCCTGTCCCTGTCGGCTCTGGTCAGGCGGCCTGGCGGCTGGCGGTGTGGCGGATGGGGTGGTTGGGCCATGTGCGTCTCCTGCCGCTGCAGTACCCCATGGTACACACCCTGTGTGCTCATCGCCGCTTGGCTGCGTGCTGCGTGGCTTCAGGGCTTCGCACAGCCTTAATCCTCAATCCGACGCGTTTCAGCGCTCCTCCGTGTCAAAGGCATCCTCGTCCGGGGTTGACAATGGGTCACCTGGTCCCTGGAACGAACGAAGTAACCCCACCCCTATCGTGGTGTTGGAGAACACGAAGAACAAAAAATCGTGTACGTGTGTGTGTGTGGGTGTGTGTGTGTATGTGTGCCGACCCGCCTTGCCCCCTGCCTGTCCGCAGGTGTCAGAGGCGCGGCTGGCGCTGGCGGTGGGCGTGGAGGTGGCGCGGGCGGAGGAGGAGCGCGCCCGGCAGAAGGAGATCCGGCGGGCTTTTACACACGACGAGTAGCGCTGGGCGTGACTGCACGGCTGCTGTGAGCGGTGCTACTGTACTGTGCAGGCTCGGGACAAGGGCTTCAGGGCGGCATGTGGCCTCCCGAGGGAACTGGTGGGACTAGAGGCCGCGACGATGAGCAGCGAATCATGGAGCACGGATCGATGGCATGACCGGACTTGCTGAGCTGGCATCTTAATGTCACACTCCGACCCACCGAGCCTGTGGGCATGACGCCCACTAATCCGGTGGACTTCGGTTCTCATATAGAATTATAATTTCTTCGATTTGATCAACAGGCCTTGGCGGGCATGTGGAGGCTCGAACAGGTGGGCCTCACCAGCGGGGCCGTGCGTGCGCAAAGCAAGAACACGTGTGAATATCTATCTAATGGATGGATGGACAGTGCAATGGCTTCTTCGTAGATGTTTTGTAATGACACGGACACAATCACCCTGTCCTCTGTCCCGTGCACCTGTACTTGCATGGGGTCTTAAAACCTCCATCACGCCTTGTGGGCCACCTGGCACCAGCAATCTGAAAGCGCTACTCCTGTACCACGATTACAATAGCACCACATGAATGCGTTTTACGGTCCGTCGAGTCTGTGACCATATCTGATGCAGGCACTCAGGCTCTGATGAGGTATTACGGGTACTACTGCCTTGAGACGCAGCACTATACTTGTTCGCATCAACAACACGAGGCAACACCGTGAGGCCACATGCCGACATTGCATTCTTTCACAGACACAACCCAGTACATCATGGAAACAGGGGAAACGCGCGACATCTGACCCACATAAATGCGATTTCTGCGGCTAGCCACCACTTTATAAACAGGGCCCCAGGCTCTTTTTGGTACGGCAATTCGCAATTTAGCGCATGTCTTTAACGGCCTTTCTTCACATGTGGAGACCAGACGCGGGGCAAGCACGTGCACCGGCGTGTCGCTGCGCGCCGCCACACGCACCAGCACGTGCGCATATTCACACAGCACGTGCACGTGTCGCCGGTAAACGTCAGCATTCGCCCGACCACTGGGCATCAGGCTTTATTGTTAACTGTGGCGCACTCGCACAGGCCACACGTACTACGCTACTAAACCTAACGCGGCAGGTGGGCCATGATACTTATTGCGCGCGCCCAAGCGAAACAGTGGAGTTCAAGGCCAGAGGGGTTGAGGGCGAACGGAAATGTACCTGTCGTGTTCGCGGTAGGTCGGCACGCGCCTGGTGATGGCTATGATCATGTGTAGCTGTGCTGTTAGCTTCAACAAGCGAACAGCAGCAGGACTGGAGGTCAATTTCTTGTATGTGCACGCCTTCCGCGCCACACATGTGCAGGTAGTGATATGTACATATAGGCAGCACGGCACCACCCCCTGCTAGCTCTAGCACTGGCGGCTGACTGTGGCTCATCACATCGCCGTGAGCTTGGCGTAGAAGGCGGGGCAGATGTCGTACTCCTCATCGCTCAGCGAGACCATGCACGTGTCGCCGCCGCACAGGGTCTTGAGGTCCTGGCACTTGTTGTCGGGACGCTTATTGATGCGCATGGTCAGGCGGAAGTGCCGCTTGGCGCCCGCGGCCGTGGAAGCCGGTTTGAGGTAGCTGGGCTGTTGTGGATAAGGCGGTGTGATGGAAAGACACGGTGTAGAGCGGCGGGATGTTGGTTGCGTGTAAATGCTTGGGGAAACAGGGCGGAAGCATGAGAATGCCACCGGTATTCCACTTCCGGTTTCACGTCCTTACGGTACTTGTCAAGCCCTCTCTTTGGTTCTGTTGGGTTTCAAAGTGGGCTGTGCTCATACTCACCCCCACCCACCCACCTGCCCACACCCACAGCTTCCCCCGTCCCCTCCATGCCCACCTTAATCAGGTACTTGAGCAGGGGCACGCCGGTGTCGTGGCCCTTGTGTGCGTGGCAGTACATCTCCGTGGCGTTCTTTCCGGCCTGTCCATCGGGCAGTGCACGGGGTTATGTTGTCGGACACACCGTCAGCGGCAGCTGCGGATGCGATGGACGACATTTTGGGCGCCGCTCGGCGATCGTACCGGTATCACATAGGCACGGAGGAGGTGGGAGAGCACACAACCCGCATTACCGTAGTGTGTCTCATCAGCACATACACGTGCTCGTCGTCATTTCTCTTTGACACAACCAGGCCTGTGACCATGCCCTTGCCTGTGACCATGCCCTTGCCCCAGCCGCCCTTGATCGCTCACCACATCCTCCATCGCGAACACCTGCACTGTCAGCACACTCATGATGGCCTCGTGGCACTCGTCCGACACCCCGATCATGAAACTGTAGAAGGGCGTGTTGCACATGGTCGCGATGGCCGCCGTGCTGAGCTTCTTCTTGGCGAGCAGCTGCTTGCAGAAGTCGTAGTTCTCGTCCATCTCAAAAGTATACTCGATGTATGACGTTGTCGCCAACGTTTTCTTCACGGTGGGCTGCAGGAAGTAGGAGGTGGTGGTGGAGGTTTTGCACCAGGGGTAGGCCTTGCGAGCCATGGAGCGGTCGGCGATGGTGTAGCTGGACTTCTTGTCGGAGGTGGCGATGGTGGTGCCGGTCAGGTTAGTCATCGATCCCATCGTCATGTTGGCATGCAGCAGCGCACGGCCTGACGGGCGGCAGGAAGGAAGGGCGGGGCAGCGGCGGGTAGGGTTGAAGGCCGTCAGGACTCGGGTGTTGCGCTCAGCACGCGCACTTTTGGCGGGAATCGGTCAGTCTTGCCGCGGCGCTGGCACAGCACTGAGGCGGCGCACCCACAGCACCGGCAACAGCCGCTGATAAACAGCAAGGCGGCATTGTTGACGCTAGATGTCAAGTGGTCTGGAAGGGATTCGGTCATGGCACGGACGAGAAACGGTTGGCACCCGAAGCTGCAAGCTCTGAGACGCGCGCTCAGTACGCCGGAATACAGCTGCCTTGTTTGTCTGGATAAATTATGCTCAGGTACATATATGATGAGCTGTCGTTGCACAAGATCAGCAAGGAACGCGGCATGGGGGCGCTGCCTGATAAACGGCGCATTCTCACCTGATGCAGCTTCATAGCAAGCAATACGAGCCATAGCTATTGCCAAGCCCAACAGGCATGCTCGCCGAGCTTGATAACACCGCATTTTGCAAGCGGCGGGACAACCCAAGGACACTAGCAGGTTATACCGATGTGCAGGTCCTAGAACTATTCTTGAGAAGCAACAAAGTTCCCAAAAAGGGCCCCCGATAGTGTTAAAGTTGCAACTGCCGCAAGAAGCAGCGTCAACAGCACTGTCAACAGCAGCTCGTATAATATAAAATATTAATATGACTGACAGACTGAGTCCTGCAAGGACACTTCAAAGCAGCTACTTTGGGTCTTGACGAATGCTTTGGATCTTGACGAATGGGGGCAGCAGCAGCAGACCAGTGACGACCAGATCGGCCGGTTTGTCGTCCCTCCATTCAGCGCGCGCGTCTGCCTTTGAATCGACGCCCAGTCGCGCGAAACAGTGGCGTACGGTGGAAGCTCTTGCTCGTGAAAATATCCAGTCTAGGGACTTTTGAGGCTGTTGCAGTCCGAAGCGCGCAGAGACGTGTCAGGTTTTGGTGCGAGCACGGCAGCCCCTGAAAATGCAACTTCAATGGTACCCTGTCCACGTCAAAGCACAAGATATTGAACAGTGGCGGCTTGCAGGGGGCGGTGGCGGTAGCGGCGGTTGATGTGTGTTGGGTGCTACCTGATGCGCGGCATTCCAGGCATGCGGCCACCGAAGCTTTAACATCTCGGATGACCATACTTGTAGGCAATCTCTAGTCGCCCTGAAATTTACGAAGTAGCGATGGTTGGTCGTTGGCGTACCGCGCCAGGCCCACGGGCGAGACATGGTGGCATCGGGAATCGGTGTTTGCCAAGGTTGTCCGTCCACACAACCACGAAAAAGCATTGAGCGGCTTGCAGGCATGCTATTTGATACTGTGCATTTGGGGCTACTTGGGTCGAGATGCCGTACAGGTTCTGTCATTCTGTGTCACATCCGCACAGAATGTGACACAGAATCCACGCATCATACGTCTCTCCCTACCGGAAGTCGGGTATCATTCCCCGCACCATCAGCTACGCGTCCTCTCCTCCGGTTGCGTTGTGCGCGGTTTGCACAGCATTCAACTGGCCCACCACTATTCCGTACATTTGTGGGCTTCTGTCTTGCTTCGCCCTGTTCTTGCCCTTGCTTGCCACGCTGCTTTGCATTCTTCACGCCATTGGTGCCCGGTGCCTTGCTTGCTTGTATTTGCGGGTATGGGCGGGCCGGCGGGGGCTCGTACACTACTGGGACCTCGCATTCTTGCCCCATGCCTATTCCATCAGCCTTTGGTTATAGCGCTCACCCGTGGACGCCAGACTACTGTTCGTAGGTGCGTTTTCGCTCTCTGCGAGTGGTGTGAATTTGTGCAGCCTGCGTGATGTCTTGCCTGGCCGGGCGCCCAGAGAGTGAGGACTGCGTGTGAGCAAGCTACTTGCCAGCCAGCGCATCACCAGTAAACTTACAGCACGTCTGCGGCGTATATGCCTGTGCCCTCTGCTTGCCCTTTGCCCTCTGCTTGCGGGTCCGTGTTCTAGCACTCAAACACAACGGGACACAATGCCGGGAGCACCCACTGCTGTTTTGCTATGAACGTGCATGACCTCAAGCTCCCCGCATCTTACGTGTGGCGTGCTGCACAGGGCGCGAACGTGAGGGTTTCCCCAGAAAGCTCCCCAGGCCTCTCCGTATTCTTGCCTCATAGCCCCTCTCCCCTCTCCCCTGCTGCTAATTTGCGAACAGTCTTGACTTGCGTGTGAAGGTAAGCAAACGCCCCAAATCCACGCCCCAAAACCCTGCGGCGCATTCACATACCGCCAATCGTGGCCACACCCCTGACCGTGGCGGCCGCCCTACGCTTGGACGGAACTGCGCACTCTTTCCCTTCATCTCAATCGCAGGAGCGCAGACTTCAAACTGATAAACTCAGGTTTTGGACACGTTCCCTATGACGGACGACCACCTCCCTCCGCCAGGAACTCCGGTTTTTACGGCTGACCGGTTTTGCTCCGCGTCACAGGTCATCGCTGGAGGCCATCAATGCCACTGGGCTTGTCGCGTAATGTGCCTCTAAGTGGGAACACACAGAAAGTCTGAAGCTGACGTCGTCACCAGGGGCCGCATGGGGCGAGTTGGCCACCCCGCACCCCTGGTCGTCACCGTCAGCCTCGGTATCAGACTATCAGCCCAGTGCTCCCACCCTGACTGCGCGATCGTGCAATTTCAGGGCGAGCCATTTCGCTGCGTAACTGGGAGGTTCCGCACTTGAATTAGGAGGGTGCTTTGCGCGCGGTTACGGCTAAAACTCTGGCTAAAACTGGGAGGCAGGAAAGCGCGCGCTTTTCCGTAGGCCACAACGAAACAGTGTGTTTTGGCGCGTCTGGCATTTTAGGAATTACAGAGCGTTGCATTCCATTGTTATAACAAAAAGTGGTCTCAAACACAACTGTTTTCAGGTCACACGAAGCCGTTCATACGCCCGCCAGCGCGCGACACCCCATGCAGCCCCTGTAGTCCTGGATATGTGCTGGCATAGTGCGCCCCTTTAAATGCTTCCATAAACTCACTTACACTTCACTCATTTGTAAGCATGGCTGCCTCGCAAATCCGCCCTTCGCTGCTCGTCGCCGCGGCCGTCGTCATCCTGGGCGCGCTGAGCTGCCAGGCTGCGTCGGGTGAGTCCAGCTGTGCTGTCGCTCAAAGCAGCTAGCTTGCTGCCTTTGGGCGCATGTTTATGAATGTGGGGTGCGTGGGCGCGGGAGGCGCTGTTAATGACGATGACAAGCGCTTCCTCGAGGCATGCTGTATCTCATCAGCCTGAAACTCCTGGGAAGTTGTTGCAAAGCAGGCTTCGCCTATCCAACCCGTGGGCCACTGCGTTTCGCGCCAGTTTTGCAGCTAGCGCCAGCGCACCACGCAGTCGCATGCGCGCAACAGACTCTATGATGGGCTTTGCATATGTCACTGCACGTATGCGGGCACGCCGACCTACCTGACCGCACGTCGGCGCGAGTCCTGACGCAACGCGCGTAACTCCTCCCGCGCCATCACGAGCGAGTTCTGTCTTCAACCGCGAGCCCATCCGTTTATGCGCTGCCCTATTTACTGCTTCGCTCGCAGGCCGCTCGCTGCTGATGGGCGACATGACAATGGGCTCCATGACTAACCTCACCGGCTCCACCCTGATGTCCGCCGATGGCAAGTCCAGCTACACCATCGCCGACCGCTCCATGGCTCGCAAGGCCTACCCCTGGTGCGTCACCTCGACCACCACCTCCTACTTCCTGCAGCCCACCGTCACCAAGGCCACCTCCACCAGCGACTATGTCGAGTACGCCTTCCGCATGGACGAGAGCTACCCGCTGTGCAAGGACGTGCTGACCAAGAAGAAGAAGACCTCGGCGGCCGACATTGCCAAGAAGTGCAACACGCCCTTTTACAGCATCATGATTGCCATCTCTGACGTGTGCCACCAGGCCATCATGAGCGTCAACACCGTGCAGATGTTTGCGCAGGAGGACAAGGTGTGTGTGCGTGTGTAAGGGTTGGGGGCCATGCGATGGGTGTGGGAGACTGTGGGAAGAGTGGGCAAGGGGCGTTAGGGTGGAGGGGGAGGGGGTTTGGCGAGGCGGGGCGGGGGCGGCGGGGAACATGAAGGTGTATGCTCGTGACGGCGTGGCGGTGCGGGCGCCCGCCGCTTGCCATGCGGCCCATGGGTCAGCCATTTGCACTGTTGCACGCACCGTACACACGTGCCCCTGACACACACCGTGCCGTTCATGCATGCCTGCGCACACGCAGGCCGACACCGTGGCCACGGAGATGTACTGCCACGCGCACAAGGGCCACGACACCGGCGTGCCCCTGCTCAAGTACCTGATCAAGGTGGGGGGGGACGGGTGGTGGAGGGGAGGGGTGAGCTGTGGGGTGTGGTAGCTAGTGGTAGGGTGTGTGTGTGGGGGGGTGCGGGGTTTGTTATAAAGCGATGCGGGCGTGCCCAAGCGGCGGGCTGGGGCGCACTCCACATGGCTTCCAACTCCATGGCTTGGGTGCAGGTGTGCTGCTAGTGCTGCCCCCCTGCTCGGGTACCGTACGCTTGCAGTGTAGACACACCGAGTCGGCGCATCCCCCCGCCCCCTTTCCTGACGCCCCCGACCCTCATCCTCTTCCGCCTCGTCCTGCCTTGCCCCTCCGCCCTCCCCTACCTCCCTCGCAGCCCACCTACCTGAAGCCGGCTTCCACCACCGCCACGCGCCGCTTCAAGATCACTGTGCGCATCAACAAGCGCTCCGACAACAAGTGCCAGGACCTCAAGACCCTGTGCGGCGGCGACACGTGCATGGTCGCGCTGAGCGATGAGGAGTACGACATCTGCCCCGCCTTCTACGCCAAGCTGGCCGCGTAAGCGCCAAGTATGTTGAGACAGGCGCTTGCTGTGAAGCGGGCGGCAGGTTGGGGCCGGGGCGGTTGCGGTCACGAGGTGCAGTTGGTTGAGTGCAGTTGGTTGAGTCAGGGCTCTGTCGCCCACGACCGCTGCCCTAGGCGTGACTAATCAGGACTGCTTTGACTCTTAGACAATAACGAGCCATACGGTAGCTGTGAGCCCATTGTCAATTTGACGAATATACAATGATTTATGCATTGGATTGGAAGGCTTTACTGCACTTTTTAAGGGGGGAGGCGCGCGCGGCACAGGCGGCTAAGACGCGTGTCCTGTCGTGCCACGGGGTGAACTTGCTGGGGCGTGGTGAGTGCTGCAGGCCACGTGCGCGTGCGCTATGACATGAAAAGCGCAGCGGTGTAGGAGGCATCATTGTATGCAGCTCGTGCTCGTGAGCTGTTGTAACACTCCTGCCGTCTTTGGGGCGTAGCTGTCCTCTCGTGATGGAACCGTGGACTAGCACGCCAGCCAGGCTGCAGCGTGTCATAGCCAGCGCAACAGCAATGTTATGTTACAGCTGTGGGGAGACTTCTGCCCCGGGCCCGAAACACGGCCGCTGCAGCCTATCGGTAATGCAAGCAAGGGAACAGGTGTGCGGCGTCCCTCGAGTGTCAGAAGAACCCACCCCCCAAATACCGTAAATACATGAGCAGTCGGGACAGAGGCAAAATTGCGCGCTGTGACTGTACCGACTGAGGTAGCTGGCCGATGTTGCTGGAGCGTTTTGCTGTTGCGCATTCCTCACGCTCCGGGCGCCCGGCCAGGCGATGCCACCACACACAATGCGACGCCACGCAGCGCGAGACAGATGGAAGCGTCGCACCTGCAGGCCGCTGCAGCCTACCAGCCTCTGTGGACTGGCGAGAGCGCCGACAACCTGAACGGCGCACACGAACCAAGCCTGCGGCGGTCGAAACGCACACGAGTGACACGACGCTTGACCTCCGTGAACGCAGTGCGTCTGCCTCCATTAGTCAGACGTAAATGGCAGTGCAGCAACGCTCGGCAAGGCGGCAAGCCGGCAACGCACTTGCTGCAGCCCAGGCTATGAAAGCAGTTACACTCATGGCAGGAAAGCCGGTTACACTTCTGCCTTCCGTCTGCCAGCACTCAGCACCAGGTCCAATCATGACGAGTGCACCCCTATAATCTACACCTAAGCCGTCGGCACGTGCAAGGTTGCACCCCTAGCATCCTTGCACGTGCCACCAGTTGTTCCCGCACGCTCACATCGCTCCGCCCCGGCTTCTATCCAATAGTCAAGGCATCACGTCACGGGCCTCCCTTGCTCGGCACTTCGCAATTCGCTCACACGCTCTCTTCTCCTTACTCCACTGCGACCCCGCTCGGGGCTCAGACCGCCCAAGGCTACGGTAACCCCCACCCGCTCTCCTTCCCCTAAACCCTCACACCCCTGCCCGCCCGCGAGCAAGCACCTAACAGGTTACAACGACTCAGACAGCATCTTGCTCGCCAGCGCCAGCGCCTCGCCGGTCTTGCTGGCGTCCTTGCCGCCCGCCTGCGCCAGCGCGGGCTTGCCGCCGCCGCCGCCGCCGCACACCTTGGCCACCGCGCCCACCAGCTTGCCCGCCTGCGCTCCCGCCTTGACGGCGCCGGCGCTGAAGGCAGCCACGAAGTTGACCTGGGAGTGGTGCAATGGGGCAGGCGAGGAACAAGAGTTTGGGGGCGATTGCGGGGGTCACCCAGCATGGCGCTATGCCGTACACGTGCATCCATCCGTGCAACCGCCCAGCCGCCACGGCGCCGCCACGTGCTCATCACGGGCCAGCAGCCACCCACACCGCAGCGCGCAACAGCACGCAGCGCGCAGTGGCACGCAGTGTCAGCAGCTCTCAGCCGCACGCAGTGTCAGCACGCGCGCACCTTGTCGTCGGCGCGCGACGCCAGCACCACCGCCGCCGGGTCGCCCAGGGCCTCCTGCAGCTTGACGGCCGCCTCCTGCAGCGGCGTGTGTGTGTGGGGTGGTGGTGGTGGTGGGTGGAACATGACGGGGCATGATGTGTGCGTAGGCCATGGGTCGTGGCTGGCGATGATGCGCACAGAGTTGAGGGCCGCCGCCAAGACCACAACGATCATGCATCCCCGGCTTTGCAATGGTAGGATTGGGAATGGGGATGCACTACCCCGCCACACGCCCACGCACGCACACGCCTGTTGCTTGTGCCGCAAAGCCGCAAAGCCGCATCCGAACCGGCAACCCCTCTCTGCGCTCAGCCCACCCCGCCACCCAACCGCCAAATCCACACCCACCCACCCGGGTCGTTTCGCTTTTGGTTTCTGGAATGAACTACCACCCACCCCACCCACCCCCGCCCCCACCTGCAGCGCCTTGGCCTCCACGCCGCCCGCCAGCTCCGCCACCAGCACCTTGCCGCCCTTGGGCGCCGTCACGGCCTGGGACACCAGCGCCTGTGGAGGCACACGGGAGGTAGCGGTGGCGGCGGTGGTGGTAGTGGTGGCGGCGGTGGTGGTGGCGGTTGATGTTGCAGTGCGGCTCACGTCACGTCAGTGCGGGTTACGGGAAGGTGGCATCAAGCCAACCTGAACAGGGCACCCTCCGCTCGACATCCTCCCTCACACACGGCGGACACGCGCCCGGCGCCCCCTGCCACCCACACCTCAATCCCCGCGCCCCCTGCATACGCACAGCCCGCCACTCCCCGGCCCTCGCCATTGCCTGTGCGCCACTCGCTAGTTTGGTTTCTTGGTTTGAAATGGGTTGGTAATGGCACCCCCCTCCCTTCCCAACTGCGCACCTGCGACTGCGCCACCGCCAGCTGCGCCTTGAGGTCCGCCAGCTGCTTGGCCGACTCGCGCAGCTCAGCCTGTTGTGTTGCGTTGTGCCGGCAAGTGGGGGAGGCAGTAGCAGCGGCGGCAGCGGTGGCGGTACGGGCGGGCGGGTGGGTGATGCGTAAAACGGTATGGATGAGGCAAGGAAATCGAAGCGGAGGCCAGCTTTGCGTTGATTCCAGGAAGCACCACCTTATAAAACCAAGGTGCTGCTGTCCGACAATGCCATCCGACCCTCATCACATCACCCCCCACACACGCCCCCACACACCCTCACACACACGCCCCCACACGCCAACACCAGCCCGCCCCCCCCCCCCGGGGCGGCGACACGTGCCCACCTGCATGGCGCTGACGCGCGCCGGCACCTCCTCCGGCTTGAGCTTGAGCTGGCCGCTGAGGCCGCGGACCAGGCCGTCCACCTGCAGGTGCAGTTGCACGTGCACACATGCACACAGGGAAGTGGGGAGGCGCACGTGTGCATGCGCGTGTGCATGTGCATGTGCATGCGCGTGTGCATGTGCATGTGCATGCGCTCGTGCCATGCACGCGTCCTCCTGGCAGCAGGCGCCAACAACCCATCGCGCAAGGCGCGCTTTGAGCAGGACCAGTCGCGCACCCCCCCCGTGTGTTGCAACGTCTGTTCTACGTCTACCTCGTCATTAACTTAAATGCAGGGAACCCCCCACCCCCACCCCCACCCCGCCCCCACCCACCTGGTTGAGGTACTCGACGGCGGCGGGGCCCGCCACAGCCTCCACTCGGCGGATGCCGCTGGCGATACCGCTCTCCGACAGGATCTGTGTGTGATCCAGCAAAGCGTGTGGGTTGGGTAGAGGTGGGAAACGTGCCGAATGCTACACAGGCAGGGCAATGAGGCAGGTCACTACATGCCCGCGGGTGCTCATGTGCCCAAGCTACCGTACAGCTGCTGCCTCCGTCCCTTTGACCGCATGCCTCCGCGCCAGGCACGCCACACTAGCCTGTCTCTGCTTTCCGCGAGCTCCCAGCCTTCGCAGCCCGACTGCCCACGCCCACGCCCCTAGGACGCCCCCAACCTAACCCCTCCCTCCCTCCCTCTCGCTGCCCCTCTGCCCCTCCCCCTGCCCCTCTGACTCTTCGCCCCCCTTTTGCTGGCGCTAAAGGCAATGTTTCCGCTGTACCTCGGGTCGTCGGCCCTTCAAAGTCTTAAATTGGCCCATACCATCCCATGGATGGCTACCCACCCCCCAATCGCACGCACACACACACACACACACACAGTACTCGATCACGAGACTCGTCAGGCCGCCTGTAAACCCGTTGTTACACACACACACACACACACACACACACACACACACACACACACACACACACACACACACACACACACACACACACACACACACACACACACACATACACACATACCTTGAAGGCGCCGATCTCCGCGGTGTTGGCCACGTGCGTGCCGCCGCACAGCTCCATGCTGATGCCCGGGACGTCCACCACACGCACCGTGTCGTCGTACTTCTCCCCGAACATGGCCGTGGCGCCCGCAGCCTTGGCGGCCTGCGTGTGTGTGTTTTGATTGTGTGTTGGAGGTTCAAGGGGGCGAGGGGTTGGGAGACTGGTTTGGTGTCCCGTTGTTGAGGCGGCCAGGCTCCCATGCGCCCGCATGCAGCCACGAACACATACCGCCCACGTCCGTTGCGTGCGCTCGCTTCTCCAACGCATACCACACACCCACGCAGCCGCACATGCACCCGCCCACACACGCGCTGACACACACGCCCAACACACACACGCGCCCGCCCTCCCCCACCCCACACCCCATACCCCCACAGCCCCCGCCCCCCCGCCCTCACCGCCAGGTCCATGACGCGTGTCTCCAGCTGCGCCGCCACCGCCACCCAGCCGTTGACCAGCCGCTCCACCTCCGCCACCTCGGCCGCCGTCATGCCGCGCGCCAAGTTGAAGTCGAAGCTGTGGACGTGGAGGCGTTGGCAGCGGTGGTAGCGGTGGCAGCAGGTGGCAGCGGGCAGCAGTAGCGGGTGGCAGAGGTCAACAGTCAGCAGGCGGCAGGAGACGCGGGGCGGTGGCGGTGGCGATGCTGTTGGTGCTTGTTATTCTGGTGCTGGTTGTGGTGGTTTCGGTGGTGGTGGTGTGTGACACACAAAGGTGCGGTGCTGCCACTGCGCGGTCCTTCCCGCTCTGCTGCCGTCGCTGCTCCGCTCCGCTTGCGTCGCCGCCGCCGCTGCTGCCGCCCTTGCAATCGCGGCTAACGCAGCTGGGCTGTGCCACAGCACCAGCAACCAGCCGCCCACATCACCAAGCCTACCTATGGGCAGGTAGCTACCGGCTAGCTGGTGCCACCCAATGGTCGCTTTGGTTTCTGGAATGAACTGCCACCCCGCCCAACCGCACCCCACCCACCCCAATGGTTTCGCAATGGTCGATTGGCTTTTGGTTTCTGGAATGAACTACCCACCCCACCCATCCCGCCGCATAGCTCCTTCTGACTGCTCCGGCACTCACCGCAGGCGCTGGAAGCAGCTACCTGGCTAGCTGGTGCCACCGCACGCCACCCCACCGCACCCCACCCCACCGAACAGCTCCTCCTCACTGCTCCGGCACTGCACTGCTGCACTGCACTGCATGGCACGGCACTCACCGCAGGCGCTGGAAGTTGCACAGCGAGCCCTGCTGGCAGGTGTCGGGCCCCAGCACCGCCTTGAGCGCCGACTGCGGCAGTGGGGGGCGCGTGGTGCAGCGTAGTAGCGTGGGAGGAGTGGTAGGGTGGTGGTTGGGTGGTGGTTGGGTGGTGGTTGGGTGGTGTGAGGGAGAGGAGGGAGCGAGTGAGTGAGTGTGAGAGAGGTAAAGGCGAGACGAGAGAGGTAGGGGCATGGTGCTGAACTCCTGGGACCCCAGGCCCCCATGGGCTTGAGAACCCGATGCCGCGGCCGTCGCTGGCGCAACCTGCCCCCTGCGCCCGGTTGGCCCCCGCCCCCGGTCGCTTTGGTTTCCGGAATGAGCTACCCCCGCCCCCGTGGCCCCCCGCCCCCGGCCCCGCCCCCGCGCACCTGCAGCAGGTGTGTGGCTGTGTGGTGGGCGCGCACACGGCGGCGGAGGTCCTCGTCCACCAGCGCCGTCACCTGCAGCAGCAGCAGTACGGTACGGTACGGTACGGTACGGTACGATACACACAGAGAAACACAGAGGATGGGAGATGCGACGAGAACAGTGACGAGGAGACCCAAGATACCAGGTCATATCCCTCCTGCTCCTCAGTACTCCCGTTTCGCACTCCACACCGCAGCCCCCACGCGTTCTACTAGCCCGCCTCTTTCGCGAGCTGCACGCCCACCCAGCCACTCATCCACCCACCCACCCATACCCGACCAAACAACCACCCATGCCTACCCACCCAACCACCCGCCCACCCGCAGTCAACGCACCTGGTCGCCCACGCGCAGCACGCCGGCCTTGACCTCGCACGCGTGCACGAACACCGAGCCGCCCGCCGCCTTCTGGCAGTCAGACACGGCCAGCTCCGCCGCGCCCTCGCCCGAGCCGGCGGTGAGGACGCCCATGTCGCCCACCTTGGGGTGGGTGGGGGGTGCCATGCATGTTTCATTAATGACGGGGGAGATGTAGACAGACGTTGCGACACGGGGGTGGGGGTTCCATGCATGTTAAATTAATGAAGAAGGAGATGTAGACAGACGATGCGACACAGAAGGCGTACCGATGACCAGAAGGTGTAGTCGGCTCCGGCGGACGAGGGGGGTGGGGTGGGGGTTGGGCCACCGCGTGGGGACACGTGTGTGTTGGTTGACGCAGCGAAGCGAGCAAAGGCGCGATGACACAGCGTGACAGCGTTGATTGCTCGCCATCCCCACAAAGCGAGCGCACTCCAGCACCACGGCACAGCAGCTCCGCCACACGTCGCTCCCCACCCGCCAGTTGATGCGTGCGGGAGTGCAGACCCCCCCAAACCCAAACCCCCAGTGCCAAACCCCCGCAAAGCCAAACTCCCGCACACCCCAATCGCCGCACACCCAACCACACCCAAACCACACAACGCACACGCACCTGGCCGCCGCTCTCGGCGTAGAAGGGCGTGGAGTCGAGCAGCACCTCACAGCGGTCGCCTGCAGGGGAGGGGGTTCCATGCATTTGAAGTTAATGACGAGGTAGACGTAGAACAGACGTTACAACAGGGGGGAGGGACGGGAGGGGCGGGGAGGGGAGGGAGGGGGCGGTGATGACCGGCACAGGGGGACTGGGAAGCGTGACACGAGAGGGGCGTGAGCGACCCCCTGGGGGAGCTCCCTGGGGGAGCTCCCCGCCGCTTTGCCCTTCTCCCAGGCCGCGTGTCCGCCACTAGCCTAACCTACAATTCCGTTCGTCCCCTCTCATTCTTGTTTCCCCTCCTGCTTCGCCCGCTCTGCTCTTCCCCTGATCCTCTCATACCCCCGCATCCGTTCCTCTCCTGCCGCCGCCTCCTGCCCCGCCGCCCCGCCGCCCCCCCGCCCCCTCCGCCACCCACCCACCCACCCGCCGCCACGCTGTCCACGGGCACGCCGCCGCGCATGAGGCCGCGCACACGGCCGGCGCCGCGCGTGGCGCTGTAGCCTGTGAAGGAGGTGGGGCCCACCGCCGCCGCCAGCGCCGCCAGCCCCGCCTGGGCGGTCAGGTCCACGGTCTCGCTGTGGTGCACACCAGGCCGGCAGCAGGTGGCAGCAGCAGCAGCAGCAGCAGCAGCAGCAGCAGCAGCAGCAGCAGCAGCAGCAGCAGCAGCAGCAGCAGCAGCAGCAGCAGCAGCAGCAGCAGCAGCAGCAGCAGCAGCAGCAGCAGCAGCAGCAGCAGCAGCAGCAGCAGCCGCAGCCGCAGCAGCAGCAGCAGCAGCAGCAGCAGCAGCAGCAGCAGCAGCAGCAGCAGCAGCAGCAGCAGCAGCAGCAGCAGCAGCAGCAGCAGTAGCAACAACAGCAGCAGCAACAACAGCAGCAGCAACAACAGCAGCAGCAGCAGCAGTAGCAGCAGCAGCAGTAGCAGCAGCAGCAGCAGTAGCAACAACAGCAGCAGCAGCACAAGGTAGAAGGCAGAAGCATGAGAGTCCATTCACGGAAGTGTTCATGGGAAAAGAGAAGCGTGTGGTCAGTCCCGGAGGCTGTGATGCCCTGCGTTCCAACAGACCGTGCGGCGCGCCCACGTGCGCCACACTCGTGCGCCCCAGCCCCCAGCCCAACCACCGAGGCCCCAGCCCCCAGCCCAACCACCCGCTAGCACCAGCCCCACCCACCGCGAGTCCTTGCTGCGCTGCCGCTGCGCCTCCATCTCCGCCTCAAAGCCGGTCACGTCCACCTCCACGCCGCGGGCCTCGGCCAGCTCCTGCAAAGACACGCAAACACGCACACACACACACACACATATGCACACACGCACATGGGTTGATTCTCTCCGTTTCCTATACTAATGCATGGGTTGATTGTTGAGCGGTGGCCGGTGCGCGGCGAAGACACACGCACACGCGCACGACTCCACCCTCCCACCCTCCCCCAACCCAACGCAGCCCCATACAATCCCCACGCATGCCCACAACACCCTCATTCCCACCCCCAACCGCCCCTCGCCACATCCCCTGCCACGGCCCCTCTACACCTACCTCTCTCCCTCCCGCTCCCGCTCCGCCCCCCTCCCGCAGGCGGCTGCGTTTCCCAGCTGCAGCGCAGTCGTGTTCGCATTTGTTTCTCACCGGGACTGTTCACCAGTAAGCCCGCGCCTCCCCCGCTCGCCACTCCCCACTCCCATCCCCCACACCACCTCCGCGCTCTGGGTTGGGCCGGTTGGTTCGGGTTCTCTTGGTCGTTTTGCTTCTGGTTTCTGGAATGAACTACCCCCCCCACTCCCATCCCCCCCTTACCCAACCCCCCCCCCCCCGCACCTGCGTCAGCTCCAGCGGGAAGCCGAAGGTGTCGTACAGCATGAAGGCGTCCGGCCCCGCGATGGTCTTGTTGCCCTTGCCGGCCTTGTCCAGGTACTCGTCCAGCTGCTTCTGGCCGCGCTCCAGCGTGGTCACAAACAGGCCCTCCTCGCTGTTGGCGTGTGGGTGTGGGTGTGGGTGCGGGTGTGGGTGTGGGTGTGGGTGTTGGGTTGGAGGCGCGCGGGCGCAGTCGTGAAGAAGATAGAAGCAAGAAAGAAAATACGGTTAAGACAAAGCAGTGGTTGATTCGACGCTGTAAGGCTGTGGATTGCGCCCATTCTCCACGGCCCTCGACCTGTCCTCCCCGCCCGCCCATGTCGCCTCCTCCTCCTCCACCACCCACCCCGCCCCGCCCCACGCCACGCCACCCCACGCAGCCCAACCCACCCATCCTGACCCACCACACCACCCACCGGGCCAGCTCGTCGTAGATGCGCTGCGCGTTGCGGGCCACCGCCGGGTCGCAGGCGGACGACAGGCCCACCGCCACCTCCGCCACGGCGGGCGTGAAGATGTCGCGGATGCCCAGCAGCCGGCCCTGGGGGTGGGTGGGTGGGTGGGTGGGTGGGTGGGTGGGTGGGTGGGTTGGTGGTGGGGTTGGCTGGTTGCAGTTGGTTGCAGTTGGGTGCTGAATGGCTTACTTGATAGATTGCAGTTGCAGGTAATTCGCAAACAACACCATCATCCCCGAAGGCCACCACCACCACCACCAGCAGTGCCAGCGCCAGCACTATGCCATCCACCCACCAACCCATCTCCAATGCCAAACCACGCCCACACGCCCATGCCCACGCCCACGCCCACGCCCCCACGCCCACGCCCACGCCCACGCCCACGCCCACGCCCACGCCCCCACGCCCCCACGCCCCCACGCCCCCACGCTCCCACGCCCACGCCCACGCCCACGCCCACGCCCACGCCCACACACGCCCCCACGCCCCCACGTACCTTCATGACCACGCGGCGCAGCAGGCGGCGCAGCACGTAGCCGCGGCCGGTGTTGGAGGGCGTCACGCCGTCCGACAGCATGTACGTCACCGCGCGCGTGTGGTCGCCGATCACCTGCGTGCGTGTGTGTGTGCGTGCGCGCGCGCGCGCGCGCGTGTGTGTGTGAATTGGTTGGTTGGTTGGTTGGTTGGCTGGTTGTTGTATGACATACACCATCGTGACACGCAAGAGAGCCGCCGCAGCTGCCGCTGCCTGCCTGCCTGCCTGTATGTACACCTGACAAGGCCCCTCAGCTGCAACCCCTCAAACTCACAAGGCTCTAGCCCCCTGCCCACCACACACACACACACACACACACCTTGAGGGCGGTCTTGACGGCGGGTGGGGCCGTGGCGTAGTCCACCCCCGCAATGGACGCGGCCTTGGCCACGATGGGGAAGATGAGGTCGGTCTCATAGTTGTTGGACACGCCCTGTGTTGTGTTGTGTTGTGTTACGTTGTGTTGTGTGGGTTGTGTGGGTTGTGTGATGTGTGGGTTGGTGTTGGGTGCGGTGGGGTTGGCGTTGCCAGAGCGGGTGTGTTGGTGCTGGCAGTGGCGGCAGTGGGTGTGGGTGTGGTGGTGGCGTTGGGAAATGCCCGCCCGCCCCCCCCCGCCCCCCGCACCTGCAGGATCTGCGCCATGCGCTCCAGCCCCATGCCGGTGTCGATGTTCTTGGCGGCCAGCGGCTCCAGCGCGCCGTCCGGCTTCCTGCGCGAACGTGCGTGTGTGTGTGTTAGATATCACAAGGGAGAGAACTATGAAAGACTTGTGCATGTGTGTGTGTGTGTTGGAGTCCACAAGGGAAGAATAGCAGCGTGTGTGCGCGCGCAATAGTGTGTGTGCGAGCATGTGGGCGTTGAGGCGGTGGCGGCGAGGAGGATGCCCGCACGCTCTCGCACACTGCGCCCCCCCTACAAACAAACACACACGCCACGCCCCCCAAGCCCCCTTTCCCCACACACCTCACACGCCCTCACCTCCGGACACGCCCTTCCTCCCCCTCCCCCCTCCCCATGTCATTAATGGGACCCCCCTACCCGCTCCCCACCTGTTGAGCTGCATGAACACCAGGTTGTAGAACTCGATGAAGCGGCTGTCGTCCTCCAGGGAGGCGTCCTGTGTGGGTAGGTAGGTTTGCGGTGTGGTGTGTGTGTGTAGGGGGGGGGGTTGTGGTTACCAGCCCAAATTAAACCAAACCCAATGCATAAGAGCGAGGAGGTGAGCGGGGGGTCGCCATACATGGATGGCGTTTATCAAGTGTTTGTAAAGTGAAGTGAAGATGGGGTTGGGGTTGGGGTTGGGGGGTTAGTTCATTCCAGAAACCAAAGCTACCGGGGGCCTGGGGTTACACGCATTAGAGTCAGAAGGCCCCGTCTGCACCAGGGCTCCAGGGGACTCCAGGACAGGAGGAAGAGGGGGGGGGGGGCGCTGCACGTCCCTCTGACCCCCCGCTTGCTGCTCCAGCTCTTTCCATGTACCCCGCTTCACTACCACCCACCGCCCACCCACCACCGCAACACCATTACCCCCCCAGTCCCTCCACCCTGACCCCCACCCTCCACCCCCACCCCCCACGCCCCCACCTGCGTGCCGCGCTCGGGGTGGAAGTCGTAGTACAGCTCGGAGCAGGGGCCGCAGGGGCCGGTGGGGCCGGAGCTCCAGAAGTTGTCGGCGGCGCCCATGCGCTTGATGCGCTCGGGCGGCACGCCCACCACGTCGCGCCAGATGGCCTCCGCCTCGGCGTCCTCCTCGTACACCGACACCTGTGTGCGAGCGTGCGTGTGTGTGCGCGTGTGTGTGGCGGGGGGTGGGTGTGGTTACCAGCCCAAGCTAAACCAATCTAAAGGAAGCGCAGTTAAGCAATGCAGTCAAGGCGATACAGGCGGAGGCGTGTGGGTGTGGAGGCGTGTGGGTGGGTGTGTGGCCGTGTTTGTGGGGACGTGTGGGTGTGGCCGTGTGGGTGTGGCCGTGTGAGCGTGTGTTACGGTAGATCACAGGGGAAAAAAAATCAAAACAAAGGCGGTGTATGTGAAGCTAACAAACCCCTCTCGCCCCTCCCTCCCCTTCCTCCCCCCTCCCCCCCTCCCTCCCTCTCCCCTCCCCTCCCCTCCCTCCCCTCCCGCCGACACTCACCCACACGCGCTCCGCGGGCAGCCCGAACACGCCCGTGCTCAGCTCCCAGGCCCACTTGATGGCCTGCTCCTTGAAGTAGTCGCCAAAGGAGAAGTTGCCCAGCATCTCGAAGAAGGTGTGGTGGCGCGCGGTGACGCCCACGTTGCCGATGTCGTTGGTGCGCACGCACTTCTGGGTGGTGGTGGCGGTGGCCACCTTGCGCGGCGCCTGTGTGTGTGTGTGTGTGTGTGTGTGTGTTGGAGATCACATGGAGATAACAAACAAATCAAAGACCGTGCTGTGTGTGTATGTGTGTGCAGGGGGTTCCAGGTGTGATCAGTCATGGCACGTGGAAGGGCACGTAGGCATGGCAGTGCGGTACCGGTACAGACAAGTAGTGGCGCAAGACGGGATTCCCTTCCCCCAAAACCATCCCCCTTCCCGCCTCCCGCACACACGCCCGCCCACCCGCCCACCCACCCACCCACCTGGCCCAGGAAGACGGGCTTGAACTGCAACATGCCCGCGATGGTCAGCAGCACCGTGGGGTCCTCGGGCACCAGGCTGTGTGCGTGTGGAGGGTTGGGGCGGTGAGGCGGTGGGGCGGCGTGTGTGTGGCGTGTGAGTGGGTGGCAAAAGGGGCGTGTGAGTGAGGAGGCGTGTGTAGGCGGCACAAACAGCTACAAGCGGGCATGGACCTGCGGCTGACACACCCACTGCTACTGCCATTGCTACTGTCAGTGCCACTGCTGCTGCTACTGCCACTGCTACCGGCACTGCTGCTGCCACTGCTACTGCCACTGCTACTGCCGACCTGGAGGAGGGCAGGCGGGTGTGGCCCTTGGACTCGTAGAAGGAAAGGAACGCCTCGCGAATCTCAGCGCCCGTCTGTGTGTTTGTGTGTTTGTGAGGGAGGGGGGGGGAGGGCGAGGAGGGGGAGGAGAGGGAGGCAGGTAGCAGCAGCAGCAACGGCAGCAGCGCAGCACAGGAAAGGGGTAAGCGGTTGGGGCGGGCGAGGCGGGCGGCACGGCGTGTGCATGTGCGTGTGTGTTTGTAATCCAGGGTGAGCCAAGCCAAGCGCGGCGCAGGCAGAGCGAGCTGCCCGCCCGACCGGCGGGGCAGCACGCTGCCCCGTGCACCGTGTGCGAGGCAACAGCTCCCTCCACCACCGCTCCCCCCGTCCCAACATAGTCGCCCTCTCCGGTGCCATAATGCCGCGTGCCCTCCCCCCAACCTAAGCCCCCCACCCCACCCACGGCCCCCACTTCTGTTGCAGCAATTCAACCGACACACAGCCCATACCAGGACAGGGCCAAAGATGCTGACACGCCACAAGGACTGGGCGAAAGATGCTGACACGCCCCCAACCACCGCTGACCCCACCCCCCCTGTGGCGCAGGACTACCCGGCCACCCCGCCACCTCCAAGCCGCATGCACACGCCCCCCGGTCCTCTTGGTCGTCTCGCTTCTGGTCTCTGGAATGAACTAACCCCCCCCAATCCACTCATGCGCCCATGCCACCACAGCCCCGCCGCCCAATGTAGTCGCCATTACGCGGGGGAGGGGGGGGCAGTACGAAGCGGCAAGCACGCACCATCTTTTTGGAGGGTCCCGGCACAGACGAGGTGGCGGCAGCGGAGGGCGCCAGCGTGGCGGCAGAGGCGCCGCTGCTGCCTGTGTTCGTGTGTGTGTGCGTGCGCGTGTCTTATTTTGGGCACGCACCACCCAGTGTCGAGAGCCCAGTGAAGGGCTGTGCGTGGTTGACATCAAGCTCTGAGGTTGACATCCAGCTCATCCAGCTATCTGGTTCAAGCCAAGCTGTCTTGGGTAACCGCCACCGAGGCCCCAAACCTGCCTCGCAACGCCACGCCCCGTCCGGTCCTCCTCTCACTGTGCGCCTACCGTTGACGGCCAACGCAGCCCACCCGCCCGCATGCATGCACGCCAGCCGTGCCTTTGCGCCCCGGCCCCAGAGCCTCACCTATCGCCAGTCCCTAAATGCATGCACAGCATTCTTCTCAAGCCCCGTCTGTCGGCCCCTACCTGCCGCGGCCGTCAGCACGCTGGGGGTGGGGCGGGCGCCGCGCGCAGCGAGCGGCGACGCGGCAACCACCGGCGTGCGGCCTGCAAGCACGATATTCCCAGCGCACGACCCAGTCAGTTATATTTGGCGGAACATTTTGGTGACGCAATAAATCGACAGATTTATTGTTTGCAGCAGGGCTCACCCGCGAGCTGGCGAACCAGGGGTAGAGCTCGACGCATAGCTCCCGCTGCCATGGGAACAGGTTGAGCAGCGTGCGTATGGTTTCCACAACCAGCAGCGGCCTTCGCGGCCTTGAAGGAGGTGGCCATCAGTCGCTCGCAGCGAGTGGTCGCGGTCGGGGCAGAACAAGCCCTGCACGCAACGCGTGCCTAAATGTAGAAACAGAGAAATTTCACCTGAAATCCTGAATTTGATACATTAGCGTAGCAATTCGCTGGGTGCAAAGAGTGCAAGCCCGCATGGGGCGCAATTGCATTTCCCCCCAAAGGCCTCGAGGGCTTTCCCTGTGAGTTGAATCGTGCTAGGCCACATTCAAGTGACCGTAACTGGGCAGCCTCGCACGTTGGCGCCCACCGCGACTCTACACTTTCCATCTGTCTTTTCTTCTAGAACCGCATAGCTGAAAAATGCCTGGCCATACGTCGCTGCTGTTTAAGGCGAACATTAAGAGCGGGTCTTACTCTGCCCGCGCTGTCGGCCATCGGGCTGCTCGGGTGCATGCCGTCGCGGACACTAGCTCCATCACCTCGGCTAGCTCCAGCGCGCCCACCAGCAGCAGCAGCGGGTCCTCCACATCTCGTGCCTCGTTTTGCGCTGGTTATAACAGGAGGCTTGTCCAGCGGATGCACGAGCAGAAGGTGGACGCAGCCGGCCGGCGTCATGTTTCGTCTTTCTTGCTTCAAGCAGTCGCTGCGCCTGAGCGCGCTGCCCCGGCGATGAAGACTGTGGAGGTGGACTTGGGCGATCGCTCCTACCCCATTTACATCGGCGCGGGCCTGCTCAACCAGGGCGAGCTGCTGCGGAAGCACATCCCCGGCAAGCGCGTGCTTATTGTGACCAACGAGACCATCGCACCCCTCTACCTTGAGCGGTGAGACGTTACGCCGTGATCACGGCGCTCGGCGGGGCAAACAAGGCCGTCGGGGATCGCGGGTGCCGGGGCCCGGAGGTTGGCGGGTTTTGGCGAGGTGGCTGACGTTGGCACGCGGTCAGCTGGCCTGGCCCTGACCGCGGCGCGCCGTTTCCCGCGCTCTGCGCCGGCCTGAGCCATTGACCCGCCCGCGCCGATTACTCGCCAGCTCGCCAACTCGCTTTCCTCCATACAAACTAGCAACATTTCCTTCCTAAGTCGCGATGCGTGGTCTGCTCAGGACGGTGCGCGCAGCCAGGAAAGCTGTGTTGCCTCGCGCGCGCCCGCCGCTTGCCACCGACCCCCCCTCCCCCGTTGCACAATGTCATGGCTACGCACCTCCCTCTCGGCAAACCTGGCTCTCTCTCTTCTCTTTTGCGCCCCGCAACACACGCAACACACGCCCCCCGCAACACACTGTTGTGACTCTTTGCGACAGTGTGCGCGCGGCGCTGCTGGAGGGCGGCAAGCTGCAGGTGGACGAGGTGGTGCTGCCGGACGGCGAGGAGTACAAGAGCATGGAGGTTCTGGGCAAGGTGCGGAAACTCCCGGCAGTGGCACTGTAGTAGTGGGAGGGGGGGCCGGGGCGGCTTGGTTGACGCGGGGTGTTTTTGGGTGTCGGCCGTTGGGTCGTGGCGGGTGCGAGGCGCAGTGGCAATGGCTGCAGCAACCCGCTGCAGCTCCACCGCCCCGTGTTCATTGCCACCGCCGCCGCCAGCGCCACCCCCTTGATGCCAGCGCTGATTCACCTCCCTCCCACTGCTGCTGCTGCTGCTGCTGCTGCTGCCTCCGCCCTCCCAAGGTGTGGGACAAGGCGCTGGAGAGCCGCATGGACCGCGGCGTGACCTTCCTGGCGCTGGGCGGCGGTGTGGTGGGCGACATGACCGGCTTCGCGGCGGCCTGCTACCAGCGCGGCGTGCACTTCGTGCAGGTGGGGGCGTGGGGGCGTGTTTGGGTGTGCGTGGGTGTGTGTGAGTGTGGGCGTGGGGGGAGGGGCGGCAGGGGGCGGCAGGGGGAGCGTGCGGGCGGAAGGGGGTAGTTCATTACAAAAACCAGAAGGAAGGGGGGCGGAAGGGGGTGTTAGGGGGGCGGAAGGGGGTGGGGGTGGGGGTTCCGTGCATTTAGGTTAAGAAGAGTAGGTGTAGACAGGCAGGCACGGTACAGCAGGTCTTGGCACAGCGGTTGGGGGGTGGGGGGTGGGCGTAGGGGCGGCTGCTGAGGCGGGCGGGGGCGGCGGGGGCGGGCCCTACAAGGGGCGCGGGGGCGGGGGCCGGGGCCAGCAGGGCGAGGGGCTACACGGGGCCAGTGCAGGGGCCGCACGCTGTGTAGCATCGGGCGGGAGTGCGGCGGGGCCAGCAGGGGTGGACAGCGGGATCAACGCCCCCCCCTTCGCAAGAGTGTCTTGCGACTCGCCTCGCTACCTGCTAACCTCCCTTTGTCCTGCCCTCCTGCCCGCCGCCTTCCCCCCCCCCCCCCCCACCACACACACACACGCTCCTTCAGGTGCCGACCACGGTCATGGCCCAGGTGGACAGCAGCGTGGGCGGCAAGACCGGCGTCAACCACCCGCTGGGCAAGAACATGATTGGCGCCTTCTACCAGGTAGGTGCGCGTTACGAGGCTCCACTGCTAAACTTAACACGGCTCCCTCCCCGCACCGTGTGCTTCTCCCACCCGCCGCCGCCCCGGCCCCTGCGTAACTGCAACTGCTCTTTTCCACTACGGGCAACATGCATGGAACCCCCTCTGCCCCCCCCTAACTAATTAAATACGCATGGCACCCCCCTCCCATCCCAAAAACAACCCGGACAGCCGCGTGTGGTGCTGGTGGACACGGACACGCTGGCCACGCTGCCGGACCGCGAGCTGGCGTCCGGCATCAGCGAGGTCATCAAGTACGGCCTCATCCGGTGAGTGGGTGGGTGGGTGGGTGGGTGGGTGGGTGGGTGGGTGGGTGGGTGATGATGGGTGCATGGCTGAATGAGTGGCGAGTGATGAGGCGAAAGAGATGAGGCGATGTGTGCCGAGGGGAGGGGAGGAGGCTGCGACAGCGGCGACTGGAAGAGGTGGATGGGTGGTCCGGGCCGGGCCGGGCAGGGCCAGCAGCGCCAGCAGCGCCAGCAGCGCCAGCGCCAGCGCCACTCGTCCTCCACTTCTCTTTGCAGTCCCTCCCTGCAACCCGTCACACCCCCTACCCCCGTGCCGCCGCCAACCCCATGCACCCCCCTCCCTTTGAAGTAGAACCCCCTAACCCCCACCCTTACCTCCCCCAAACCCGCGTGTAATTATGTCTTGTACATACACCTCACACATCTATATTATGTATTGTATGTATGTATGCTCATCTCCTCACAGCGACGCGCCCTTCTTCGAGTGGCTGGAGGCCAACATGGACCGCCTGCTGGCGCGCGACCCGGAGGCCATCGCCTACGCCGTAGAGCGCTCCTGCATCAACAAGGTAGGTAGGCGCCCGGGGGGGGGAGCGGTTGTGGTTACCAGCCCAAACTAAACCAAACCCAATGCAGGGGGGGTTAGCAGGGGGGGTAGTTCATTCCAGAAATCAGAAGCGAAACGACCAAGAGAGGGGGGCCGGGGGCTACTGGTAAGCAGTCCCGGTGAGAAACAAACTGCGAAGAGTATGACTGCGCTGCAACTGGGAAACGGGGGGGGGATGAAGTGGGGGTGGGGCGGGGAGAAACACATACACACACGCGAGCACTCACTGAGCCGTACCGCTGCTTTCACCCCACGCACCGCCACAACCCGCTGCCTCAGGCCGAGGTGGTGGCGGCCGACGAGCGCGAGAGCAGCGAGGGCGTGCGCGCCACGCTCAACCTGGGGCACACCTTTGGCCACGCCATCGAGACCGGCACCGGCTACGGCGTGTGGCTGCACGGCGAGGCGGTGGCGGCGGGCACCGTCATGGCCGCGGACCTGTCCTACCGCCTGGTGGGTGGAGAGGCGGCTGGTGTGTGTGTGTGTGTGGGGGGGGGGTACCAGCCCAAACTAAACCAATGTAAAGGAAGGCTGGAAGGGGTGGGGCGGCTGGGCGGGGAGGTGGCTGGGAGGCAGCAGCAGGCACCCCTGGTGGGTGCCGTGGGTGGGGAGGCGGCTGGGCGGCTGGGTGTGGGATAAGGATGTGGGCGTGCGGCTGGGTGCGGGGCAAGCGCGCGGATGTGGAGGGGTGGGCAGGAGGATCGAAGTCTGGATGAGGCGGTTGCGCAGCGTGTGAGATCGCTCGTTGGCACGCCACCAACCTCCCACCCACCCGCTTCTACTCCCCCCCTCGGTACGCCTTCTGTGTCGCATCGTCTGTCTACATCTCCTTCGTCATTAACTTAACATGCATGGCACCCCCTTCCACCTCATTTCAGGGCTGGATCGACAAGTCGCTGCACGACCGCATCGTGGCGCTGATGCAGCGCGCGCGCCTGCCCGTGCTGCCGCCCGCCTCCATGACCACCGAGCAGTTCCGGTCGCTCATGGCGGTGGACAAGAAGGTGGGGTGGGGGGTGGGGGTGGGGCAAGGGGGGGGAGGAGGGGGGAGAGGGCGTTTTCGGGTGGGGGGTTAGTTCATTCCAGAAACCAAAGCGACCAGATGGGGGAAGGGGAGGGGAGAGGGCGTTTGGGGTGGGTTCGGGAGGGGCTGTGGGGTGTGGTGTGAGACGGCCTGCGGAGGAAGAGAGAAATGGGGGAAAGGGTTGTCAGGTTGGGCTTGTGAGCGGCCCTTGGCGCAGCAGCGGAGCGCCTCAAGCCAGAGGGTGTGTGTCTGTGTTAGAGACCACAAGGGAGAGAACAGTGGGAGTGTGTGTCTATGTGTGTGGAATATTAAAGCGGGCGGGATGGGTACCGAGAGCAGGCGGCGCGGGGTGCAGCCGCGGGGGAGGCTGCCGCGCACTGCTAGTTTTGCACCATCTATACCCCGCGCCGCTGTCACGCAGACCTTCCTATGTCGCTGGCTCATCCACCGCACCCACGCCCACGCGCTCGTTCGTTCACGCGCACACGCCCCCCCCCGCCGCAGGTGCTGGCGGGCAAGCTGCGCCTGATCCTGCTGCGCGGCCCGCTGGGCAACTGCGTGGTGACGGGCGACTTCGACCCCGCCAAGCTGGAGGAGACCCTGGCGCACTTCACGACCGCCGCGCAGGCGCAGCCCAAGCACTGAAGGGCCGCGGCCGCGTCGTGGTCGGCCCCGGTGGAGGCTTGGAAGGCCCACAGCAGCTCGAGAGGTGTTTGAGTGAGCAGGTGCTTTGAGGCCGCGCAAAGTGTGCGTGCGCTGGCGCTGTGGCTTGGAGGTGGTGGCGAGAGGCATGGGGTAGGGACGCTCAGGGGGGTGGGTGATGGTGGAGGAGCGACGGTGTGTGTGTCTGAATGTTGACGTGGAGAGGGGCATGGCATGCGTGTTTGCATCCAGCAGACATCATCGGCAGGGCCTTGGCTTGGTATTGTGAGGAGAGGGAGCGTGTGTGTGGGTGTTGGCGTCAGGTATTAGCTTGCGACTCGAGACTCGAGGCTGCTGCTGTCTGTGCGGCCATCGCTGGCGTGGGCCCAGCGGCCAAGAGCAATACCGGTACTGGGGTGAGCTACGGGGTAGCCAGGACCTGGCGGCTGTGCCCCGGGCCGCTGAAGGAGCGGGTCACTAGCGTGAGCTGCGGTGGTGTGCGTGTGCCTTGTGGCACGGCGTGTATGTGGTCAGGGGCGACCGAGGCCTCCCTGGGATATGATGGACGGCGCTTCGGCACCCAGCTGACGCGACGAGGCAGACACAGAGAGATTGTACGCAAGGATGTTTTGATTTTGTTTTTGCGTGTGGATTTGGTAAGAGTGTGCGCGCTGTGCCCGCCGCCCGTTGTACAAGTGTTGTCAGGCGGTGTGAAGTGAAAGGCGAGGGGACGATCAAGGCCGAGGGTGTTGGCGGGGGCGCGGGTGACACGGTGCGCAGCGTTGGCTCGATACGTCCGCCGTCTCGAGTACGGAGGCTCGAATGAACGCGTTGGCTTGTGGGTACATGGGGGCAATCTCACGTGGACCACTAAACTATGTAGCATTTCGCTTGAGCTTCGCGGCATCTAAGCACTAAGTGCCATTGGGGGGCTGGGTCTGGGCAGGCCGGAGGAAGGCGCGGGGTGGTCGCGTGTCTTATTGACACGCCCAAAACACAGGGCACGATCTCCGCGACTGGCAGCGAAGTTGCTTCAATCGGGAAATGCTGCCGGCTGAGGTTTATTGCATTTACACATCTATCCTAAGCAGTCAAGCAGGCGGCGACACTGCCGGTGGCCGAGTCAACTTGCGCCTTTCCGTGTCCTGCGCAATATTGATATTGGTTGGACAGTATCACAATGAAGCTTCTGCATAGATCACCTTTTTCATGTGAATCTAGCGTCGGGCGCGCAGGGCAAAAAACCTTCATTTGCCCAAATGCAAGCCGGTCGCTCTGCCAGCCGGCTGCCGCACCATGCTCGCCTGCGATTCATAGTCTAACGAATGTCTCGCTTGCGTTTGCACCATCGGTGCGGGGCTTCGCGGTTCGGACCTCGGCAGCTGCGCCCGCTTCCAACCCTGCGCCTGTCGTGGTTGAGCTGCCGGACAGCCAGCAAGCGGCGGTGGATGCTGCTGTGCAGTGCCTGCTGCCAGCCCTGCAGCCGCTGCTCCTGGCCGTTAAGCCGACCAAGACGGCAAAGGTGCGGTTGAGTACAGGGGCCGCACGCGCCGGCGGGGCATTCACAGGGGACACGCACTTCTGCCACCCGCTCGCCTTCCCACGCTTGCCTCCTTCCTGTTCTGCTGAAGCCAGCATCCGTGTCCCGCGAGCTCAATGCCTACTTGCCTGGACAAGCTCCCGTGGAGCTAGGGTTTCATCTTCCCTTCTCGCCACATCCACCGTGCCGCCCAAACTCAACCATCTCTCGCAGGGCTTCAGCAACCGGGCAAAGGCGGGCTCCGACACCAACCGCTTCGGGGTCGAGATTCCCGTGGCAGACGGCTCGCCGCAGGCCGCCATCGACCTCACCGCCACCATCCTCAACACCACCGTTGCGCGGCTCAAGCAGCGGCCCGGCGGCGCGTCGGCGGCGGCCGCCGCCGGCCTGTCGAACTGGTGGGGGAAGGCGCTGCGGCAGGATATATTTCGGGGGGGGGGGTTGGAAATGGGAGGTGCCGGTTGCCTAGGGAAATGCGGGGGCTGCTCCTGCACCTCGTTTGTGGGAGGCGGAGCGAAAGAATAGCTGGGGTCTGTCCTCCCCATGCTTCGCCCATTGGGGTGCTGTCAACCGCCGGCTCTGTGTGGCTTGGTCGGTGTGTCATCTGGCTGGTGGTTCACCGAGCGCTGATGGTGGCGCCGACTGCTGCCGGCTGCTGCCGCAGGACGGTGGTGCACGCGCGCGAGGACGCACTCCAGCTGGCGCAGGCGGCCGCCCGGGGCGGCGGCAAGTCGTCCTCGGGAGGCCAGCCGCAGGTGCTGGGGCTGCGCCAGGCCTGCCAGCAGCCGCAGCTGGCGGGGCTCCTGGTGGTGGTGGAGCCGCAGGTGGCCGACGTGAGTTTGCGTGGGAGGGGGGGGGGTACATGAAGCATTATTTATTTAAGACGTGATGGCGTTGTCAGGAACGGGGGGGAAGTGCATGAGGGTTGGGAAGGAGGGCCGGGAAGGAGGGAGGGTGCGGGACGGGGAGCGCTGGGTGCAGGGGCCCGTGTGTGTAGGTGTGCCCGTGTTTGGAGGGTCCAACGCCGTGACGGGTTGAGTACCAAGCGTGAGGTTTACAACGATGCACTGCAGTACAATGCATTGCAATGCAATGCAATGCAGTACAATGCGACGCGACGCGGCAGCGGGGCCGGTACAGCACCGTACCTCAACGGCGGCAGCCGCCCTCGTTCCTGCCTCTCCCCGCACCCCCACGCCCCATGCGGCCATGCCACTCCCCACACAGGTGGCTCTGGTGGAGCAGCTGCTGGACGAGGTGTGGGCGGGTCCCGCGGCGCTGGTGGTCAACCCGGGCTGGGGCCAGCAAGGCGCGGCGCCGGTGCCGGCCGAGTACGGCCGCGTGCTGGACTCCGTCAATGTGGTGTACAGCTTCCTGCCCTGCGCCATCCAGGTGGGGACTGGGGAGGGGGAGGGGAGTTGCTGGTAAACAGTCCCGGTGAGAACAAAATGCCGAAGAAACATTGCTGCGCTGCAGCTGGCAAACGCAACCGCCTGTGCGAGCTACTGAACATCAGGGGGGAGGGGAGGGGAGCTGTGCGGCCTGGCTGCAGGATGGGGAAGGAGGGGGGAGGGTCGTGGGGGAGGGTTGAATAGTCACAGGAGCAGGCGCAAGGGAGCAGGTGGAAGAGCAGGAGATTCGCGAAGGAAGCGAGTATCTGGGTACGGAGTACGGAGACAACACGAAGCCGCGCTTGTGACCTGAACACCCGGCTCCTGCTTGGCCTCTCCACCCGCACCTGCACGTGCGCATGCGCATGCAGGGTCTGCTGGGTCCCAAGGAGGGCGCCGTGCTGCGGACGGCGGACGCCGCGGGCGGCGCCACCGCGGGCAAGCCCGCGCCCTGGCGCATCCTGCTCAAGCAGAAGGAGGAGTTTGTGCAGGCGGGTGCATGCAGCCGGACCGGGTGTGGGCAGGTGCTGGGCGTGGCGCCCATCCAGAGTCCACACGGGGGCGGTCCGTCCGAGTGGGGAGTGGGTAGGCATACGGCGCGCCCTGCAGCGGACTGGCGCCCGTTTGTCTTAGCCTTAAGCCCTGTCACTCGTTCCGTCGCCCGGGCTCCTTGCTACCGTCACGCACCATGCATGCCGACCACGGCCGTGCCGCACCCACCCACCCACCCGCCCACCCACCCACGCCATCGCAGGTGGGCGCCATGCCGCGCCGCCCCACCAGCTCCGACCTAGAGCTGGCCTTCCTCAACGCCTCCGCCGCCTCCAGCCCGCTCACCAAAACCGCCAAGTTCATCCGGGGCCTCATTCCGGGCAAAAAGGATTAGGACGTAGGCAGGACGAAACCAAACACGTCCAATTGCTGCGCACGTGATGACATCTGAAGTGAGTATTGTGCAGGCGGTTGTTGCGTGCCTGGGCCGTAGCGCAAAGGTGAAACTAGGATGCGATGGCTGCCATTTGATGTTGCCTTAGTATTTGCTAAATAATGAGGGGTGAGCAGTTACTGGAACGGTGTGGCGCGATCTTGATTGCGCGGGGAGACGACGGAGAGGCTGGAGCCAGTAGAGCCGGATGCGGCGGCGAAGGCAAATGTTGTAACGGGACGCTGCTGGGAGCAGTGCCGTGACCACCAGGTGGTGGCGTTCACCGGGTTTAATTTCGTTTCTCATGATGCCATTCACTCCTGAAACGTCATGTCAACGTGCATGGCGATGCACGTACGTGGGTTGTGCCCTTTCCTGCCTGCCTGCGCAAAGTCGTCGGTGGCGGCGGCCTGCTGCGGGCCCCAGGGAAGCAGCGGGGTCCATGCATGTACCGCATACATACGGTCGCCCCATATGGCAAAGCAAATGCAGACGGCCTGATCTGGGTCGGGCTGCTCTTAAGAATCATGACGGAGTGAACAGTCTTGCAAAGGGTCGGGGTGTATGCACCAACCGTGGATGGGGGACTGGGTGTTGGTGTGATTGGAGCTGCTGGGCGGGCGCGCAGTTGGGAGAGCGGAGCAAGGGGCTTAGGCGTGGGGGTTAAGGTGGGGGACTCATCCCAGCCCCTCATGCGTCCGCCATGCGCCCTGAAACCCGCCGGTGGCCCTTCCTTTCTTTTGGATTTCCGCATACTGCAAGCAATCAACGCACATACCCAACATGCATCAGAAAGTCTCCATTACGCGACGACCCACGCCGCGGGCGCGGCACTCTCGAGCTTGATATTCTCCGGGCGCTGTGCCGGCCCCTTCCCGCGACACCTTGAACTCCTAACCTGATAGGTGGCAGTAGCAAGACAACAGCAGTAATAGCAGTAGATCGGCGTGTAGATCGCCACACTCCCGCCGAAAACGCGGTGTTGCACGCTGCCGGGAGCCAGGCCTCTTGGTCCTCCACAGCGCTTTTCCGAGGATGCGGCAGCCGCAACACGCAGTTGCTTGTCATCACAGAGCTAGACAACGCTGTGGAGCAGCAGCTAGAGGAGGCAGCAGCGCGTGGAGCTGACCCTACTTGCGGCGCATTTGCAGCAAGGTAAGGTAGAGCCTTACTTGGCCTATTGTTTTTTACGCAAGGATCTGGGTGCAGGCGGCTGCAGCGTGGGAGTTGGCAAAAAGGAAAGGAAGTTCGGGGGACGAAAAGCCCGGGCACCTCCTTGCCTGTAGGCCGTTGCTTCATGCTTTGTTTATTGACTGCAATAGCTAGCTTGATTTGGAGTTTAGATCAACGTCGAAACCAGGGGCTCACGCAGGCACAGCGCGCGTGGGGAGAGTCCGCACGTAAAAGGCCCCACGTAAATGCTTTCACTTTGCGTGGGCTTCCTACACAACCAGTTATTAGCTCCTTTGCACCCATAAACCCTGCACACGGGGCTGCGCTGGGGAGGGAGGCCACGCGTTGCTTGCACCCGCGCTGACCCCTCACCGCTTCTCGCCTTCCTCTTTGCCACTCACTCAATCAGTATAACGTTTGGTTTGGAACACGAGGCAGGCGGCGCCGGCGCGGTCAAGGCGGCGAGGTGGTTGCGTTGACCTCCCCGGCCGTTTTTTTGGCAAGGTTGAGAGGCGCAATGCTGGCCGGGGCCCGGGGCCGGCCGCTCGCCGGGGCCACGCCGCGCCGCTATAAAAGCGCATCTAGGTAAAGACACGTACTCTACTGTTCCTTACAGCCTTCTACAGCCTCCAGGCCGTTCACTGTTTGCCCTCCAAACGCAACTTGCTGATTCTCCGTGACCCACCAGCTTTCCTCGCAAGCTGCGTCTGTTTCCTTCCGGCAATAGCATCAGACTCGTTTACTTGGCAGACGCTGAGGCGCTCACCCGCTGCGTCGCACTCACTCTGCGGAAGCCTCCCGTTCTTCTGTCGGCAGTTCTCGGAGGTCTCTTTCTCGCAATGGCTGTCGTCGCCTCCATCGGCCGTCAGCAGGGCATCGCCGTGAAGAAGGTGGGCCGGGCAATGCGTTTCCTGTTGGGCGGGCTTTTGGCATCGGCTCGATGTGGTGGGCATCTGACTGCTCGCCGACCGCAACTCGCTGCCCTGAGCCAACGACCTGCGTTTCGCAAACATAATGCTCTATATAACATGACGCAGACCATCGGCCCTCCAATGCGCGAAGTGGTGTCGGGTGCCGCCGGCGGTGTTCGCACTCCCCAAGTTTCCCCGGGAAAGTACCGCTCTGGCGCCCAGGAGATCCTGGGACCCTATCATGTAAGTCAGGTGCTTGGAGATTGTAGTGAGTGTGCTTTGCAGTAGCTCGCTTCCAAGGATTTCCGAGGGGCTCGCAGCCCCTGCGCTCCCCGACCATCCTCTGATCAACTGATCAACTGCACTTGTTTGATTGACCCGACCGCCATCCCTGCAACTGTACAGTTCAAAACTGGCATCTGGTCCGCCGAGGTCAGCCCGGCACACGGCTCCATCGCCAATGAGGATCGACTGGGGCCCCACTACAGGGTAAGTTGACTCCCATACATGGCATAGATTATTAATTGCAGCACCCTTCCGCACGCGTACGTGCTGCTGCGTGCGCTGGGAACGTTCACTGTGCTGTGCGGTACTTCGCTGGACGTGTGTATTGCATGCGTGCGTTGAACGCGTAAAAGGCAGGGGGGCCTCGAGATTAGGGCATGCGGATGGCAAGTACGGTCCTGCCTCGGCCCGAAGCCGAGGCTGTGCAATCCCGCCAGCCAACTCCTATCCACGGCTGTTCATATTCCACGATAATGAGTGACACGCGCTCCATGTCAACATTCTAAGTTTCGCATCTGAATTTG
This sequence comes from Chlamydomonas schloesseri, assembly GCA_016834595.1. Lineage (NCBI taxonomy): Eukaryota > Viridiplantae > Chlorophyta > Chlorophyceae > Chlamydomonadales > Chlamydomonadaceae > Chlamydomonas > Chlamydomonas schloesseri. The sequence continues at coordinate 70,317 of JAEHOD010000089.1, forward strand.
TTGCTCACTGCAGCTGTTGGCCCATATCTGGCACGGGCGCGGCGAGGCTGGGCGGCAGCCATGGACCGAGACCGACCCGTCCTCTGCTGCCTCCAGCAGCAACGACGCGAGCTCCTGCGGCAGTCCGCCGGGGTCGGGTGACGTCGACACGCGTTCCAGCAAGGTGAGAGCGGCGCCCGCCCCTTGGGCTCGGGGCTTCAACCCGTCTTGCGCCATTGCGGAAACGGTGGCAGGTGGGGTGCATTTCGCCCTGCCTTGACGGAGAAAGCAAGGGGACTGCCACGTTGTCTAATCGGCAGCACTGGCCATCCACACGCACCCCAGTTAGACTTGTGGCGAGAATGAAGGGGCGATGCATGGCCGAACGGGTGTTTTATCCCTACGCAGCGCGTGCGTGATGCAAACCACAAGCCCAACACTTATGTGATTCACCATTTAACTGTAATTGCACAGGATCTCAGCGGGGTGGTGGTGACAACGAGTCAGGGGCTCGCCGCCGCCGCCGCCGCCGCCACCGCCTCTTCGGACCTCACGCTACCTACCAAGCCTGCCGGTTCCGCTGGATCCAAACCCACCTCCTCCCGAGCCAAATCCGGAACTCCATCCACCTCATCCTCGCAACCCACCACCACCATCACCACCACCACCACCACCGCCACCACCACTACCACCACGCGCTTCGGCGTACAACATGACGGCCGTACCCACGCGGAGGGCGGGTACGGCAAGGTCGGCTTCTGCACCCTCACCATCGAGACCATCACTGCCTCCACCGCGCCCAGCGCCGCAGCCGACCCCGACGCTCAGCCCAGCACCTCCCACAGCACCACCACCACCATTGACACCGTGCGCGCGGCCTGCAAGCGGGTGGCCTTCAGCCGCGAGCACGGCAGCCTGTTCCGGCAGGCCGAGGAGTTCCAGTCCGAGGTGGCTGCGCACCGGGCCGCTGCGAGCGCCGGCCTGCGAGCCACGTGTGGCCGCCACGTGTGTGCCTTCTACCAAGCCTGTTGCCTGGCCGGCCACGAGGGCCGCATCTACATGGAGCCCGGCCGCATCGACCTGTACGACCTGGTGGTGAGTTGATCTACGGTCTTCAGCTTTCTTCCAACTGACTTCATGCATACAGTAGTTAGACTGCGGCATGGGGTGCGTGCGTTCGCCGGTACGCCGCCCATCCAGAGGAGGGGAAGGGGTCGAGGGGCGTGTCGGGAGATTGCTGCAGGAAGGAGGCGCTTCGCAAGAGGGCATGCATGCATGCGCCAACCTCACCATACCTCTTGCACGAACCACGCACAGCCTCCTCACGCACGCTTGCCTTCCGCCCACATTGATCCCTACCCGCCCCACCCCCCCTATCTGCTCCTTGCCTCGGTTCCCCAGGGCAAGCTCTGGACCACTGGTCGCGGCTTCGTGCGTGAGACCGCCATCTGCGTGGTCCTGGCCTCGGTGCTGCGCGGCCTGCGGGCCACGCACGCCGCCGGCTGGGCGCACCTGGACATCAAGCTGGAGAACGTGGTGCTGGGCGCTGACGGCCTGCTCAAGCTCGTCGACTTTGGCCTGGCCCGCCCCATCGCCACCGCCACCTCCGCCACTGCCGCCTCCTCCTCGGCTACCTCCGCCGCCACCTGCCGCCCCGCCGGCACCCTGACCCAGGTCATCACCAGCGGCACGCGAGGCTACAAGGCGCCCGAGCTGATCGCCCGCGGACCGCTCGGCCGCAACCCCGCCAAGTGGCTGGAGGAGCCCACCTCGGGCCCCGCCGCGGACGTGTACTCGCTGGGCTGCATGGCCTTCTACATGGCCGCCAGCAAAGAGCACCGCCCCCTCGTCCGCAACTCGGCGAATGAGCTCACGCTGCCCGTGAGCGCGGAGATCCGCGAGAAGGTGCTGCGCCGCCTGCCGCCCACCCTGAGCCGCCTCATCACCGCCATGATCAGCACCCAGCCGAGCGCGCGGCCCGGAGTGGAGGCGGCGCTGGCGCACCCCGCGCTGCGGGGCTACGAGTGCGAGGCGGCGCGCCGCTGGCGCTGGTGAGGCAAGCAAGCAATGACGACGGCGGCGCGCGGACAAGGGACAACAGAGTTGGTGTTTTTTTGGCATCGCGACCCGGGTGCGTGGCGGACGGGGGGGTGTTTCGGCCCTGCTAAGAGTGGCTGAGCAGGGCACGTGTACGTGGTGAGTCGTGCTGGATGGGTACCGGTGGTGGCGCCATGCCTCTGACCCTGTGTGCAAGTGTATATGTGGGGATAACAGCAGCCCTGGCAATAGACGTAGGAAGGGTATCTAGGTAGGCGTCCTCCGTGCGGCCAGACGAACTAAGCCCGTAGGCGTGACAGACTGACAGGTATGAATTGTACGGCAGGTTTGCATTATACTGCGAGGCAGGAGTGCATGAGAACGAATGGGGGCAGGCAATCCGCATGTTCATGGTGATAGGTCGCGACTGTGAACAGAGTTATGGCAACACATGAACCACGCGTCAAGAAAGAAGAGCCATGCAAGCAAGTCCATGGAGCTTGCCACACCAGCAAGACTGAGTGTAAATCGAACTATGATGATCCAACGGCCCGACTCCGCCAGTCCACCTTGCTTTGCAGATTAGGTAGGATTAGGTGCATTTCATGCCACCTGCCGCCAATCAATGGACCGTTCCCTGCGCATAAAAAGCGGGATAGACTGGCTGACTGGGGGGGGGCGGGAGTCGGGAGAGATCTACACGTCCAGCGAACCCGGCCGCTGCGGGCTGGCCGGATCTGGGTTGGGACGCTGCAACTCGTCCCGGCAGGGTCGAGGTACGTGGAGACAGAGATGTGTTGGCGCAAGGGATGCGGGTAAGTAGTGGAGCATGGGGAAACGCTGGGTCACGCCATCCCGTCACCACCCTCATGAGGCCGATGAAATGGATAAGGGACAGTGTTTGTTGTTAGCTTAGTGTCTGTCTACCATTGAGTCGCTTGTTGACGGTTCGGGGTGACAGCAGGCCGCGGCACGTCAGGCGCCACATCTGCAGGTTCAAGCCTGCAGGACTTCAGGCACCTGTTCCGGAGTCGATGCTGGGCTCTCCCACGGCACCGGCAGAACTGTTACAAACGCTTTATACTGGTGTCGAGGAGGGGAGGCGGCGGGCGGGGAGGCGGCGGGCGTATCACCAGGGTTCGTGCCTGGTTCGTGCCAAAATGGCAACCGTTCTCTTTCGTTGCATCGGGGCCACGCGATAGCGGGATTCTTTTGTGATGTGTGTTATTTACAGAATTATCGCGGCAGTAATGATACCTGAAGACCCTTTCAGAAAGGCGTTATCATTCGCTTGGGATGTTGTTCTTTCTGGTAACATATCTGCCTATAGTTCAGGTTATCAGAGCATTGTCAGCTGCCTGCGACCGCTGTGGTGCGAACGCGCTCAAGGAGAAGCGCGTGGACCAGGTCTTGTCTGTTTTCCTCCTGCCGGTGCATCGGCGCGAGGGCGCGCCCTACGTCGAGTGCGACAATTGTGGCTGGAGCTCGGCGCAGCAAAAGCAGCAGCAGCAGCAGCAGGGCCAGATTGAGGAGCGAGGCGAGCGGCCTGATAGCGCTGAAGCTTGGCCGCCCCACGGGCCAGCTGCACGCCGGCAGCTAGGGCAGGCTGGGCCCTGGGACCCGCCGGCTGCTGGGGAGGCAGCGTCCCCGCACGCGCCAAAGGGCAGCGCTGCCGCTGGTGGCGCCGGCGGCAGCACCTGCACCTGGTGTCATGGTCCGCTGTCGGCGGGTTTTGTGTTCTGCCCTTCGTGCTGCGTGCGGCTGAAGTGAAGCGATAGGAGGACAGAGGGGATAGGCGGTATGTAGGAGAGCGGAAGTGCCCCTGCTGTATGAGAGCTTGCGCAATCGGTGCGCGCATGCCCCGTGCAGCCGATTTAAGCGTGCCACGGTCATGTTTATGTATCAGTGAGCACGCGAATCAAGGGCAGGCTTCTGCCAAGGTAGCCTGAAAGTTGAGCGGACCATGTGCGGCTTGCGGGAAGAGGCTTTGACCGCTCAGCTCAGCTGCCGTTTTTGCGTTGTTCAAGGGTTGTTCCTCGCGTGCCTTGAGCCGACGGGTTGCACCACTGTAACAATGGAGGGCCTGCTGTGCAGTTGCGGACACCCTTGCGTGTCGCGGGGCTTGTCGGGAAGTAGTGGGGACGGAGGACGCGCGCATTGGTGGCAAGGATGAGATGTGTTGCCCGTTCCTGTCGCCTGGCCGGGCGCCCGGCGGAGCGTGAGGAATGCGCGCCAGCAAAACACTCCAGCAACTTCCAGCCAGCTACTGACGTCGGCACAGTTGCAGTGCGTTTATCTTGCCTATGCGCCCACGTCTCTGCGTGTTTGCAACTGTGCATACTGTATGTGTGTGTGGGGGCTTCGGACACCATTTGGACCTCGCACTCTTCCCCCTTGCCCTGTTCCATCAGATGTGTTGCCGGTTGGTATTGTCCGTACGTGCTACAACTTCATAAGCAGTACACCTAACGGTAGTCGTGCGCGCCCCGTGCTCGCTGTGAATGACCACAGGCACATAGTGCGGGTCTGCTGCCGCGGTCGGCTCATGAAATGCACTCATTAAATCTGTCATTCGGCCCTGTAACCGCATTCACTTCGCATGCCGGGCTAGCTACCGTAAAACTGCACACACCCATGGCGCCGAAATGCGCTAAGATTGATGGTTGCTACCCAAAACACTCATGGCGGCATGACCGCAAGGCTACTCTATCGCCCTTCAGGCAGCGCGCATGAGTCCTGAGACTGAATACCTCCAAGAGTTGCAAAACTGCATGCTGAAGCATGCATTGAAAGCCTATGTAACCTGCCGTGCCCTGCCATCCTACAGAATGTTGGTCATATCGCCTTCTCACCTCCATGCATTCCTAACCTAGGTGAATGCACCACCCTGCACTTTAGACCTGCTAAGCCTACTCTGCAAACACGAACACAGCTAGTGAAAGTGCGCTAGAATGATGATTGCTAAGAGTCCTAGAGCACACGCCACAGCATGCTCGTTATGAGCAAGCTGGTCCGCATCTATTGCTCGTCCGGCGGCGGCGCTCCATCCAAATCGCGCATGAAGGTACGAGGGTTAGGCACTTGCCCGTTGAACTTGGCTTGCGAGAAGTCGAAGCCGGGGTGCTGCGGAGGCGGAGATAGGCAGGGGTTCGGTGGTCATGGCGGCGAGACCCATACGGCGAGGACCCTTCTGCTTTCTGGATCCGGACCTCTGAAGCCCTTCCTCACTATTCCCTACGCAGCCGTGTGCAATCCCGCAGTGCCACGCCCAGCAACAACCGCAACACGTCACGCAACCCTCCACCGCTCCAGTTTTAGTCGGCCACCCCCGACCCTACAGGCCCACCCCATGCCCCCAACGGCTCCCACATCATCAGCTGGCGGCCGGCCATGCTGCATCGGATTGCGTCCCCTACAGTATGGAAGAGCCCGGAGCGGTGCGCAGCCACACCCCGGCTCCCATTGGTAGCTTGGGAAACCGTGCTGCACTACCACCCCCTCACCTCACCTCTGCCTGGAACCGCTCCAGCATGAGCCGCTGCTGGTCCTCCTGCTGCGTGGCCGGGTCCAAGTCGTGGCCGGCAATGGCGCTGCGCCACGGCTCGCCCTGCAGAAGCAGAAGCAGGCGGCAGCGGGAAACCTCCATTCAGCCCAGTCCACTAAGCCTGGAGAACCAGCGCACGCAAGGGTGGCCATGTCTTTGCAAGCAGCGCGTGCCTGCGCGGGGCCCGGCGGTAGATGCCTCCCCCCGTGTGCGCCGTGACGTCCTACCTCTTGTAGTTTCGTCAGCGTAACATGCAGCACGCCATCCTCTGGGGCGCCGGGGCAAGCGTGGAATCCAGGGGGGGTGCGCTCAGTCCGATTCCACGGTTGGGCACGCGACATTCCGTGCCTGGACACTCGTGCACATCATGCAAGTGCGGAGGAGGGACTTCCACGTGCGAGCTGAAACGACATTCCGGCACTCCTGCATAATGGTCACACAACACAGGATGGAGCCCCGTGCGGCCCCTGCCTTGCGTGCGCACCTAACGTCCAGAAGCTCTCTGACACCTTGATGGGCGCGAACAGGTCACTCTGCAAAGGCGAAGGCGGGAGGCGGCACGAGGTTCAGTACCGTACAAAGCCCGTGCGCTGTGAGGGGACAGACAGCGCCTTCCCACCACGCCCAGCCTAGCCCACGACCCAGCTGCCGGGGCTGCATTGTGGCTCAGCTTATAACGCCTCATCCCCGTGGTGTAAGGTCCTCACATCCAGGTACGGCGGCGTGGACTTGATGCCAAACCGCAGGTGCTTGGGTTCGATGTCCACGAAGAGCTGCTTCCCGGTCACCCCTGGCGGCACCGGCACGTAGATGTTCACCTCGCTGAACGCCTGGTCCCACTCATACACTACTCGCCCATTATGATGGTACTGGTGGCGCGACGAAGGCGCGAGCTTGTCGGTCATTGTATACAGAACTGGCGGGGTCTGTCTAGTAGTATGGAGGAGAACCACAGAACCTCAATTATTAGTTGCATGTGCATTAGTAGTGCTATGTCTTCCATCAGCTTGCTCGACGCACTGTGGGTTTGGAACCGCACAGAAACTTCAGCGAATGAGGCCTCATGGCGTGAAGTCAAGCTGGTGCAGCCCGCCTGTGCAATTGGGCACTGCCACATTCGTTCTGCATACGGCCTTGTTAAACTGAACTATCTGGTTGACCAAACAAAGCGACAACCATGCCGCCCAAGAAAGCCCCAGAACCGGTCGAGCTCTCTGCACCAAAACTGATAGGACATATCTTGCTGTTGGTAGTGTGCCTCGCACTCCTTTCGGTTGGGGGCTTGGGCATGCACGTCCTGCTCGGTGAGCCGCGCGTTCGGTTGCGCTCGTCTTGGGCTCTGGCACGTGCCCCGCACGCATGGTCGTGGGATTCAGCAAAGGGCCCCGGGTGTTCGCTGGCCAGGCACCCGGATCCAACAGTGTTGACCACTGCAGCTATTTTTCTTTGACAATCATCCGCTGCCTGTCTGCGGGGCAGATGCGGAGGACGCCAGCCCTGTGACGCGGAGCCAGTTCGGGCAGCTGTACCGCCGCCTCATAGCCATGAACCCCTTCTTCTCGGTGCGCCGGGCCTTCACCCCCCTTCGTTGACGGGCTGATCAAGTTTAGGTTTGGTGTTGGTAGGGACCCTCTGTGCTAGTCGCTGTGGCTGGTGTGGGCGCGTGGGCCCTCGCGTCCAGGACGCGGGCAGGTGTTGGGTTTGCGTGCTGGTGTGCGCTGCGCGCCAATACTGATGTTCGGTACTCCCCTCCCAATATAATCTTATTTACAGGCGATGTTTGTGAATGGCGGCCTCATCGGCACGCTCTACGCGGCTATCACGCTGGCGGGGCATAGAGCTGCGGTCACGGTGAGCAGGGCCTTAAGTGGTTGCGCAGCTGCCTCACTCGCTTGGTGTGTACTGTTGGCAGAGCGCTGACCAACGGGATGTCAGGAGCGCTGACCAACGGGATGCCAGGTGCCTCCGCCACCCGGGCCACTTTCACCACTTACATGACCTGTGTGTGCGGTGCACGCCTCGCCCGCGAAACAACAGAAGGCCAAGGCCGCGGCGGCTGGGGCGAAGAAGGAGACCAAGAAGGACAAGTAGCAAGGCAAAGCACGGGATCGGATGCGCTGCTTCGGCTTGAAGTTGTACGTTGCGGCCTGTGAGCTGAGCTGTATTGTGTACACTAGCTGACTTCACTCTCGGAACCGGACCGCGCGGTGGTGTGTGGGTTTAGTGGTTGGGCAAACTCCGGGAGGCCGGCATAGCGATAACCGTACCGTGTCCGTCAGCGCAACGTGTGCGGCGCGTGCGAACTGCGTCACGGACATGCGCTCAAAAGCAAATGCAATTTGCGTAGCGCTAAAGCCCAAGGGGGCGTTTCCTGTCATGGGTTGCGCGTGCATAAATCTCATTCATGTGAGGTTGAGACGACACAGACACGTACGCTTCAGTTGGTTTTGCGGCGATTGTCCGGGGCGGGACGAGGCGGGTCGTTCGTGTGGCGGTGGAGTCGGGAGTCCAGGAACTCCCCAGTGCAATTGGAGGCAATGTATACTGCATACGCGATAGAGGACTTGATGCGTTACATGCCGGCTGGAAAATGTTTGGGGTGAACGAAGCGGCGGCAGCGGGTTTCGGCAATCGAACGAAGCCGACAAGCCGTGGTTCGGATTTCGGCCGCTGGCGCCGCCCCTGGCTTCGTAAGATACGACCCATGAACATGGGATAGGTCGCAATTGGAGCTTTAAATGCATTGACATGCATGCAGCGTGCAGATATGGAGCTGTGTAGTACCATAAGCGCGGGGAAGTGGGGAGGCCGGAGGCAGGGCCGTGTCCAAGTGCCATGGTTTGCCCCGACATGGGCGCGTCACACACGCCCGGTAAAGCGTCCCCAGCTCGAGTGATGCAATATAGAGAAGCGCTCGTACCTGAGTATCCACGTGTGGCCGCTTGCCCTTTCCGCAAGCGCGGTTAGCGCAAATGCGCGCGGTCTTCGTGCCACTGCTGGCTTTGCTAGTTTCAGTAGCCGCGCTTGTAAATGGAGTAGCAATCGAGGATGACGGAGTGGGGAGGGACCTTATCGGGTGAGTCCAGTTTGAGAAACCACCAGAAGAAGTCGCTGGCATAGCGACGATGAATGGTGCCCGGTGTTACACAATCAACTGATATTGTTCTGACACTGTTATATCCTAGATGGCTTGGCGAGACGTTCAACGCCGACGAGAACCGTGCAAAGGATTCGCGCATGGTGGTGCTGTCCTGGCACCCGCGCATTTTCCTGTACAAAGGCATCCTGACGCACGGTGAGGGTGTCCAGACCTCGGGGAAGCATGCTTTGCGAGGTTGGGTTCGACGGCTGTTGCAGCCAGGTCTGCCCTCGCGCGAAAGGAGGTCAGGGTTGGGGAGCCGCACGGCCGCACCACGTTCCTATCTGACCGTGTCGCCTTCAGGGTTGACTGGGCAAACGGCGTGCCTTTGTTGTGCCTGCATCGTTCCTTGAAAGCACCCGCTACTTGCAGGGGGCGTGCGAAAGCGGCAGGGCCAGGCAACGCCACGCGCTGCCCAGCACAACACAACACAACACAACACAACTATACCCGCCTGCTGCTTCCGTCCGCAGAGGAGTGCGACCAGCTGATGGAGCACTCCAAGGCCCGGCTGGAGCGCAGCGGCGTGTCGGATGCCACCACGGGCGCGGGCGGATTGTCGGACATCCGCACCAGCAGCGGAATGGTGAGGGACGCGTGGTGGCGCGGGTGGCTGGAAGTGGGGTATGGGGACAGCACCATGTAGCGTCAGGCATCGCCCGCCAAGCGCGGGTCAGGAAGGGAGCGCGTGGCCTGACTGGGTTATGACGGAGCAGGGGCAGGGGCAGCAGCGGCAACTGGGAGCGGTTTGCGCAGTGCGTGCGTGCGGCGTGCCACTCTACGGCACAGTGGGACGTGCGACTGGACGGGTTAAAGCACGGTAGTCCGCAGTGGTAAGCAGGCTTATGGTTCATGAGCGCACCTCGGCGCCATCCCGCATGTCCAATGCCGCCCGCCTCCTCCTCGGCACCGCCCAGTATTACTACCGCCCCGCCACCACCACCCTGCTCTGCTCTGCTATGCTATGCTATGCTGTGTCCTAGTTCTATGAGCGCGGTGAGACGGAGCTGGTGAAGCGGATAGAGAAGCGGCTGGCCATGTGGACCATGCTGCCCATGGAGAACGGCGAAGGCATCCAGGTGCTGCGCTACGAGGTGCGTGAGCGGCGGGGCGCGGCGGGGCGGGGCGGGGCGGGGCGGGGCGGGGCGGGGCGGGGCGGGGCGGGGCGGGGCGGGGCGGGGCGGGGCGGGGCGGGGCGGGGCGGGGGCGGGCCGCGGCTGATGAGTGATGGGGGCTATCTTGCGGCTGGGTGGAGCCTTGCGGCTGGGAAGAGGAGGCTTGGGCGTTGGGTGTGGGCTGCGCATGGGGCTGCGCGTGGGGCTAGGCTTTGTGAGGGGCAGGGGGCGTGGGGAGGGGCGTGGGGGCGTGATGGTTGCGCGGGCTGGAAATGATGGGGCTGGGGCCGGGGGTGGCAGGTGGTGGCGTTGGCGGTGGGCCGTCTGCCATTAGGTGGACAGCGCTGCGTGTGGCAAGTGCGCTTTGGGCTGTCTGGTTTGGGCTGGTGCGCAACCGGGGGACAACAGCAGCCGGGTCGTGCTGCAAGGCGTGGCGTCCGCATGGGCGCACGTAGCCCACGCCACGTCGCCGTCTCCCATTCCGTTGTGTGCTCCCCCCATATGTGCTCCCCCATTCGACCCACAGAAGACGCAAAAGTACGACCCCCACCACGACTACTTTTCCTTCGAGGGCGCGGACGACAACGGCGGCAACCGGTGGGCACCCTTCGTCTTGCCATGGTTGCCTTCCGCAGCTTCCTGTGCACGGTTTGGGTTTCCTACGGCTGTCCATTTTAGTCCGTCATCTTCCTGCGCCTGACTGCGCCTTGCTCGTCGACTGCCATTGCCATTGCCGTTGCCACGGCCGCCACCGCCGCCGCCGCCGCCGCCGCTGCAGGATGGCCACCGTGCTCATGTACCTGGCCACTCCGGAGGAGGGCGGCGAGACCGTGTTTCCCAAGGTGGGTGCTTTGGATGGGTGGCTTGAGTGGACGGGTTGGCGGCTTGGGTGGGTGGCTTGGGCAGTTCATTCCAATTCACAAGGCGACTGGGTGGGTGGGTGGTATGGGTGGGTGGGTGGGGTGGGTGGGGTGGGTGACCCATTGGCGATGGAGGGCACGGGCAAGGCGCCGCCTATGGCTTGCGGTGTTGGGTGGGAAGCAGGGACGAGGGACGAGGAAGAGACTGTCGGGTCCCTGGGGCTCGGACCAGAGCTGGTGGTACCGCATTTGCGTTCGTGCCCTGGGGGCTGGGGGCGCGTTGACCTTGACCCAAGTCAGGTTCCGCTCTGACGACCCCCCTGGTACCCCCAGTCGTTAGTGGCCCCGATTTACAGAAACGTTTCAAGGCTACCATATCTCTCTTTTGCCTCCACGGTTCGTCTCTGCCTCTGACGCCGCCTTGCCGCTGCTGCTGTGCTGCCGCCGCCGCAGGTGGCGGTGCCGCCCTGGCAGACGGCCGACAAGTACAGCAAGTGCGCCATGCAGGCAAGCGGTTCGGCAGCATGGGGGGCCCTAGCCGGCCTGGCAGTTGGCAGTTGGCACCCGCCTGGTGGCGGAGTGGCGGACACATTGCTGGCTTGATTTGCACGGCTGAGCAGCGCTGCTATGCGTGCATGCATCAGCAGCAGCCGCAGCAGCTGTTGGGTGGAACCCGGTGTGCGTTGAGCCCCGGATGCATGCGTACCGCGTGCAGGCCAGCCGAACCATGCCGCCCCTTCTTCCCGCCCCTCGCTGCTGCAGGGCATGGCTGTCAAGCCGGCCAAGGGCGATGCGGTGCTGTTCTGGAGCATCCGCCCCGATGGCCGCTTCGACCCGGGCAGCCTGCACGGCTCCTGCCCCGTCATCAAGGGCGTCAAGTGGTCCGCCACCAAGTGGTGAGGCGGGCGGGCGGGCGGGCGGGCGGGCTGCGGGTCCAACATGGTCATTGGCGCCAGTGGGAGTGGATAGCTATGTTCGGTCCAAAGCGGGTGTCTGCTGCAATGGACGCTGCAGCGAATCCACAGATGTCCCGCGCCTGCCGCCCTCGCCAACTGTCCGTCCCATCACCGCGTGTTCACCGTCTCGTCATACCGTCGTTGCTAAGCCATCATGCCTGGATCCCCCAAACCCCACGCCCGACACAACAACAGGATCCACGTGGGCCACTACGCGGTAAGCCAGCAGGCGGGCTGTCTCCTAGCACTGCAGGCACTGCAGCGCGCGGGCCGGTCACTTGTCACTCCGTCACTCCATGCCCCGCTTGCGGGGAATCAGTGGCAGGGCATAGCGGGCTTGGCAGCGCCGTGTGGCCGGGCAAAGCTCAGCCAACGGCACGGTCCGCAGTTCCGCTCTTCGCACATCCCGCGCTTTTAGATGCTATTGCATACAAAACGTCCCGCGATACGGTGTGGCCTTGGGTGTGTTGGTGGTGCAGATGCCCGGCGAGCGCTCCGAGACGGTGAAGCGGGTGCAGTACGTGCCGCCGCCGCCGCCCGCCGTGCCGGGCTGCGAGAACCAGCACAAGCTGTGCGCGCACTGGTGCGGCTTGGGGGCTGAGGGATGAACGGGATGGAGGGGTGGAGGGGTGGAGGGATGGGGCTGAAGGCATGTGGCATGTATGTATGTGGCTTGGAGCTTAGCGCCATGGCGCTGCCGGGCGTTTGCTGACATGTCCACTGTGTCGCCTGACTCTGCAGGGCCGAGTCCGGCGAGTGCGAGTCGAACCCGGTGAGTGGCCGCCGACGCAACAAGTGTCTGGCGCGTGCGCATCACCGTGGCAGTTAGGGAGCGGCCTGTCCACTTGTGGCCACTTCTGCAGTGCAACCTGCGAGCCGCTTGGCCTTCAAGCCTTCTTCTGCCTGACATCCCTGCGTACCATACCGCATGGTGTGGTGCCTTGCATTGCACGCTGCAGGGATACATGATCGGCAAGAAGGGCATGCCTGGGGCGTGCGTGCTGGCCTGCAACCGCTGCGACATCATTCAGTAGATCTGGTGGCTACGGTGGCTACTGGTGGCTACGGTATTGCAGCTATCCACAACGGGGGGGGCGGGGCGGGGAGCGCAACACCTGTGTTGCAACTGGAAGGGGAAGGCAGAGGGCGCGGGCGCGGTCTCTGGAGCGGTGTGGGGGTCCATCCTCAGGCCTCTGTGATTTTTGTCAGGCGGAGGGAGGACCTGATGGCTGTGACGGTATTCTTTCGCCCATCGCTCGCCGGGTGTGGAGGTTGTGATGAGACGACGACAGACGACTGGCGCACGGTGTGCGGCTGAGGCGGCCTGGGCTCCTGGATTCGACTGAGCTAGTTGGCTGGGTGTGGGCTTCAAGGACAGAGACTGCTTGAAATGACGCGTTGGGGTGTGACCGCGCACGCACTGGGTGCGATCGGTATCAGCGCACGAAGGGAATCTGGGAATGTTGTGATGAGTGGGAACGGTGGCGGACTGCAGGGGGGATGCCCGCACTTGCACAGGCTGGATGCAAATATGACTAAAAGCAAGAGGGCACCGTGATCTGCTCGCGCTGTGAACGGAGTGGCGATGGCGCCGTAGTACCGCTGTACCGCTTAGTACCGAGCCGGGAACAAGGTTCACATTTCGAAAGGCAAATGCAGCTTCAGCTGCTGTGCGTACGGCAGCCAGAGCCGAGCCGATGTCGGTCCCTTGACATAATGAACCGACACCCAGGGGCCGTACTGCACTCCTGTTATGGGCACAGGCGCATCACAGGCGCTCATTGCCTCTCGCCGCTTCCTCTCTTTCCAAACCAATCGCCCACCAGGGCACGAACGTGACAATCACACCAAATCATGCATACATCGCTCAGTCCTAAAACATCACGTCATCACCCCTCACAGCACGGCACAGCATGCCCCGTCCGGACGGACACAACATACAAACACCACACACGCTTAGCCCAGCACGCACACGCGCTTCGGCGCTCAGCGCCCTCAGCACCCTCACGCGCGCCGCCCGTCCTCCTTGCCGCCACCGCCGCGGCCGCCGCCCGCACTGCCGCCGCCGCCCAGCATCCGGCCGCTCCCCGTCATCACCTGCGCCTGCTGCTGCGCCTCTTGCCGCTGCGCTTGCAGCCTTGCCGCCGTCGCGCCCGCAAACGACCCCGTGCCTCCGCCCGCCGCCGGCGGCGCGTCGAAGGGCGGGTCGGTGACGTTCACGCAGTTCATCGCGCCCAGCACCACGGGCAGGCTCACGTTGAGGTGCGCGCGCAGCTGCTGCGTCTGCTGCTGCACCGAGCTCTTGAAGTGCTGCTGTAGCACTGCGTAAAAGTTCTCGTCCAGCAGCGGCTCGCCCGTGGCGGGCGCCGTACGAACCGCCAGGTACTGCGCCAGTGCGCCGCCGCCCTCCGCCGCACCGGCGTTTGCGGCGGCGGCGGCCGCCGCCGCCGCCGCGCCCCTGCCCTTGGGGCTCCCCGGCGGCCGCGTGGAGCGGAACAGGTCGTCCGCCGCCATGCCGCCGCCGTCGCCGTCGGCGCCAGCGGGCACGCCGGTGAGCATGACGGTGTCCTGCCGCGGCGGCAGCGGCTGCGTCTGGTACAGCTTGGGCGGCGAGCGGCTGCGGCGGCGAGCGGACAGGCGCTCTATGCGGGAGGCGGGAATGCCGTTGGGCAGCGTGCGCCGCGGCGGCTGGCCCTGCCGCGGCGCCCTGGCCTGTTGCGTCGCGCGGTCGTCGCGGCGGTGGTGGCATGGCGGCGGGGCAGGCGTGTCAGCGGGGCGGGGCGGGGCGGGTGAGGTCCCGAACACGAGTGGCAGTGCAGGCGGGCAGGAGCAGAGGAGGCAGGGAGGACCGACACACACAGGCAAGACGGCGATGATGCATACCAGTCAGCGGGGCGTGGCACGCCGCATCCATCGCCCCATCAACCCATCCCCGCGCCCCCGCAGGTCAGCCTCCGTCCGCTCACCAACATGCGCGGCTGCTGCGGCGCGGTGACGCCGGGCGGGCGCAGGTAGCGCAGCTGCACCTCCGGCAGGTCGGCTGCATGCAGTCGGCGGCAGCAGCCGAACCAGCAGCACCAGCAGTGAGGAGGCGGCGTTAGGGGGGCAGCAGCAGGGCCAAGGCAGGCGGCAAGGACACGTCAAGAGAAAGGTGGGTTCTCTCCCAAATCGACAGCGGTGCGCTGTCATGGTGCACAGGCACAGGGGAACGGCATCGTCCCCAGCACAACTGCTGCACGTGTGTGGCCATTCCACGGGTGCCCACATCGCAATACATAAAAGCGCACATCAGCCGCGTCAGAATCCCAGTGCAAGCACATCAACACACCAACACGCGCGAACCACACACGCCAACTTGAGTGTTCGCCCTCGCTCATCAATTAAGTTTCTGGAATGGACTGCCCACCCACCCAGCCGCCCGCCCACCCACCTGTGGTGCGCTGGTGGCGGTTGTATCGCTCAAATAACAGCCCGTCCGCGGTGGGCGCGGCCTTGAAGGGCGCAGTGCCGGCGAAGCTGCCGTCGGGCAGGGCCAGGTACGCGCCCTGCCCCGCAGCGGCAGTAGCACCAGCGGCTGCAGCAGCGCTCCCTGAGGCGGCCCCTGATGTCCACGTGTCCCCTTGCGTGGGAGAGGCGCGGCCGGGGCTGCCGTTTGCCGAGGCGGAGGACGGGCGGTGCAGGGAGGCGGAGGGCGGCCGCCCCGTCGCCGGCGGCAGGGTGAAGCGGTTGCGCCCTCCAGGCGGCTCTGGAAGCGTGGGCGGGGACTGCGACCACGGCTGGGACTGCGGCCACGGCTGGCGTGGGCCGTTGCCACCAGCGGTATTGGGCGGGGGGCTGGGTTGCGGCGACTGGCCCTCACGCGGCGGGGACCCGGCTGCTGCTGGTGCTGCTGCTGCTTCTGCTTCTGCTGTTGCTGCTTGCCCCTCCCTGGGGGGCGACTGCGAGCATGACCGCATGGTCTGGACACAGCAAGGCACGGCAAAGCGAAAGCACGAGGGGCGGAGGGGTCAAGGGATGCGGAGGGCTCAAAGCATGGGGTACCAAATGAAGGAGATGCCGGTACGGACGGGCGATGTGGTTACAAGCCCGTGTCACATGCCCACACGTGCCCCCCAGCGCCAGCGCCACACGCCAGCGCCACACGCCAGCGCCACACGTCTCCGCGGCTCCCGTGCCATCGCCATGCTCGTCACCCCGTGTCAGTGATCCTGCCCCCAGTGTCCTGCCCCCCTCCCCCAGACCCCTGCACAGACCCGCACAACGCATTAGCCTTCTCAACGAGAGTGGTTTGCCATCAACCCCTACAAATATGCGCACAAAAGTGCGCCGAACACCACCCGTTCCGTCACCGCTCACCAGCACCCTGCACCTCCCGCACCTCCCGCATCAGCATCCCACCTTTCCTTCCTCCCCGCCCACCCCACCCACCCCAACCTACCCCAACCTACCCCCCGCCCACCCCACCCTCCCCAACCTCCCCAACCTCCCCGCCAGCCGCGCCTCCCCACCAGCCCCCCACCCCCCACCCCCCAACCTACCCCCGCCCCTCCCCTCCCCTGCCCCCACCCTCACCGCCAGCCGTGCCTCCAGGTCCTCCACGCTGCGCTGCACGTCGTCGCCGCGCGTGCGGAAGCCGGCGCGGATGGCGGCGTGCAGCTGGTAGCGAGCCAGGTAGGCGTCCACCCGGTCCGCCGCCGCCGGGCCGCCCCGGCCGCCCCGGCAATACGACGGCGCCCCCGGCCCCGGCCCCGGCCCCGGCGGCCCGAACCCCCCTCCGCCGGTGCCATAGCCCCCGTAGCTAGCTGTAGCTGCTTCTGCAGGTGCCTGCGGCGCCAGGGTGTTGCGTTCTGAGGGGATGGCGAGCGGCCCCAGCGCGCGCCCCGAGGGCGAGCAGCCCGCGCCGCCGCCGGCGGAGAAATTGCCGGTGCCGTGCGGCGACAGCGGCAGCGGCAGGAGCACGTTGTGGCCTCGGAGCCCGTTGGGGGGCAGGGCCAGCGGAGGAACGACGGGCGCAGCGCCGGCTGCACCGGAGGCGGAGGCGGAGGCGGAGGTGGTGCCGGTGAGCGCGCCACCCGCGCTGGTGCCGGTGACGGCGCCGGCGCCAGTGCTGCCAGGGGAGTAGGGCGGGTGTTGCGGGTAGGGGTAGGGACCCGAGTCCACGGCGACCACACGCGGGGGGTTGAGCGTCTTGTGCGGGTGCGGCCGCGCCGCCTCAAACGGCGCTGGCTGCGTGGGGGCGGCAGGCCCCGCCGGTGCGGCAGCTGCAGGCCCCGCGGCGGCGCCGGGGGTGCTGGTCGCCGCGGCAGTGCCGGGGGTGCTGGGAGGTGTGCCGATGCCGGAGGTGCTGGGCGGTGCGGCGATGCCGGGGGTGCTGGGAGGTGTGCCGATGCCGGAGGTGCTGGGCGGTGTGGCGGGACCGCCGGACACGACGAGCTGTGGGTTTACGAGCGTGCTGGTGGCGCGCTGGGAGGTGAGTGGCGAGCCGGGCAGCTGGCTGCCTGGTCGGCCTGGGGAGGCGGGGCCACTGGCGCGACCGCTGGAACCCAGCGCGGAGGCGGGCTGGGAGCGGTGGGAGTGGCTGGTGGCGGTGCCCGGCCGGGAGAAGGTCAAGCCCCCCGGGGCGGGCGTGTTGGCGGTGCGGGGCGTTTGGGCCGGCGTCCAGTCTCTCCCCGGGTCAACGGGAAAGGAGAGCTCGCCGAGCGGGGGCGGGCGCGGCGCCGCCGCGGGGTGCGCGGTGTTGGGCGTGACCACCTCGCGGTACAGCTCCTCCGCCAGCTCCTCGGCGCGCGACGCCGGCGTCGCCACGCTTCCTCGAACTCCTGAGCCGGCTCCGTCGGCCATTGTGCCTAAATAAACTTGACACGCTCTTGTGTGTCACTGCTGACTGCTTTTGGTTAAATAGTTGAGGTCCATTCTGCTGCTAAATGCCAAGCCCGATTGCAAGACGCTTCAAGCGCTACTTTAGGTGATATGAAATGATACTTGGCTACTGGTTTAGCAGCGCATTGAGGAGATATTGGTGGCGACTCAGGCCTCGAAGGGACTCAGGAATGGAACAGAAAGTCCAAGACGAGGAGTGCCTATTATCAATCATATATTTATCATCAGTGCGCTTGTATATGTTTGGGGCGAATCAGCAGCGGATGGGTTACGTACGCCCGGCACGCCCGCGGGTTTGACACACGCGCGGGCCCACAGTTGGTTCCTCTCCGGAGTTCGCCCGACAGCCCCTGCCTTGCAAACGCAGTATCATGTGGTGGTAGGCCGAAGCCAGATAGCGGGCCCAACATAAACCTTTTCACATCGCCTTACTGTCCCCGTTCGCGTTGGCCACCTCCACCGCCGGGCCGCTGACCAGCGCTGACTGGGCGCGGCGCGCCGTGGAAGCTGCCGCGCGAGGGCTTCGCTTAGGTCGCATATTACAGACCGTTTACAAGGTGGCAGAATGCCAGCGAGAATGCTACAGGGAAGGTCGCAGAGGCGCCTTCCGGGTGCAACCGCCGTTTTTAATCGCGCGCACCGGCACTCACTTATAGGCCCTGAGCGCGCCGTGCGATTCCCACGGTAGACTATATAATAACTGTGAAATGTTCATTGCATTGGAACAACAAGATTATACCCACGACCAACTTAAAAATGGTGACCTGTGACGCTGCGCGACTGGTCCTCAGACTGGGACTGGCCTTGGTGGTCCTCGCTCTGTCTGCCGCATCTTACCTGGTCACGCCATGCTCTCTAGCTCTGCTAGTGACATCGGTCGGAGGAGGGCTTGTGCTGTTCGGGATAGCGGGGACATCAATTCTCGTGGCCAGTTGCGTCACTGCGCTGCTTCTGGCCGGCTGCACGCTGGCAAGTATCGTAGTTGGCAGCATCATCTGTGTCCCTGAGCTACTCATCTCGGTAAGCGGCGTCGCAAGTCGTTCGCTTTTGCGCGCCATGTGATATCGACGGTTAACGACGTGGTCGCGCGCGCAGCCTGCTTGGCCGCTCCACGCCTGACGGCAGCCGCATTCTACGTAACTGCTATCTCGCTACGTCATTCACATTGCGCCTCGGCTGCTGTGGAACAGGCGCGCGACTCGCAGAAGGCTGAGCGCACTCTGTGGCAAAGGCTGGGGCTCGTGTTGGCAGAGCCCGCGGCCTGCTACGCACCTCAGGCTCGCCCTGCGCCCACAAAGATTGCAGGCCTTAAGGTATGGCGTTTTCGAAGGCCCGAGGAGTGCCGTTTTTCGGCCGGTCACTGTCAACCGTCCGCCGAACAATTTGTTCGCCTTTGATGCCCTTAGTACCGCCGGACGTGTGCTCGGCCATCCACCACGTGCCTATCCGTCCCGTGCTCTGTGCGCCCCGCTACCGAGCGAGACCTGCCCCCCACGGCCCCACGGCCCCACACCACCTGCTGGCTGGCCCTGCGACGACCTGCGTTGCCCGCAACCCTGTTCGCTCTGCCCTGCAACCTCCGTTTCTGCCGCGCTGCCGACAGAACTGCACCGACACGCACGACAACGACGACACACCAGCGGCCCCGTCAACCACAAGCGCCCAAGACCCGGCCACACGCATTGCCCGACCGCGATGCGCGATGCATCTAGCAGGATCCAGCCCAGCCGCAAGCATTCAAGCTGATGAGTACGACAGCGACGCCCCGATCCTGGACGCATCACGCGATGATGCCCATGGCGGCAGCAGCACGCCCCGCACGCCGCCCCTGCTACTGCCGACCGCCTGCTGCCCGCTGGCGACGGGCGCCCCCACAGCGAGCGCTACTGCCGCCATCCTGTCCAGCGGCGGCAGCGCCTGCAGCGGCTGGGAAGGCAGCAACTGCAGCCGCTACAGCCGCTACAGCTGCAGCAGCTCCGGCTGGGACGGCAACAGCCATAACAATGACGTCGGCGTAAGCAGGTGGAGCGCTGCTAGCGGCGCCAGCTGCAGCTGGGCCGCCTGGCTCAGCGGCGGAGGTAGCAGTGCTGGCTCTGCCTCGGCAGCGGCCGCAACCGTCAACAGGTGCTCGGCGCACAGCGAGGCCAGCGACAGCAGCGCTAGCGGCGCCGGCCCTGCCAACGCCGCTGATGCCAGTTGCGTGGCGGCGGGTGCTGCTGCCGTCGCTACTGCTGCCGCCACCACCACCGTCACCGCAGCCTCCGGGTCCGCGGCCTCGCTGGCCTCGCCCATCAACAGCGGCAGCAGCAGCGGCAGCAGCGGCTGTAGCGGCGGCGGCAGGCGCCTGTGCCTGCTGGAGCGGCTGATGCTGGAAGACGAGCAGCAGCGTGAGGCGGCGGAGGCGGCGGAGGCGGCCTTTGAGCAGCAGGCTGCGGCCTTCCAGCAGCAGCAGCAACAGCAAGTGGAGCAGGAGGAGCGTGGAGGCAACATGGAGGTCCTGCAGGCTGGCGAGGAGGAGGTGGAGGAGGAGGTCGAGGCGGCGGAGGAGGACGCGGCAGCGGGCGAGCCCGCGCCCGCAGCAGTCATGCCGCCGCCTGATGACCCCTCCGACATACCGCTGCTGCAGCTGCTGCACTTCCGCCGCCGCCTGTCTTTGCGGCGACCGGGTCTGCCGGCGGCGGCGCCGCCGCCACTGCCACTGCTGCTGCCGCTAGGGTTTGACACGCTGCAGGGTGCCGAGTGGGTGGCGCGGCTTGGGCCCTCCGATCTCAACGCCGACCCCCGCGCCGGTGACAGCAGCTTTGGCGGCTGCAACATCGGCGCCTGCAGCATCGGCGCCGGCGGCGAGGCCGTCCCGTGCTGCGTGGTAGACTTGGTCCGCCTGCACCTTCCGGCTACTGCTGCTGCTACTGCTACTGCTACTGCTGCTGCCGGGGAGGTGGTGCAGGAGCTGCTGGCGGCGCGCAAGAGCCTGTTGGGCAGGGACGTGGGCAGCGAGGCGCTGTTCGAGGAGGAGGCCATGGCGCTGCAGGTGGGGTGGGGTGGGGCGGGGTGGGGTGGGGGGGGCCAGGGCGGGCTACATATGCGGGGCGAATGGTCCTGGTGTGGGGGCAGCAGGGCCGTGGTTGGTCGGGAACAAAGAGGAGGAGGCGAGGCACGATTTCTCCAGCAGCCCAGGCGAATTTTGGCTAGTGGTTCACCCTGCTGTGCTCCCTGCAACATGATTCCGTTCCCTGGCTTACCGCCGCCATAAACTTCTCATCCTGCTCCTGCCTCCGCCCCGCCCCGCCCCGCCATGCATGCGCTCTCTCCCCTGACCCACCTGTAGGCTGTGCGTGGCTGCCCCTATGTGGTGCCCTACCTGGGCTCGGCCGTGTGCGCCGACCGCCTCCAGCTGTTCACGCAGTGGGCGCCCGCCAGTGTGGCGTCGGAGCTGGTGGGTGGCCGAAGAGGCAACAGCGCAAGTAGAGCGAGGGGCGTAGCCGGCGGGGCGAATTTATCCTAGAGCCCCAAGTGGCGGCGGGGGTGGGGGCGGGGTGGTAGTGGGGGGAGGGGGTAGATAGTTGGCGGTCAGTTCCGTGCACGTCTCGGCACGTCGGGGCAGTCGCTTGGGTCAGAGCGGCGGGCGCGGGCGCGGGTTCGTTGTTGCGCGGTCTGACCCCTCACACCCCTCACCGGTCAGGCCCTTGATTCCGGCCACAAGTGTTGCTTTGCCTTCATGCCGTGTGCGCGCCGCCCCACCCACCGGCAGGAGGCCGCTCTGGCGCGCTGCCCCCAGGACCCGGCGTCACCGCGCCTGCTGCTGCCGGCGCAGCGGCTGCGCGTGATCGGCGCCTGCGCCCTGCGCGCGCTGTGCGCCCTGCACGCCGCCGAGCCGCCCATCGCGCACCTGGACGTCCGGCCCGCCAACCTGCTGCTGCTGCAGCCGCCGGAGGGTGCGGCGGCTGCTGGCAGCAGCGCCGGCAGCGGCGGCGGCGGCGGCTGTAGGACGGCTGCAGCTGCTGCGGCGGGCGGCCGTGTGGTGCTGGGTGGCTTCGGCAGTGCCGTGCGACTTCTCGACAGCTACGAACTGGATGAGGACGGCGCGTTGGATCTGGATATGGATCTGGAGGATGACAGCGGCCGCAGCGTTGACAGCTTTGACCTGCTGGGTCGGCCGGCGGCGCGATACGTGGACGTGGGCGTGCCCGGGACCAGCTACAGCCGCGTGGGCGCTGGTGTTGCCACTGCTGGCGGTGCGGCCGGCAGCCCGCGTGCCTGCTGCAGCTGCTGCTGCGCTTGCTGCGGCTGCTGGTGCGGCTGCGGCGGCTGTGGCGGCCACGGCGGCTGTGGCGGCGGCGCGCGGCACGGCTGCGGCGGCTGCCCGCGGCTGCCCGAGGCGCCCTGCTACCTGGCGCCCGAGCTACTGCCGTGGGGGCCGCATGCTACTGCCGCGGCCGCGGCCGCTGCTACAGCCGGCCAGGTGCTGGTCACGGCCAAGGCCGACGTGTACGCCGTGGGCGTGCTGCTGGCCGTTTGCGCGGTGTGGCACGGCTGCCCCGGCGCCGTGGTGGCGCGCTGGCAGCGCGGCGGCGCCGCCCTGCCGGCGTGCGTGCCGCGGCCACTGCGCCACCTGATCGGCATGTGCACTGCGACGGACCCCGTGCTGCGCCCCAGCGCCGAGGAGGCGCTGCGCCACCCGTTCTTTGCAGGCCTCGCAATGGAGGAGCTGCTGCTGTAGTTGTAATGTTGATGCAATGATAGGAGTACTGCCTTGTGCGTAAGTGCGGTAATTATAGTAAGACAGCAATGTACGGTGCTGTGAGTGGGAGTCGACCTGTCATAGCGCTGAGGACTGCCCTGTGAATGACTGCGTCGAAGTGACTGCGATGTGTGACTGCGGTGCGTGTGGCACCTGCTTTAGAAGCCGCGCTCCTAATATTTCAAAACTGGAATGCGTTTTTATTATGCGCATGTGTACTTTTTAAAGTTTGGTGCTCTTTTCACCTGTGAGGTGTGGTTCCCCATGGAAATCCCGTGACACCTCTTGTGAGGAATGCCTCGTCGACAGCGCTGTACAGAATCACATTCTTCTTAGTATTTGCTACAACTGCTCCTTATATGTCTAGACAACTAAATTGTGCGGTCGCATTTTGAGGGGTGGCGAACAAGGTGGTTACACGTTCATCCGAGGCATTGTGGTGCTTTGTGCAGTACCACTTCGGCCCTGGTCCATTTTGTGAACAGTGGCGCACGACGATGGTATAGCATGCGAAGTTACTTTCTTATTCTTACTTTTCTTTGTGGTTACCTACGGCTAACTCGCAGAGGGCCGAATCGAGAGAACCGGGGCTGACCAGAGGGTGGGGTTGGGGAGTGCCAAGGCTTTGAGGGTTCGTGCCGGTGTTTGGCATGTGCCTGCTTGGATTGTGTGTCTCTTAGTTGCTCTCTTTTCATGCACAGATTTTTACTAGTGGTAGTGCTCTGGTGTTTGGTTACGGGTTTACGCGAAAATAACAACTGTTTCAGACACCGAGGTTCTGAGCGCCGCTATCATTTGCTTTTTAGTCTGGTTGCTACTACTATTATAGTTTAACATAATGGAGGCGCTGGGTCGCTTGAAGCTGCGCTCTGCGAGGTGCGCGGTGGACCGCTCATGGTTGTTTGGCTGGGTGCTGTGGAGGTAGAAACCAACTGTAAACTACTTGTGCAGAAGGCTGGAATCTACCGCGCTTACACGCGCAAATGGGCGACGGCCTGCGGTGGAAGTGATGGCGCGAGCGACATCGTCTCGCCCAAAGCAAGGTGCGGCTCAGCGCTTGAGTCCTTGTCCCTTTACACACCGATAACGCTATATACAATGCTGCAGCGGCCAAATCAGGCTCTGGCGAGGTGACGATGCGCTCTCTGGACGGTGCGTGACGAGTGGTCGGAGAGGCAGCACGCGTGTGGGGGCCCGGAGGTCCGGACAGCGTCCGGGGGCGTTCTAGTCGGGGCACTGGGTCGCAGACCCCCTACGACTCATAGCGTCATGAAGGCATTAAGGTAGCATCACACAAGGGGGCGCGTCGCTTCACAGCTCCGCGCCACATCAGCTCATCCTTCCGACACTTCGTCTCCCGTTCCTGCAGCTCCCGCCAAAACGTCGGTCAACGGCAGCACCTCCTCCGTTGACCTGGGCGCCAGCGTGTCGAGCCTCAGCAGCTTTGATTCGGCGCCGTACAACGGCAACGGTAACGGCAACGGCAACGGCAACGGAAAGGCCAACGGACTGGTGGTGGCGCGGGCGCCGCTGGGAAGCTACATGCCCGTGGGTGGGTGCACGGCGCGGCGCGGACATGTTTGGGTTCGGGGTTGGGTCGGGGGAGGTCGCATGGGGCACTTGGGTGTTCGTGTGGTACTACGGCATGTGTGTATGTGTGTGTGGGTGCAAGGGGGTGGCGGCAGGCACGGGGAAACGCCTGCGTGGCCGTAGGCCTGTGCGGATTCTTGTGGCCCGGCTGAGGCCGGAGTGCTTCAGACCGGGGCAGCAGGCACCGGGTACTACCGAGTACGGGGCTTCAGAGAGCGGTGGCTGTTGAGAGTGCTCCATGACTAAAGAAGGATTGAACTGCCACGCTGCTGCCGCGCGTGTTGCCGCATGTTTGGGTCGCGTGCGTGACAGTGCGCGCGGCGGCTGCGGAGGTGGCGCAGGGCATTGCAGAGACGCGGGGCTCCGCCTCCTCCTCCGCCGCCTACCCCAGTGCCACGCTTGCCAGCACAGCCACCACCACCACCACGACTACCGCCATCGCCACCACCACCACCACAGCCAGCAGCAGTAGCAACGGCTTCAGCAGTAGCAGCAGCGTGGGCAGCAGCAGCAGCGGGACCGGGTTCAGCCGTGCCGCTGCCAGCGGCCGGAACGGCAGCAGCAGCAACAGCACCGCTGTCGCCACCATCTCTAGCAGCAGCAATGGCAGTAGCATGTTTGGCGGGCGGTCGGGCGGGGCGTGGTACGGCGCTGCTGACGCCACGGTGGTGGAGGCGGAGGTGGTGGACCGCCCAACCGAGTCCAACTTCAAGTGGGCGCAGGTGGGGTTGCGAGGCGCGGCCTGGCGTGGCGTGGAGTGGCGTGCGTTTTTGGCCAAACATGTTGGGAACCGCAGTGTTTGGTGTTTCCCTCCTCCCCTCCTCCCCACCCAACACCATGCGCCACTCACCAGATATGCTCCACTCACCCAACCTATTTCAACCCCAACCCAACCCAACCCAACCCAACCCAAATCAACCTAATCAAACGCAATCAAACGCCCACCACCACAGGACGACTACAACGCGCTTCAGCGCAATGTGGACACCTGGACCTTCTTCACGCTGTTCCGGGCGCGGCTGTGGCTGCTGGAGCAGAAGTGGAGCTACCCGGGCGGCTGGACGGAGGCCAAACGGGCGGAGCGCGCGCGCGGGCTGGCCAAGTGCGTGCATGTGTGCGGGTCTGTGTGTGTGTGTGTGTTGGTAAACGGAAACGGAGAGGAATCCCCGCAATCGCTCGCAGTTACTGACGGATACGTACCGAACACTTCTTGGACGGTACCGCGTAGCCCCGGTAGTCATACTTACCCGCAGAAATAGCCTGGAACCCGTCGGGCGTTCGCGAAGCAAACCGACCCCGACATGCACCCATATGCTTGTGACATGCGCCTAAAAACGTTTACCCAGCACGCCTAATTCCCTGATTCCCGCCCGCTGTCCGTAGTCTCACCTACAGGCGGCAGAGGAAGCACAGGCAAAGGGCGGCAGCGCGAAAGTGTCACGGGCATGGCAAAGAAAAAGAGGCGGCAATGCTAACGGCGTGCAGCAAGCAAGCTAACTAGACACGCAGCCCGCCCAATCCCAACCCAGGAAGCGGCTCTCCTCCCTAGCGGAGGAGAGGACGAGGCAGGGCAGGCGGCGCGCTTAAGACAACGCGGCGGAATGGGGCGCAGTGGCGGGCGCGGTTGCAGACCGGCGTAACGCGCCAAACCCCGTGCGAACCCCCCGGAACCCCCGGTGGCTGGACTGAACCCGAGAAACTGCAGTGACCCCGCTGACTCCGGCTGTGAGTGAGGTACGCCGTGGGCTGGCGGGGGCTGGCCCCCCGCTCCCCGCTCCACGGCAGCACCGAGACTGAGGATGCTCGCGGCCGCAGAGGCCGCGTCGGTATGTGGGACAGGCACAGATGGGCGCGGCAAGCAGGGTGGCAGACGGCTGCGTTACATGCGGCGTGAGATTGCCGCAAGACCAGGCGATGGGTGCGTCCCATAGGGCGCACCCACGCAAACAACCCTCCACGATGGACGCGACAAGGAAAGCAACCCAGCACGGGCAGGCACGAGGACCCCACCCACAGCCAGCAGCGCCCGCAACGTGACCCCCGTGTGTGTGTGTGTGTGTGTGTGGTTACCAGCCAAAACTAAACCAAACCCAATTGTGGGTTGCGTGCGTGATGGAGGGGGCAGAGAGGGGAGGGCACAGCGGTGAAGGCAAGGGAGAGGGTGAGGTTGCGGGGCACAGGGGAGCGGGGGTGCGGGAGGAAGAGGGAGCAGGGCACAGGGGTGTGGGAGGAAGAGGGAGCGCGGGTGTGGGAGGAAGAGGGAGCGGGGGTGTGGGAGGAAGCAGATGTGGGGAGGCGGGCACGGATGTCGCTTGCTGGCAGTGAGGTCGGTGCATGTGCCGGGTAGGGGAGACGGCCGGGTGCGGGAAGGAGGGGGTGGATGGGCGGCTGCGTGCTGGTGGCGGGGGAGGAAACGCGGCGAGGCGGAAACCGAAAGGTGGTGGCGGACGAGGCAGGGCGAAGGGTGAAGCGCACAGACGAATGGCAGCAGTACAAATGCGCCGCGTTATACACCGTATTCTGTGATGAGCAGCCGTCGCCTGTCTTCCTAGTTTCCCATGCCCCTCTCGTGCCCCGTGCCCGCCTTGCACCCACCACACAGGTACCTGCTCAACAGTGTGCTGCAGCTGGGACCCACCTTCATCAAGAGTGAGTGTGTGTGGGGCGGGGCGGGGGGCAGGGTGGGGGAGGGGGGACGGGGACGGGAGAGGGGAGAGGCGCCGTGTTGTCGGGAAGGAGCTACAGCCCGGGGAGCGCGGCGCCGTGGGCTGAGGAGCGGTAAGGCGATGTAGAAGACACAAAGGCGGACCAACGCCAGTCGTGGCGACCACTTGCCGCCCAACCTCCCGTGCTTGCCGCGACCTGCCCACACGCTCCTTGCACGGCCTGCCCCGTTAGCTCGTCCATCGCCACGCATCGCCCTCCGGTATTCCTCCGCGTCTTACTCTATCATCCCTTCCTCGCTCCTCTACCTGCCTCGGCACCTTGCCGCTGTGCCTCACTCCCCGCTGCGCGCACCTCCCATCTGTCGGTCACTGTCACTGCCCGTCCATCCGCCTCTGTGTCCGTAACTGTGTGTGTGTCTGTGTGTCTGGGTCTGTAACTGTGTGTGTGTCTGTGTCTGTGTCTGTGTGTCGCAGTCGGCCAGCTGAGCTCCACTCGCTCCGACCTTCTACCTGCCGAGTTCGTGGAGGAGCTGTCCACTCTGCAGGTGGGTCAGGGTCAGGGTCAGGGTCAGGGTCAGGGTCAGGGTCAGGGTCAGGGTCAGGGTCAGGGTCAGGGTCAGGGTCAGGGTCAGGGTCAGGGTCAGGGTCAGGGTCAGGGTCAGGGTCAGGGTCAGGGTCAGGGTCAGGGTCAGGGTAGGGTCAGGGTCAGGGTCAGGGTCAGGGTCAGGGTCAGGGTCAGGGTCAGGGTCAGGGTCAGGGTCAGGGTCAGGGTCAGGGTCAGGGTCAGGGTCAGGGTCAGGGTTGGTTGGTGGGTGTGGCTTTTAGGGGTGAGGGGGGGCTGGGGGACGTAGAGTGGATGGATGTGGGTGCGGCTGCGGGTACGGGTACGGGTACGATAACACACGTACGACGCAGGACGGGGCTTGGCTCAATCATTTATGTCTAGAAGTTCATATGCCCATCTCCACAACCCCACCCAAACCCACACGTACCCACACCCCCTCCCCGTGCAGGACCGCGTGCCCGCCTTCACCGCCGCCAAGGCCACCGCGATCATCGAGAAGGACCTGGGCCGGCCCGTGAGCCAGCTGTTCGCCAGCTTCGACGAGCGGCCCATCGCCGCCGCCTCGCTTGGGCAGGTCGGTGCGCGTGTGTTGTTGGCTGTGCTTGTGTGTTAGGAAATGAAGTGAATGTGCTTGCGCGTGTGTGTGTTCGCGTGTTGTCGTGACGGAAAGAAATTGCTTGTGTCTGCGTGTGTGGGCTTGTTTGTATGCGGGTGCGGGTGAAGGCATTACACGAGAGTTCGTTGCACATGCGCACACCTCCCCACAGCCCCACGCACTTACATTCCTGCGCCTGACGACGCACACACACACACACACACACACACGCGGCACGACACGACGCTGCCCCTCAGGTCCACCGTGCGGTGCTGTTCAGCGGCGAGCAGGTGAGATGGGGCACTGGCTGGTGCAGGACCTGCGGGGTGGGGGCTGTGGCGGTGGTGGTGGTGGTGGCTGGCTGGGCAGGCGGCGGGGAGGCGGTGGTGGGGCAGGTGGTGGTGGGCAGGTGCTAAAACTGGCAGCGGTGGGCACCACATCTCCCCAACCAGCCACACCACGCCTACATCACGCCTACATCCCGCCCGACCGCATCACCCCAACCACGCACACATCACGCCCCGCCCGACCCGCCTGATGAGCAGGTGGTGGTCAAGGTGCAGCGCCCCGGCCTGAAGCAGCTGTTCGACATCGACCTCAACAACCTGCGCATCCTGGCCGAGCAGCTGGACAAGGGCGACGAGAACCGGTGGGCAGGGGGACGGGGCCGGGGGCTGGGGGCGGGGGGTAGTTCATTCCAGAAACCAGAAGCAAAACGACCAAGAGAACCGGGGGGGGGCGGGGGCTGGAGGAGCTGGAGGTAGAGGGGGCTGAGGCAGGGGGCAGGGGGCAGGGGGCAGGGGGCAGGGGGCAGGGGCCAGTGGGCTGGACCGCAATTTGGTGATTCTGCCTATTTGCCTGCCACCTCAACAGTGCTACCAGTGATGTTGCACGACCCTCTTTATCTTCACCTAACGCAAGTAACTTATGATCAACTTCCTTACAACGCAGCGACTTCAAGGGCATCTACGCCGAGTGCGCCTCTGTGCTGTACCAGGAGATTGACTACCTGAACGAGGGCCGCAACGCCGACCGCTTCAGGTGGGCGTGTGCGTGCGGGGGTGCGTGTGCGTGCAGGGGCGCGTGTGCGGTAGATACAGCGTGCTTTCTTGCGTGAATGCGTGCGTGCGTGAGATAGAGCGAGCGTGTGCGTGCGTGCATGCGCGCGTGCGCGCGTGCAGGCATTAGTGCAAGGGCTCACGTGGCTCTACCTTTCAAAACTCGGCTGCAAAGCAGTGGGGACACTGCCCCCTTCCTTTCCAAAAACTTCCAACCGCCGCTCGGGGGCACCATGACGCAAGAGCAGGCTGCGGTCTCCTGTTCCCCTTACTCCATTCACAACTGTATTCGCGCCTTTCCTTCCCCTTCCTCTGCCCGCACCATACCGCTCCACACCACACCACACCGCACCCGCACCCGGACCCGCACACACACAGGCGCAACTTCCGCGCGGACGCCTCCTGGGCCCGTGCGCCCAAGGTGTACTGGGAGTACTGCAGCCCGCGCGTGCTGGTGCTCGAGTACCTGCCGGGTGAGTGAGATTGGAGAGAGAGAGTGTGTGTGTGCGTGTGTGTGGGTGTGGGGGGGGTTGTGGTTACCAGCCCAAACTAAACCAAACCCAATGCATAAAGAGCGAGGAGGTGAGCGTGGCCTAATATGGGAGAAGGAGGAGGAGAAAACTCGCAGCCATTCCCACAACCCGATAAGTCCCGGGGGGGGCAAACTCATTGGGGGGACGGGGCGGGGGTTTAGGGAGGAGGGAAAGGGACGGGGCCGGCCAGGCCCCGTGTGCGCGTTGCTGGCTGGCTCGTTGCGGACCTTGCAACGCAGTCCTGAGGCATTACTGGGGGGGGATTGCCGTGAGGGAGGGGAGCGACCTGCGAGGGTGCGACATTGTTCTCTCCCAGGCCTGCGCCTCGTTTCCTTACCGTATGTCACCAGCAACGTTTCCGTTCCCTTCCCCGCCATGCGCCACCTGCCCCCCCCCCCCCCGCACTTTCGCACTGGGTTGGGTTGAGTAGATGAATTGCCCCTGCCCACTGCCTTGCGCCACACCTGACCTGCCCTGCTCGCTGCCCTGCTAACGCATGCGATCCGGCGCGGCGCGTGGTGTGGCGCTTGCTCTATGCGGCGCCAGGTGAGTAAGGCGTTCAGTATAGGAAAGTCCAGCAGCGCGCGCGCGAGGCACGTACATGCGTCGAGGTATTCGCGTTTTCTGAGCCACTACACAACTTACGACTTGACGTATACTCGGATCACCTGAGCAACTACTTTCTTAGGCAGCAAACCTATTAAAACGGGGGTCGCCGTCGTCCGCCGGAGCCGACTACACCTTCTGGTCATCGGTACGCCTTCTGTGTCGCATCGTCTGTCTACATCTCCTTCTTCATTAATTTAACATGCATGGAACCCCCTCAACCTCTGCCTCCTGCGGCACTTTTGCCAGACATCCTTGTAACACCCCCTATGCCTTCTGTGTCGCAACGTCTGTCTACACCTCCCTCGTCATTAATTAAACATGCATGGCACCCCCTCCCGCCCTCTCCCCCCCTCCCCTACCTCCCCCCCTACATCTCCTACGTCATTAAATTAACATGCATGGAACCCCCCCCCAGGCGTCAAGATCAGCGACAAGGCGCGCCTGGCCGCCGCGGGGCTGGAGCTGGACACGGTGGCCCGCCGCGCCACGGAGGCGTACCTGATCCAGATCCTGAAGCACGGCTTCTTCCACGCAGACCCGTGAGTACGTGGGTGCGTGGGTGTGCGGGTTTGGTAGTTGGTTGGTTGGTTGAGGGTCGTGGCAAGGTTGGGATTGTGGTGCGGGTTGGAGATTGGGTATTTGGGATTGGGATTGGGATTGGGATTGGGAGCAACCTGAGCGAATCGGAGGCGAATCACTGCATTCCCTCCCTTGCAACCCGTCCCGCTGCCCCGCCACCCTCGCCCGCCCATCATCACGCACGCACGCACGTACACACCACACCCCAACCCATGCACCATGCCCATGCCATGCAGCCACCCCGGCAACGTGTCGGTGGACCCCAAGACCGGGGACCTGCTGTTCTACGACTTTGGTGGGTGGCGTTGCTGGGAATGGGGATCTGAAGAGGGAGGGAGCGGGGGAGGGAGGTTGGGAAGGTGGGATCTGAGAGAGGGATCTGAGGCAGGCGAGGAGAGCGGGGCGCAGATGCCTCGACCGTACAGCGGTGCCCGCACTGCATTGCGGCTTCCTACCTAGTCCAACTGCCTCCTACCTCTTGACGGATGCCTCCTTTACCGCCATCTCTTCCAACCGCTGCTTCCTTAACTAACACACCCGCGGACATACGCCGCCTCCTCTCCTTCCTCCCGCTCCTGTTGCGGCGGCTTACTTAAACTGGACAGGTATGATGGGCGAGATTGGTGGAGACGTTCGCGAGCGGCTGCTGGACGTCTTCTACGGCATCTACCGCAAGCAGCCCGACCAGGTCCTCGCGTGAGTACGGCATTGCCGTAGCCGCTGTGTACTGCGGTGGGCGGGCGCCCTGAACGCCATGCTGTGTTGGGTTTTTCTAGCGTACGCACGACACGCCGTGCCGCGACGCCCCTTTTGTTTCCGCGACATCAAAACTGTGTGCGTGCACCCTCGACCGCGCACCAGGAAGCGAGGGGCGGTGCCAGCCTGGATAGAACTCCCAACCCGCCGTCATGCTTCCCTGCAGCTCCCGTCGCCCGTGCCGCTTTGTCCCCCCCCCCCCTTCTTCATTAACTAAACATGCATGGCACCCCCCCCCCCTGCGCTAGACGGCATCGCCACCGAAGCCAAGCCAAGCATGCATGGAAACGCACACCTCCCACACGCGCCTCCCCCCCTGCCCCCCTTGATGACTCGCCCCCGCAGGGCGCTGGTGGACCTCAAAGTGATCAAACCCACCGGCGACACGCTGTCGGTGCGGCGCGCCATCAACTTCTTCATTGAGAACCTGGCGCGGTGCGTATTTAATGATATTCATGTGCGACCGTTTTGGATTATTTTTATGGATGTCGGTGGACACTTATTTTCATTACGGGGTTGGGTGCCTGTGCCTTATATGTCGCGCAAATGGGACATACACCGGGAGTAGTGAAGGTGAGGCTGTGCCAGCTTCGGCGCTGCTGCTGGCCTGTTGCGCTCACGCGTGTTTGCAGCTGGCGACCTCCTTTCTTTCCTTCCTTCCTTCCTTCCTTCCTTGCTGACCTCCCTTCTTCGCGCTGGCTTCTCTTTCCCCTCATCCCTGCCGCTCCCGCGGCTCCCTCGCCTCCGCTCGCAGCCAGACGGAGCGGCAGGAGACCATCGCCAACATCGGCGAGGACCTATTCGCCATTGCCGTGGACCAGCCCTTCAGGTGGGTGCATTGGCTGGCTGGTTGGCTGTGTGTGCGACCAAAGCGACCATTGCAACCATAAAAGCCCAGAACCGAGAACCATACAGCACGGGGCGGAGGGATGTTACCAGCCCAACCTGAACTTAAGCAACTGCAAAAGAGCGAGGAGGAGGAGGAGGAAGGGGGGGCCGGTTCCAAGCATGTTACATGTTGATGGTTGGAAGGCTTGAGCAAGCGGGGCGGGGGGCATAACGGCTTGCTGGCTGGGTATCGGGCTAGCAGGCTAGCGGGCGGCTGCAGCTTACCTGGGGTCTGTTGGTGATTCACCTACCTGTTGTGCGACCGGCGCTTTATGAGGTGCCCATTCCCCGCACGTTTGTGTTGGTCATTGCGGCCCCTGGCTCGTCACGCACAAGTTGCCGCACAAGCATGACCCACCCACGCGGCATGCACACACGCACACGCACACACCCACGTGACACGTATACACACACGCCCCCACGCACACGCCCCCACGCCCCCGCGCACGCAGGTTCCCCGCCACCTTCACGTTCGTACTGCGTGCCTTCTCCACGCTGGAGGGCATCGGCAAGACGCTCAACCCCGACTACCGCTTCAGCGAGGTGGCGCAGCCCTACGCCGCGGAGCTGCTACAGCTGCAGGTGGGGGCGTGGGTGGGGTGGGGGGCGGGTTGGATGGGTGGGGGCGGGGGTGGGTGGGTGGGTGCGGGCGGGGTTGGATGGGTGGGGGTGGGGGTGGGTGGGTGGGGGCGGGGTTGGATGGGTGCGGGCGGGGTTGGATGGGTGGGGGGCGGGTTGGATGGGTGGTTACTGGTGAACAGTCCCGGTGAGAAACAAAATGCGAACACGACTGCGCTGAGCTGGGAAACGCAGCCGCCTGTGCGAGCTACTGAATATCACCGTATTTGGCCGGGCGGGCTTGGACAATGGAGCGGCACGTTGACGACGGAGTCCAGAGCAGTCTTGAGCCATGTCAGCCGTGCGGATGGGTGGGTGGGTGGGTGGGTGCTTCATGCCAGAATGAACACAAAGCAAACCAACCGAGAGAGCCCGAAAACAAGACCGGGGGGGCTGCAGAGGGGGCGGCGGTGGGAGGGTGTGGAGGTGGGGGGTGCATAGGCAGGGGGCAGAGGGAGCGTGGGGGCCGAGGGAGGTAGAAGGGGCAGAGCCAGGGGGTGCAGGACGGGGGCAGGGGGCAGCTGGAGGCAGTAAGGGTCAACACGGGGCAATCCAGGGACGCACGGCTGTTGGTCGTGGGGGGGGGGGGGGGGGGGGGGGAGCGGGGCTGGCGTGTGAGGGCAGGTCTGGGCGGGGCAAGAAGTGAGGGGTTGATTGATTGCACCACCGCCACCGGCCCGCCCTCCTGCCCCCCCCCCCCCCCGCTGGACATCGGCACTTCACAACCATTTGATAAACACCATCCGATGGATGGCTACCCCCCGCTCCTGCCCCTAACTCTAATACGTGTAACCTCACCCATCTTATCGCCACCCCCGTATTCCGTCCCGCCTCCCATCCACACACGCAGGACTCGAGCTCCAACTCACGGCTGCTGCTGGAGCAGGTGCAGCAGCAGGTGCGTGCGTGGCGTGCGGTGTGCGTGTACGTGGGTGTCGCCTTCTCAAACACACGATGCATGCACACGCTGTACTGCTGCCTGCCACCGGCCCACGCACCCTCCCACCCCTTCCCGGTGGGGGGGGACTCTGGGATTTGGAGTAAAGCACCGACACAGTGACCTTGGCTCCCGCTTCGGTTTGCCATCCCTGGTCCCCAACCCCGCCCATCTCCACACCCACCGCTACACCCACCCACACTCGCCCACCCACCACCTGCCACCCCCACCCCTCCCCCCACCCCCATCCCCCAGGCCAGTGAGCTGGGCGCCGCCGCGGCCGCCATGCCGCTGCGCGTGCAGCGCATCGAGTCCACGCTGAGCCAGCTGGAGGCGGGCGACCTCAAGCTGCGAGTGCGGGTTCTAGAGGGCGAGCGGGCCAACCGGCGGCAGGGCATCCTGCAGGTGCGGGCGCTGGGATGCGTGTGGGTGGGTGGGGGCGCGTGGGGGCGCGAGATAGGGCTTGGGGCTGCAGGTTGGCGGGCGCTGCTGGCTGCTGCTTCTTGCTGTTGGACTCCTCCTGTCCTCCTGCCCTGCCCGCCCCCCCCAAGTAGTGCCTGGACCTCCACCACCATACCACCGCCTACCCAATCGACACGGCCCACACACGCCCACACACACACAACACACACACACACACACACACACACACACACACACACACACACACACACACACACACACACACAGTGTCTCAAGCGTTTAACCTACTGGTTGTATCGTGTTCACTGCCTTGCTGCTGTCTCTCTCCCTCTCTCTCTCATAACATCACATACGCACGCTCATCACCACCACCACCAGGTGGCCACGCTCAACACTGTGGCCAGCGTGGGCCTGCTCAACGTGGGCACTCAGCTGGCGCTGGCGGGCGGCCACGATGGCGCGGCGGGGGCGGTGATGGCGCTGGCAGCGGCCTTCGGCGGGCTGGTGCTGGCGGGGCTGAAGCGCGTGCAGCGGCTGGACAAGTTCGAGAAGGAGATCCGCGGCTAGGTGCGTGGATGGGATAGGTGCTGGAGAATGAAAGGGAAACAGATCATGTTAATGGAGAGGGAGAGGGGGATTTGAGAGGGACATCCGCCGGGAGAGGACATGAATACAGGTTGACGAAATACGGTTGTCAGTTGGGCTGGCTGCTGGCCACTTTTGGTGGATGGTTCGTTGTGATCGTAGACTGAAGGAGCATCCAAGGAAGGGAATGAGAGAGAGAAGAGTGTGAGTCTGAGCCGTGTTTGGTATGGTGCAGGCAGGTAGGTGCACGACGGCACGTGCATTACCGATAGTGGTTTCTTGGTGTTCATTTGATGTGCGGAGGCCTGTTGCTGCTAGCTAGGTTGACACGGCGGCACCGACTTGGGGGAGTGGCGTGAGAACTAACAGGCGGCCTGTTGCCAGCACGTGCGGCGTGTCACCGAGGGAGGTGGTGCGTTATGAGAGGCAGTGTGGTGAGGTGTGTTGCTGGGAGGTTGCGTATGTGCAAGGCTTGCGTCGGGGCTTTACCTCAGGCAGCTGCGGCGAGGCGGGGGGGGGGGTAGCCATCCATAGGATGGTGTTTATCAAATGGTTGTGAAGTGCCGATGTCCAGGGGAACAGCGGGGGGGGAGGGGGGTTGGACTCGGACAGCAGGTGACAGGACATGCAGTAGGACGAGCGCATCATTAAGGAATGCCGTACATGCGTCTACTGCTCTATGGTAGAAAGCACGTGCGCAAGGGTGCCTGGCTACCGTACACGGGGTAGTGCACGCGGGTGTGTGCTTGTGCTACAGCTGCGGGGAGATTTCTGACCCGGGCCCGAAACACGGCCGCTGCAACCTACCAGCCTCTTTTGACTGGCAAGAGCGCCGACACCTGATGACCGGCGCACACTAACCAAACCTACGTCGGCCGAAACGCACACGACGCTTGACCGCCGCGCTCACGGGGCGCCTGCCTCCATAGGCAAGTCAGATGTAGAAGGAAAGCAGCTCGCTCGCACAACCCGCGCACAAGCAACACTCACACACAGCAAGAAACAAACTCCCCAATCAACTCCCCGCCCGACTTGCCCTGTACAAGTTACGCACCAGTGACACATGTGCACTCTGCACCCCCCCGCGTGCACGTGCGGGATCCCCCCCACAGAGGGGTACCGCCGAACACATTGCCGGACACTGCGCCCACCCCCAGCTCGTGGGGGCGCGCATAGCAAAACACAACGCGGCTGTCCGTATGATCGCCGACTGCATCCACCGGAGCAGCAGTGGCGGCGCCCCGCACCCGGCCATCCACCGCACCCGCCACTTGCAATGCTGCTGGGCCCCGCGCCGCCGCCGAGGGCCTGGCAGGAAGCGGTGCTGCCGGCGCCGGGACAAGCATCACTGCTTTAGCCCGCGTGCTGCCCGCCACTAGCAATACTGCTGGGGCTTGGCGCTGCGGGATGCTGTGAGCGCCGAAGCGGGCACCACGGCTGTCCCTCCCCCCCCGCCTGGGCACCACTGTTAACACCCACAAGCTGCCGCTAGCGGAACATGCTGATGGCTTTGGCATCTGGCCAAACAGACAACGTGGGGGGTAAGGGTGCCGGAGCGAGCTGGGGCGTGCCGATGGTAAGCGAGTTCTGACCGTGCGACGTGTATTTGCGAGCAGGGACCAGAATGGAAGCATTCTGTGATGCTCTAAATAGCAAAGGAATTTTGCGCTGCTCGTTTAGAAGCACCCGGCGGTCAACGCCACCTTGTCGTACCAAGTGGAAGCCCGGGGCCGGGGGCCGTCTTGCGCGTTCTCGGCCGGCCTCGCCGCCGCGTACGCGTTTCTTCCCTCTGCGCGAAACGCTGCTTCGCGCCGACCCAGGTGACTCACACACACGGCCAATTGGTGGCGTAAAAGTTGCGACATGTCCTCCGCTCGTCCCTCTGCTTCGCTACGTGGACGAGCTACGGCGAAGCAGGTGCCAAAAGTTGCGACAGTCCTCCGCTCGTCCCTCCGCTTCGCTACGTGGAGCTACGACGCCTGAGGGGCGTCTTAACGACGAACAAGTGTTCGCGGGTGCGATTTCGCTCTCTGTGAGGAACGCACGGCGCACCCTGCTCGCCGCGAGCACATCACTTCTGGGAGTGTCCCGTGGCGCAGGCAGTGCTGGAGCAGATTAACACGGCGATGGCGAACACCATCACTCGGCAGCAGCTATGGCTAGCAGAACCGCCTCACGGAGTGCAGCAAGCAGTGTGGGACGTGGTGGTACTAGCCGCCCTCTCGGCCATGGAACGCGCCCGGACGAGGTTGAGGGCAGTTACCAACGCAGGGCCCCCAGAGGGTATGGAGACTGAGCCGGTAGAAATCGCTAAAGCGGAAGCGGTGACAGGGTTTTGGAGGCGGCTGCAGGACTTCGCAAGATTAGGGGTGCCCAGGAAGGGGTGGAGGGAGGTAGGCACAGCGCACCCCCTGCTAGCCGTGCAGGGCGGGCGCATTAAGGTTCAGCAACCTGCTTAGTCAAGTCTTGTCAGCTCGCAACTGCTGCTTATAAGCGGTGCTAGATAGAGTGTAAATGAGACGCGGTTTGTGTGTGTACGTGTGTGTGTGGGTGGTACCATTGACGGTGACGTATGTTCACGACCCTTGTGGTGGCGGGTAGGCGTTCGGTTGCGTGCTTGTCCCCTCTGCGGTAGGTGACTCGATTGAGTTGGTGGTTTGGGCTGTAGCTTTGGCGGCTAGGTGCGGCGGCTTTGAGCGTTCTCGCCGGCCCTGTCCCTCTTGCTACGTGTGGCCTGCTGTTGAGTAGCAGAAGGGTGACACGTGTGTTCCCAGGCGTTGGTAGCCCCCAGGGGAGCGCGCGCGTGGGTTGCTCGTCTTCGGGTTGTCTCTTGTCGGGGGTTTCGTTTGAGGTATTAGGTGCGCGAGCTGTCTCCACACCGCCTGGTCCTGTGGGCTCAGGAGAGCACAGGGAGGCGTTTCTCGTTTCGCGGCTAGGCTTGCTGTGCGCGGGTAGGGCAGGTCAGCCGTGGGCTTGGGTTTCTAGCGCTGTTTTTGTGAGCGCTCTCGCCAGTCCAGAGACTGGTAGGCTGCAGAGGCCGTGTGTCGGGCCCGGGTCGGAGGCAGGCCCACAGCTGTAACATTAAATGCGACGTGAGTGGCGTGGCGGTCTGTGCAGTCTGCGTGATGTCTCGCCTGGCCACGCGCCGGGAGCGTGAGGAATGCGCGTCAGCAAACTACTTGTCATCACCAGCCAGCGTATTCCAGTCGGTTTCGCATTTCGCATTCGCAATTTAGCGCATGTCCGTATCACCGGTGAAGTTCCAGAGCGTCAGCGGCGCATCTGCATTTGCTCTTCGCCGCCTAGCGGCGGGTCAGGGAGGCTAGCACGCAGCACAATGGGCCTCTTTCCAGTGGGGACTTTACCCATTTAGTCGCGCAGACTTTAGTGACCTACTTTCTCTGCGACGCTAAATGCTCGCTAACCAAATTATTTTAGCCTGAAGTCGACGAAGGCGCACCTATTGGCTTGCTGCTGGGTGTTCGTCGCGTGTCAAACCCCGCGGAGGGCAGTCCCCGACGAGGTCGCAAGACCCGACCTCGGCTTTACGCCTCGCCGATTTGTTTTTGAGTATATTTAGTGTTACTGTTGCATTCCCACAAGGCAGCGGTACCGCGGTGGAGAGCACTAACGGGGAGGCGCTAAATCGACTGGAAAGAGGCCCATACATTGGGACACTATGCCGGGGTTGCCCTCTGTTTTGATCTGACCATGCATGACCTAACCGAGCCTGGAAACGACAAGCACCGTCGCTGGGAATGAAGGACAGAGGGGCGCCAGCCAAGGACACACGGTTCTGGTGCAGACCGAGCATCTTGCAAGCCCCGTCGCGCTGTTCTGCTCCTGCCAACTTCACTTGTCATATCTGTGCCCAAACGTGACACGTAGGGGCAAGTGGATAACGACACGCGTCGGGCAGCATCAAACCTCCATACATTGATGCCGAACCCCGGCTGCCAGCAATGCCTGCATTACGGTAACGACCAGGTGATGGATAAACGGTGCTTTCGATATTATATGAGCCCGGTCCCGCCGAAACATCGTTTCTGCACGAAATTGTTTGGCGTCCCTACGACAGGAGACAGCACGGCGCCTCAGTTCAACAACACACGCCAAGTACGCTTGTATGTATTTCGCACATGTAAGCGGCGTGTAACGCGGCGATGATTCACAACGTTGGCTAACCAAGCTGTGCACCGCCGTTTGATCGACAGCAGTCGTGCTCGGCCCAATCCGAGCCTGCCAGTTGCTATGGCAATATGAACCGATGCGTTTGCATTCATGCTGATTTATGGGAATAATGGCATCTATTCTACCAAAGCACTCTTGCTTCACAATGTACGGTAATTCGTGACGTGTGAGCTCGGCCAGCAGTTGGACTTTGCTAGCGAGCCGGTGTGAATGCACATGTCTTGGGAAGGAGCACTCGCCAGATACAGCATATGCCCGTATGTGCCGCGCGTGTATGTGCGCTTCAGCAACTGAGCTAGCGGCTGCCCCAGTGAAGGCGCGCGCGCCCGGTCGTCCAGGGCTCAGCAGAGACAAGAGTTAGGCGCCATAGATGAGAGCGGCATATATACAGTGCCATACACAAACATTATAAGCGTCACTCACGCCCCTGGTAACCGGCGAATGATGGCCAACAGCTATAACCGCCGTTGCTCGGACCCAGTGCTCGTTTACCAACCGCTATCTGAATACGTATAAAAGCCGAGGCAGCGGGCTATCATGTTTATGATTCCTGTGGGATCGTCGTTTTAGCGGACGACCGTTCCCGCCTGCTTCTTGAGCAGCGGCGGCACCACGAGCGGCACCTTCACGGTCCTGGACAACTTTCGGGCCGCACCTTGCTTATCGGGCTGCGCCGAATACATCCAAAGCATCTATCTCTATCTTTTCTCGAAGGCCTACGCTTTGCCATCCTTCAGTCGAGCCTCCAATCAACAAAGCATCTATCTCTATCT
Source organism: Chlamydomonas schloesseri (assembly GCA_016834595.1). Classification (NCBI taxonomy): domain Eukaryota; kingdom Viridiplantae; phylum Chlorophyta; class Chlorophyceae; order Chlamydomonadales; family Chlamydomonadaceae; genus Chlamydomonas; species Chlamydomonas schloesseri. Next base: position 109,934 of record JAEHOD010000089.1, read on the forward strand.
TCTTTCGCTCGAGCGCCTACGCTTTGCCATCCTTCATTTGAGCGTCCAATGGCCCGATTTATGCACATAAAGCAGCGATCGTGGCCCACAGCAGCCCTCACTCTGGCGGTTCTCGTCGCAGCGGCAGCGCGCCACAATGTGAACGCTTCTCGCTCGCCGCCTGCTGGCTCGCCGCCGCCGCTTCAGGCCCCGCCGGGCGGCCGCGTTGATTGCACGACTGAGCTTCCCAAGTGCCTGGGCGTCACATGCGAGCTGAGCTTCGCCTCCCTGACCAAGACCGTCAAGGTCGACTTCTCCAAGTGTGTCACGTCTGCGATCAACTGGGCTTGCTGCGCAAGCCCCGGCTGCGTCACCTACGGCTGCGTGCGCTGGCGCCAGCAGACCATTAAGACCACCTATGAGACCGAGCGCGAGTCAGAGCGCGAGTCAGAGCGCGAGTCAGAGCGCGAGGACTGCGACGACAACGTCCGCGCAATCACGCTGCAAGTTGGGCTGACGACCTCATCTATCACGCTCCAGGTGAGCATGCGTTATGGGTGATGACCGGGTACCAAAGCAACCCTGCTGGGAACTATGCGCCGCCGACATCATCGAAACGTGCGTGGGTAACCTATCTAAGGGGAAACCTGAGGGGAAACATGCGTCAAGAGCATGCAACCCACTTATGGTTTGTCCACATCTCTCACCGCTTGACCTGTTTTTGCCCGCTGTGTGCGCCCCGAAACTGCTGTGCTCGACCATGTAGGCCCAGGCCGGCTCCATCAGCGGCGGCTCGCTGCGCCAGTGCGAAACCACCTGCACCAAGAACAAGAAGGGCGCCTGCCCCAAGGGCGGCCAGCAGGTGGGTGCCCTGGCGTGTTGGCTAAAGATTGGGGACGCTACGTATACATGGGAGTTGCTGTATGCCCGCCTTCTCAGCTGCGCACGGAAGTAACGGACATGCGGTAATTTTGCGAAAACGAGAAGGAAGTCTGTTAGTTGCTGATATATAACTTGTCATACTTTGAAGCAAGCAATCTTACTTGCACGGGCTGCTGTACATGCTTGCGTCATGCATGGTAATGTGTAATCTTGGACTGTGCGGACAGGTGTGCAACGTAGTGATCAACCTCGACAACTACGCCAGGTGCCAGCCTCCCCCGCCGCCAAGCCCCCAGCCCCCGAGCCCGGCGCCCCCGAGCCCCGCGCCCCCCAGCCCGGCACCTCCCAGCCCCGAGCCCCCGAGCCGCCGAGCCCCGCCCCTCCCAGCCCCGAGCCGCCGAGCCCTGAACCCCCGAGCCCCGAGCCACCGAGCCCCGAGCCGCCGAGCCCGGAGCCCCCCAGCCCTGCTCCCCCCAGCCCCGAGCCGCCCAGCCCCGAACCGCCCAGCCCTGAGCCACCTAGCCCCGCTCCTCCCAGCCCCGAGCCCCCAAGCCCCGCCCCTCCTAGTCCTGAGCCCCCGAGCCCAGAGCCGCCGAGCCCGGAGCCCCCCAGCCCCGAGCCGCCCAGCCCGGAGCCTCCCAGCCCGGAGCCACCTAGCCCCGCTCCTCCCAGCCCTGAACCGCCCAGCCCCGAACCGCCCAGTCCGGCCCCTCCCAGCCCTGCACCGCCCAGCCCCCAGCCTCCGGATCCCCCGAGCCCCGCGCCGCCCAGCCCCCAGCCTCCCAGCCCACGCCCGCCTCGCCCTGACTGGTGCGTACTTGTTATTAGGCATGCTTTCTGCGTCTTTCCATATAGCTGCCCAAATTACCTTGGCTGGGCAGAGTCTTTTTTGACTGGGCACAATTCGTTACTAACCATCAGGTGCTTTTTGTTGCAAATTCCACGCACGCAGCAAAGCGACCACACAGGACAACCCTGGAGGTGAATTTGCTTGATGACCACTAGATTAGATCATTAAAAGCGCTACTCAAGTGTTGACTATGATCGGGGAAGGGTTGCGGACATGCGCTAAAATGGGAATGCATAGAGGGCGGGAGGGTGTTGTCGGAGCTAGCAGGCAGCAAGGAAAGATGTCGAGCGGCGAAATAATAATAATAATAATATGTACGCGGTTCACAGAGGAGGCCGCGTTTCTTAAGGAGGAGTGAGTTGCGCTCACCCCACCGTGGAGCAACATGAGTGGACTTAACCGGGCTCACGTGGGGCAGGCCCACCTGTGACGGCATCGGCCGGGCGTCCAGTGGTGCGTGAGGTCACTACTCCCGTCTCACGCTCGAGCCGGTAGTACAGCAGTGCCGTTGTACGCAGGCTAACGACGCTGTGCATGTGAATGCGTGTACAGCAGGATTGCGCGGTGTGAGAAGTGGCACCGAGGGTGCGGAGGAGGGGCTCAAGGGTGTTTGTGACGGTGCCACCATGCCCCAGCGTAACGATCTGCTCGTGCTTGTAGACAACATCCCAGCCGGCGGCACGCAGCGCGTCGGCCAGACGGCTATGCTGTGCTTGTTTCTGGTCACACTTCTCGCTGTGGTGCAGGTCGGAGGTGTAACCAACCTCGATGATGTACACCTTGTGTTGCCGCCGGGCGTTGGGGCTTAGGTCACTCGGCCCATTTGCACCAACTGCGGTTCGTGGCAAGGTTGGGATGAAGAGAATGTCCGGGCGCATTCTTTCCCGGTCGGCTTTGGGGACCTCGGGGCGTAGCATCCATTTTGGGGGGCAGTTGCCCGCACAGTATTCAGGCCGGTCCGCGGCGCTGCTTGCATCCATGAGCATGTAGCCGCCGCCACTGCTGCCCCTGTGGATGCATTCGGCGATCATACGTACGGCCGCATTGTGTTTTGTGATACGTGCCCCCACCAGCTGGGGGTGGGCGCAGTGCCCTGCAATGTGTCCGGCGGTACCCCTCTCCGGGGGGGAGCCAGCTCGTGCGTGCAAGGGGGCACAGAGCGCGCATGTGTCGCTGGTGCGTAGTTTGTACAGAGCAAGGCGGGCAGGGCAGACCATGCCCCCTTGACGAGCATTCTGGATGAAGCGCCGTAGGCTGTGTCCAGCGTCGGCATGGGTCATGTAGGCTGTGCTGGCTCGGGTGTCCAGGTGCTGGGCAGACTCCGCCCACTTAGTGGTGTACAAAGTCGGTTTGGCGTGCCCGCCATGGGAGGCGGGGTTCAGGGCCTTGAGCAGGCCCCGGTTCAGGTCTGAAACGTAGTATTGGGCCGTGCTTCCGTCCTCGCGGGTGGTGAGGATCGCGGGCCACCAGTGGGACGCGTGTGGGTTATTGTCGGCGTGTTCGGACACGTCGGCGGGCGTTTCTTTGGACGCCACAGCGGCAGCCCCTTTATCAGCTTCTTCATTACCATGTAGACCCGTGTGGGAGACTACTTTGAGGAAAACAGTGTTCGCGTTTCGCTTCGCTCGTGCATGGAGCAAGTCGGCGATGGACTTCAAGAGTGCCTGATGTTTGCTTAAATGTAGTCGACGAGGTTCGTTGATAGCACGTTTGATTAAGTACAAACTGGCTGCAGAGTCGCTTGCAATGGTTAGCGTTGTTTTCGCGAATACTTTGTCTTCACCACCAAATTCTTCCAGGGCGGCCCTGATGGCTGCCAGCTCTGCTCTTGTAATCGTATTTGTGCAGCCCACACCATTGGGATTTACATAGGCAGTGCGGTCTTTGTGCCAGGCACAGGCGCCGGCGAACTGTGCTTCTTGTCCATTTTCAGTTCTTACCTTTATTACTGAACCGTCGGTCCAGACTATGTCATCTGGGCTGTGCGCCAGTGCCAGTGGTCGCTGGAATTGCGTCCGATTGAACCTGGGCGGGCCGCCGCGCGGAGTGGCTGTCGTTGGGCCGGTGGGTTGGTGCGTGGTAAGGTATTTGGCGTGTTTAAGGAGGTGGAGCGGAATGTTCGGGCACGTTCGGGGGCTGGGCGTGTCGGGTCGGAGGTGCGTCCCTGCCACGGAGGCAGGCGTGAGAGGGCCTTCGAGCAGGGTGGCGCGCAGCCCCTTCCAGCCGCCCGAGAGGGCCGCGAGGCCGGCAGGGTTCCCGACAGCCACCAGTACCACCCCTCTCTGCCGCTGCAGGGTGCCGTTGCTTCCAAGGCCGGGCTCCATGCCGGCAGTGCCTGGCGTGCCGGTCTCACCGCCGACCCATGTGGTGAGCTGCTGGCAGAGCGGGTGGCACAGCCACTGCGTGTGTGGGTAGGTTGCACATTTGGGGAGTGCGAGAAGGACCAGGGTGGGGTCTTGGGAAGTGCGCGTGGTCTCAGCGCTGGCAAGCGCCCAGAGGAGGGCCTTTCGTGCAGCCTCAGGTGTGCCCGGCGGGTGGGCGTAGTGGAGGCCCGTCCATGCTATGCTGTAGGCGTCATGCCTTGCTCCGAAGGCCGAATCCGCTGCTTCACGGCTCCAGTATTCGTCTGCTTCTGTTGTGGCGTTTAGGGGGGAGGCAAACAACTCACTCACCGGTCCTTCCCCTATGTTGTGCAGGGCTCGAATGATGGCCGTGGTGGTGCTCGCAGGGAGCGACGTTTGGTGCTGTGGGGCGGCCTTCCGGTCGGTTTGGTCTGGGTCGCGGCGGTAGCGGTGGAGCAGAGCTGCAACGGCCTCCTCGAAGGCTCGGGCACGGGCGGTGGTCCGGTGGAAGCGGTCCCACAGCGCTTGCAGGCGAAGGTATGTGATAGTGCCTATCCACCGGCCGTTGGGGTCATAGACGTTGGCTTGCGTCGGTGCAGCCCTGCCTGTGGTTGTGGGTGTGGTGATAATGTAGGTGCCTGGGGGCGTGGTGTCCTTGTACGGGTTGCAGGGGCTGGTACAGATGGTGGTTGTGGCCCGGATTTCGCGTGCCCGGGCAGCGAGGTCATCCTCGGCCGGGTCGTGCCTGCCTTGTCGCTGGCGCATGGTCAGGTTCCGGTCCCTCGGCGGGCGGGTGGGGCGGATGGGGGCGTCTGGCCCGGCAGCGCGCCGTTCGTTGTAGGCGGCCAGCAGGTCATCCCAGTCGGGGTTGTTCTTGAGGTCTTGCTCCCTTTCGCTGCTCTCTGCCCATGTGACCCGGCACAGGAGCCGTGTGGACCAGGACGAGAAGAGTGCGGCGCGCGGGGCGCAAGGTGCTGTGGGTCTGGGCGCGCCGGGTGGGGCTGGAGCCGGTGCAGGCGGTTGGACTGGGGCCGGGGCTGGAGGCATGTCGGGTTCGACTTCCATGTGGGGGGGCGCGGCTGGCGGGGCGTCTCCCCTGGGCGGATGGGGTTTTTTGGGTCGGTTTTGCAATGGATGCTTGTAGCAACGTTCCTCCGTGACGGTTTTGTATCCCATGCGTTTAAACGCAGTCACTAGGCCCGGGGGTGTGACTGAGGCTTTCCATTGTACTGTAAAGTACTGTTCACGGGAGCCAGATGTGTCTTCACCGGCCTTGCGCTTCTTCTCAATGTCCTTGTCGGTCATGTTTTGTTGCTTGTTGCCATATAGGACGGACTCAAGTTCCTGTCCGTCATTGTCGAGGTCGTAGGTCAGTTGCGCATCACCGTTGGTGCAGTCGTCCGTGCGGGGGTGAATCAGGTCCTTGACGACTCGGGTCCTGGCAAGCTGCCAGTTGAGGCGCGCGCCGTCTCGCCTGGGGTGGGGCGCGTGGGTGGGTGCCACCTGTGCGGTATCGATATCCATGTCGTCTGCTGCTGATGCAGGCTTGTCAACATCCATGGGGCCAGCGGTGGCGGCTGCGGCAGCCGCCTGTTCCTTCTCGTGGAGGTAGGTGTGGACCGCGTTAAGTTGTGGAGGGTGTTGGTTGGCATTTAGCAGGGCCGTGAGGGCAGGGGCTAGCTGGCGTGTGCGCGGGTGCGGTCGAGGGCTTTGCATGAGAGGGGCTGGGTCCTGGGGCTGCGTTTTGCACAGCTGGGCATGCTTGCGCATGTCCTTGTTTAGAGCGCTGAATACTGAGCGTGCCGACTCGTACCCACGTGTCCCAACCGCCAGGCTCTCATCTCCATTCGTGAGGCGCAGGGCTGAGTTCATTGCGGCGTTGTCACCGGTGAGTAGGTCTTCGGGGTGGTGCGTGTGTTTTCTGCGATCCTAATCCGTTGCGCTGCGTGCTTGGTGGTCCGACGGGGGCGCGCAGTGGGGTTGGGTAGGAGGCGGTTGACTGCCGCCTTTCGGGGCCGTTCACGGGCCCGGGGGGTTTTGGAGGGATTGGGTGCGGCCTGGTGGGTTTTGGTAGGGTTGCCAGGGGATGGCGCCTGGGTGGCACCAGGCGCGGTTGCGTTCATTGGGGGATTGTGGTAGATTGGGCTTCCCATAGTGGCTTGGGTTGGAGGTGCGTGGTCGGTGGCCTGGGGTGCGGGGCCGTGTGGGGCGGCGTGCTGAAGGAGCCCGGTGACTGGCTGGGTCATGCCTGGTGGTAGCGGGTCTGGTCTGTTGGTTAGGTCCTGGAGCGCGCCCAGGGTTGGGATCGCCCGCTGGTGGGGAGGGAGAGGGTTCGGGTCCGCGTGTTTCTCTGCGCTGCCTGCTTCCCTGTTGGCCGAACTGATTGCAAGGCTGAGCCGGTTTAGAGCAACTTTGTGTTTGTGTCGTACCCTGTTAGCCCCCAGGCATTTTTCGAGGGCCTTCGAAGTGATCAGGTGGCGGCCGGTGTTCCGGTCGACTAGGTGGCTGAGCTCAAGTTGCAGCTCGGCGAGCGGGAGCACGTGCTCAACAGGCAGAGGGGCGGTGTCGGAGACCGCGGCTACGGCGTCAAGGGCCTCAACGATGGACCAGGTGGGGGTGGATAGGGGGGCGCCCTTGCAGAACAGTTGGATGCCGTGTTCTCTTGCAAGGGTCATTTGTTTCAGTGTAGTGAAGGCCCGACCCCTATCTGCGGGCAGGTGGTGGGCGGTGCTGTTGCCGGCGATGCTGTGTTGGCGGGGGAGGAGGGCGCGCGTGACTGCACCCAGGCGGCCCGTGTCGTTGAGGGCCAGGACTAAGGCTCGGTGGGCCACTCGAGCGTAGAGGGGAAGGAGGGATCCTAGCCCCAGTCCATACTCCTCGATAGGCAGGAGGGTGGTACGGGTCGGGAAGCTGCGCGGCAGCCCGTACGCCTTCTTGGCAAAGCCAGCTAGGGCGGTATCCAGGGCGACGATGTCCTGTTTTGTGTACGGCATGGCGGCAAACGCGTACGCTACTGACGTTTGGACGCACTGCTGTAACATGCGCAGGCGCTGTGCGGGCGTGGCCAAGGATGTCGTGATTGCCAAGCCCTTTTCTCGTACGATTTCAGTCGTGCGTGCGAGCTGTGCCTTCCAGTCAAGGGCAAAGGTAAGCTGCACGCCTAGGTATTTGTACGGCTTTGTGGGTGGGAAGTACGGGACGGGAGTGGTGCCGATGCGCAGCGTGTTGTTCATGTCCCGGTGCATGGCGGCCAGGGTGGCCTTTCCTGTCGGTCCGTCCAGGGTGGGGGACGCCCGGGATTTGTTGTGCCAGATTGCTGTGGTGGCACACTTGGTGTGGTTCACACGCAGGCTTGCCCAGTCCGCGTATTTTGATATCTTGTCGCATTGGGTTTGCAGGTCGGCCAGCGAGTTGGTGAGAGCAGCTAGGTCGTCAGCGTACGCAGCGGCGCTGCAATGGTATTGCGAATTTTCTTCACTACTGAGGCAGCCGTATTGGTAGCCGCGCCCGCCCACGTGGAGCCAGCGTACGAGTGGCTCCATGAACAGGATGAAAAGCACTGGTGAGAGCGTGTCGCCCTGCACCGTGCCGCGCTCAACGGGGATGGCCGATGTGCAGCCATGTTCCGTGCGGATGCGTGTGGTTGCGTGTTGGTACAGGTTGCGGACCGCGCGGATTAAATCATTGGGTAGCCCAAGGTCAAACATGATTTGCAGCAGTCGGTCCTGGTCAATAGTGTTGAAAGCGGAGCTGTAGTCCACGTACACTGCGTACACGTCTTTCCCGTACAGGGCGGCATCCTCAAGCACGTGCACCAGGTTCAGGACCTGGCGCTCAGTGTTGCAGTACGCCCGAAACCCCTCCTGGGCCTCACTGAACAGCTGCAGCGGCCCCGCGAGTTCACCGATGCCCAAGGTGAGCATTGACGTGTAAAGCTTGTAGCACGTGTTGGCTAGTGCGATTGGGCGCTTATTTTTAACGTCCAGTGTGTCGCCAGGTTTGGGGAGCAGGACGGTGTCTGAGGTAGCCCACGTAGTGGGGATTTCTGACTTGACATACATGACTTTCAATACGTTATGCAGGGCCTGCTTCATGCCGGCGGGCAAGATGCGGAGTAGCTCGTTCGGGATGCCATCCGGGCCTGTCGCTTTGTTGCGGGACAGGTGAGAGATGCAGTGGTCGAAGTTGGCGGGGTCCAGCATGCTGGGCAGCATGGAGTGTGCATCGGGATGCCGGTTACGCTCAAGGTTGAATGCGTCTGTGGCATTGGGTTGCTCGAAGGGGTACCCCCGTTTCGACCCAGGTTCAAGTCGGTAGTGGCCGGTGCGTGGGCCGTTAGGGGGTTTGGACAGTTTGCTGAAGTGACTTTCGAGGACGGCTAGGATGCTCGCGGATTCTGTGGCCACCTCCCCGGTTTCAGGGTTGCGCACTGCCGGGAGTCCGCGTTCCCCGCTGCCTGTTTGAAAAATGCGTTTATGCCCCTGCGCAGGTCTGGTCGCGAGGGTGCGCTGCAGTGCGGTGGCTGCGGCTTCCCGCTGTGCCTTGGACCTGTCCGCCACCAGTTGGCGGTGGCGGGTTTGGCAGTCCTTGATCTTGCCTCTGAGGCTAGCCGTTTCATGTGCAGTCTCCTCATCGGGCGCTGGTCCATTCTTTGTCAGGTTGGTGAGAGCTTGTTTTAATTTTACCTCCTCCTCCCATAGGGGTTTCAGGTGGCGTGTCGTGGAGCGTGCGAGGTGGTGCTTGCCGGTGTGCGGGGGTTTGAGAGTGCATTCATCCAGGAGGCATGTCAGGCCGGCATCTAGTGCTGCCGTTAGCTGTTCCGCGAGCTTATTCACGTCGAGGCCCTGTAGAATACGGCTGTGTGCCAGGTCCCAGTGCATTGTGTTGGCCGGGTAGGCCTCCGGGTCTTTTGTGTGTTTCTTCAGTGCCTTCTCAATGACTTGTACCGCTGCTTTTGTCGCAGAGAGCAAGTCGGCCGTGGCCTCCACCATTGTGTCTTCAAGCCGGGCGGCGGCGGCTGCCAGCTGCTTCATCGTGACGGGCAGCTGGACTCGCGACCAGCACGGGTTGTCCGCTGGCGCGGCCGGCGGCAGTGTGGTTTGCTGTGCTTCCCAGAGCTGTAGCGAGTCTGCAGGCAACTTAGCGTGGACGGGCCTGTGGTCAAAGTTGCCTGCAACAATGCTTGAGTAGGTTGATGTGTCTGGGCATGCACTCCGTGTTGTTGGGCAAAGGAGAATGTCGTCAATGCGGCTCCGGTGTGTGATTGTGCCGCTTTGAGTTTGTTCGTACGACCAGTCAGCCGCGGTGACCACGCCGGCACTGCGGTCGAGCGGCGAAACAATGGCGGGGGGCGGGGGGGTGGGCACATGGGGGGCGCCCCCTACATGGGAATGGCAATCTTGGGATCTTAACAACTTTTGCCAGAACCCTCGCGCATTCACCAAATCTTTAATATAGATCCACCATGTCCGCATCCATGCGCAAGGGTTCCAGTGTCGTACTTTTGGGGTTGTACGGCAGGGGGTCAAAACTGCCCCAAAATGGACCCCAGCACCCGTGAAACACGCGCCCAGCCCGCCTCTGACAGCTCAAATGAAATATACACATGTATATACATGTATTTACTGCTCTCGCTGCATCATACCTTGATGCTAGCACGCGTGCCGTGCAAAACACGTCTGTCATTACCCCCCATGCAGCCTGACACGCCCCACGGCTTCCCGGCTGTCAAATACACCTCCCACAGCTTCGAAGGCTTGTTATACACGTATATAAGCATGTGGTGTACTTTCCCCAACAATTATCGCTGTATGGGGATGGTCCTGATGCCGGACGGCGCCGAGCTGGTGAGGCATAGGATGGGGGAAGGCATCGGCGGCACGGGGGAGCAAACCCAATACTCGGTCTACGACTGCCCGATTGAGTGTACATATACTTGTATACCATTATACTGCTAATGTCATACCCAAACATGTCAGAGAAGCAAAAACTCGCGTCGACATTGCTCCCGCTCCGACCCTGGCTCCGACCCTCACAAAATGACTTGCTATTAACTCCTATGGCTTCATTTGTGTCTAATGTACTTGGTGGTGCTAGCTGCGGGCTTGTAAGGGAGTATCTCGGCCTCTCCCGGCCTAAATTGCGAATGCCGATGAGTCGGATTGAGCTCAGGGCGCCGTTTTGGAGCTCCCGGACACGCGCTATCGCTACATAGTGTGTGAAGGGCCCCACGGCACTCCAAAACGCGACCGCAGTGAACTTGTTGAGGGCTCGCATGCTCAATGCATCTCGCGACCTCGCGTCCAGCCGTTGCGGTGGCATATCTGTAGGTCTGTGTCCATAAAAACACATTTAAAGTTGATTGACAGCGCTGAAAGGGGCTACCTAGCGACTGCAACATCGGCGGCACTCCGTGTAAGGCGCTCGGGGGGTGGGGGTGGTGCCGTAGTTGCCGGGCGGGTGGACATTTCCTGTCAGCACGCAATCCTGCAAAATAGTTGTTGAGCTTTTCATAAGCTTTCACCTATAGCTTTGTCTGAATAGAACAAAATAGCTGCCAAAATACCTGGCCAAAACATGAACAAAGTGTCATTTTAGTCGGAGGCACCTTGTGCAGTAGAGTAAAATAGGTTTTGAAGCAGGCGAAGGATGGAGGGGCAGTTAAAAGGGGGTGCCCGGGAGGGGAGACGAGGGCAGCCGGGCACCCAGACGAATGTGACTAAGACGGCATGTCAAACCGTGTCCCCTGGAGTGATGGCCAGACGGGCAAAGGCGAAGCGCAACGGACCGAGCGCTATTTTCGCAGCGTGCTGCTAGTAGAGTTGTTTCACGTGCGAACCTGGGTAGAGAGAAGGCGGCACTAGCCGCCCGCGTTTGTTTTCCCACCCACCCACCCTACTTCGACTGTGCTGTTAAAGGGCTGTTGCTTTCTTCGATGTAGTGGTTAGGCACGCATGTCAGCGGTAGGCACGAGGGGGGTAGTTGCTGCCCGGCGCGGAGGGAGGCCGGCCGGGCAGACCTGAGAGAGCGGCGCAGCAGTAGGAGGCCGCCAGGCTGCGGGGCCGCCGGGGGCTTAGTTGGTAAATGAAGCCTAAGCCCCGGCGGCACGGCCACCAAACCCCCATATCCATTCGCTGCCTCCCTCGGTGCAATTACAATTTGAACTGTGCGGAGAGTTTATGAAGGAACATGCCTGGCAAGCAAGTTGCCTTGACATTGTTGCATGTTAGTCGATGTAAGAGACGGGGCCGTGTGAGTCTGGTGTGATGGCGCCCCGAACGCCCCGGAGCCACATTTCAAACCATCATGGACGGATTCATGGAGACATTCCCAAAAATAAATACAGTATTGTCAAAAATGGGATTGTTATACATGGTCGAATAATTAGCAGAAAGTTTATTAGATAGATGTATGCAAATGCTTAATATTCAAGCAGTCGGGGCGACAGACAAGCCGGAACTCCGTTGAGGGCTCGTTCTTAGATGTCTGACTCGTCTGCCTAAGGAGTCATATGGCATCATAGACGCGAGGGCGGGAGCAAGGGCTGAGATGAACACATAGACTGCTGTGTTTTTTTGCATTTTCTGCTGGGTGCGCTGATGGTGTGTGTCAAGGCTCTCGTACCCGCCATGCTTGTGAAAGCACGCCGCAGTGATACAGGTATTTATCACGTCAGACATCCCACCAGGCAGTTTACATGATAGGGGGTTCCACCAGGCCGTTTACATGCATGATAGGCGACATGGGGATGCGTATTGGGCCTGTGTTTCCTATCCAACTCTTTGAACGTGCGTGCCTGCCGCAACTGAGTTCTCCCCTCCCTCATATGCTTGCACCCCCCGACCCGAACTCAGGCTTCGTTTACATTAGTAACCATGACGCGGTGAGTTGCCACTGCCGATGTGTCATTCAGTATGTACACAAAATCAACCGTCGGGTGATTGGCTGGCTCCGGCACCGACCCGTGTCCTGACACGTGCTGCTGCATATGCACGCACATGGGCACACACAGGATGACCACTGCTTCGATAGCGGTGGCGGCTCCTTAAAACCCTGTGCCGACTACATGCCCGTGAGGCGGATGAAGGGGGCGGCAGGGGGGGGGGTGCATGGGAGCAAGGGGCAAGGGCAGCAGTGTTGAAGGAGGCACGCACACAGAGGAACTGGTGCCGACCAGAGTTGGGGCGCGGCAACTTATGCCTCCATGCCCACAGATCGATGAGGCCAGGCTCAAAAGTACGTGACATGTTGTGTACATATGGTGCGGGATTATGTATGTGCATATGCCCTGTGACGGTGCCCTGGAATGGTGCCCGTGCACAGAGGGTGCTGCGCGCCGCGCTGGAGGCTGCACCGGCCACCGCTTCTGGCATCCTGGCAGGTCTGTTACCGTGTGCTGCTTGCCGTAGTGCATGTGCGTGATTGTGTACGCCGTGCAGCCTGCGGGCGTGTGTCAGTTTCGTCATACATGTGTGAGTCTGTTCGATGCAGTCCGGATCCTAGTTATCCCATGCTTGGCGCACCCACGTCCCCTTCCTACGACAAGGATCACGGTGCTTATCATGCACAGTAACCGCTTCTTATTACGTATTCGTCGCCACTGCCCTGTAGTCATGTCGAGAAGCGCCACGGGTTACGCAGCCCCAGACACATTAAGGTTCTGGATCAGCCGCCTGCAATCTGTCGGGTAAGCAAGCCGAGCGCCAGCCACTTGTGTGTGTAAGAAAAAACGAAATGAATCGCCCCATGCTTGCGTGTGTTAACGAAAACCAAACAAACAGGGAGATGCATGTGTTAGAGATCACAAGGGAGAGAACAGCAGACATAGGACAGTGCGTGCGGTGCGATAACGGACGGTCGCGAGTTACCTTGCATACTTTACCAACGCCGACCGACCTGCCGAGCCGACCATACTTACCCGAAGAAAGGGCAATTTTAGGCGACGTACTAGCTTGCGGACGGAGCGTAAAATGAGTTTTGAAGCTGGGCGGTGGCAGCAAGGGCCGAAGGGGGCGAGTAGGGTTGAAGATGCTTAGAGACCAATCCCGGGCCGGCGACAGGATGCGTGCCGGGACCCCATGTCGTGGTGAGACTTTGGTACAGCATGTAGAGACGTTTTTGTGTGGATCAATCGCATTTTTTACTCTGATCGGGTTGGAGTTTATCGCCAGGCTAGACGATTAGCGCATTTGTTCTGGCCGGACCTGGAAGCTGTCGCAGGCCGGCTGACGTTTGTCGCCCGCGCGTGCCGATGGGGATACACTTTCCTGCAGAGTGTCTATGACGCCCTATTCTCGTTGCAGCAGCCGGCACCACGCGTCGTGACGCTGGAGCCGGCGGCGCTCGAGGACCTGCAGTGGTGGCTGTCAGTGCTGCGTGCCGAGTCTACGGTATGGGACGGGGCCCGGCAGTGCACCGTCGCGGAGCTGGAACTGGTGCGGGGGGAGTTCGCGGACGCTCACAGCGGCGCCGTCGTGTTCACCGATGCCAGCGGGGCGGGTTTCGGCGCCGCGTGGGAGGAGGCCGAGCTGCAGGGTGTGTTCACGCAGCAGCAGCGGCAGTCACACATCGCGTGGTTAGAGCTAACGGGCGCTGCAGACGTGGGCACCAAAACTGCGCGGCCGAAAGGTGCTGGTGCGGTGCGACAATACCCAGGCAGTGGCAGCAGTCAACCACGGCTCGACACGAGTGCGTGACGGCCGCAGCTTATGCCGTCAGCTCGCGGAGCTCGCCATCAGCGCGGGGTTTGAAGTGCGAGCGGAGCACATTGCCGGCGCGGAGAACGTGCGCGCAGACCGGCTGAGCAGGCAGCTGGCGCAGGCGCGCGACCAGAACCTGCGGCTCAAACCTAAGATCTTCCGCAGCTTGGTGGGTGGGCATGGCGGCAAATACCAGCCCACAGTGGACTGCTGCGCGGACGTTCTGGGCCTGAATGCGCAGCCGGGGTGCCAGGAATTTTACAGCCCGGAGCGGTCAGTCTTGGGGCAGCAGCAGCAGCTGGCGGGGAAGGTGCTGTGGGCGTTCCCGCCGGTAGCCCTGGTGGGGGAGGTGCTGGCGACAATCGCAGCAGCAGCGCGCTTGAACAGCAACACGAGGGCGACCGTAGTGGTGCCTTACCAGCCGGATTACCAGTGGTACCAGCGCTGGGTGCGGGGGCCGGTCGGACAGGGCACAGTGTTCAAGCCAATGGGCAGGCTGAGTGCGGGCCGGCGGCTGTGTCGGTGGCCTTGGGGGGAAGAGGCAGGGCCGGCGCCTTACAGCTTTATCGTTCTGCGCGTACACTGACACCACCGCGTGAGCATCTACAGGGCTGGCGGCGGCGGCGGAAACGTCGGAGTGGTGCATGATCTGCGCTGCCCGCTGCTGCCGGCAGGACCTGCGATGCGAGGGCTGTGGGGAGGGGGCGCATCGGCGGTGCATCGGAGCTAAGAAGACGGCCTACCCCGGCGGCTGGTTTCGCTGCACTAACTGCGTGCTGGCGGCGGCAGGGGTCGGAGGCGGGGCGGCGGCCAGGGCGCTGGCCGCCGACTGGGTCGCCTTGGCGGGCTGCGACGTGGCGGACAGCTCAGCGGGCGTCTACGGCACGGGGCTGCGGCGGTACGTGGCCTTCTGCAGCTCAGAGCTAGAACTGGGTGAGGACGAAGCCTTGCCGCCGGGCTGGCGAGGCGACTTGAACCCGCACGTCGTGTGCCTGTTCCTGCTGCACTGCGTCCGGCGGCGGGGCTTGGCATTCAAGACGGTGGAGGGCAACGTCAGCGCACTGGCCGATTGGCAGCGGTCAAAAGGCGTGAAGCGCGAGGACCTCATCAGCCGCCACCCCCTAACTAAGCGGGCGCTGCGAATCCTGAAGCGAGGAAGCGGCGGCGCGCGGCAGCGGCCGCCGCTCCCCATGACGGTGCTACGCCAACTGGTGAGCTGGCTAGCGGACGCGTCCATGAAGGACCTGCAGCGGGCGGAGTCGTGCAGTCGGGACGCGTGCTGGCTGACGCTTGGTTTCTTTGGCATGCTTAGGCGCAGCGAGATGGCGGCGCTACAGGTGGGGGACGTGCAGCAGCGGAAGCCTGAGGGCTCGGTGGCGCTGGCGATACGGCGCAGCAAAACAGATCAGCAAGCAGCGGGGGAGACAGTGTACCTGCCGGCGCTCACAGACAGCCGCATGCCGATCGGCAAGATCGTGTATCGCTACATGCAGTGGCGGCGCGCGGCAGGGGCGGCGGAGGAGGACCCGTTGTTTACAGCGGTGGGGCGGCCACAAAAGGCACTGGGGAGGGACTGGTTCACGCAGCGGCTGCGGTGCCTGCTCCAGGCAATGTGGGAGGGAAAGTCAGGCGCGCCGGATGCGGCCAGCTTCTCGGCGCACAGCCTGCGGCGGGGAGGCGCAACGGCCGCCGCGCTGGCCGGTGCTTCCATAGAAGATATTAAATTGCATGGCAGGTGGCGCTCAGACGCTGTACACGTGTACATTCGGAAGTCGGAGGAGGAGCGGCTGAAGCTGGGACAACGCATGTGATTTGGCGGCAGAAGTGGGAGTGCAATGGAACGGTGTGGGGGGTAGTGCTGCCCGGCGCATGATAGGCGCGGCGGGGCAGCCCTAGATGTTAGTTGGCGGAGGATTAGTGATTCCTGCCAGGTCAGGCCTCGGAAAGAGGGCGAGAGCCCTAACCCACGAGGCCGGGCCACGTAGCCCCCTTTTCTTATTGCTACTCCCTGGACAGTAATTAACAATGGGCGAGAGACTTGGCGACGGGCGGAGAGATTGCAGGAATCGGGCCTTTTGAAAGTGTGTTTGCGTGTGTAAACTCGAGGTATGCCTGTGTCGTTGAGGCCTGTATTGCCACAGCCATCAGCTCAAAGGGCAATTTTAGGCGACGTACTAGCTTGCGGACGGAGCGTAAAATGAGTTTTGAAGCTGGGCGGTGGCAGCAAGGGCCGAAGGGGGCGAGTAGGGTTGAAGATGCTTAGAGACCAATCCCGGGCCGGCGACAGGATGCGTGCCGGGACCCCATGTCGTGGTGAGACTTTGGTACAGCATGTAGAGACGTTTTTGTGTGGATCAATCGCATTTTTTACTCTGATCGGGTTGGAGTTTATCGCCAGGCTAGACGATTAGCGCATTTGTTCTGGCTTCCCGCCCGCCCACCCCTCACAGCAACAAAGGGCATCGCATGGTCTGAGCTTTATGGAGGTATCTGATAGCGTGGCGTCTGCGGAGTCCGGGGGGTAGTGCTGCCCGGCGCATGATAGGCGCGGCGGGGCAGCCCTAGATGTTAGTTGGCGGAGGATTAGTGATTCCTGCCAGGTCAGGCCTCGGAAAGAGGGCGAGAGCCCTAACCCACGAGGCCGGGCCACGTAGCCCCCTTTTCTTATTGCTACTCCCTGGACAGTAATTAACAATGGGCGAGAGACTTGGCGACGGGCGGAGAGATTGCAGGAATCGGGCCTTTTGAAAGTGTGTTTGCGTGTGTAAACTCGAGGTATGCCTGTGTCGTTGAGGCCTGTATTGCCACAGCCATCAGCTCAAACCTGTTACACCCATCTACCTAACCTTGGGCGGGGATTAGTGTCCACACGCTCCCAAGGGTGCAGCCCGATGCGAGTGGCCTACAACGGTCCCGGGCACGCCTAGTCCCGAATTCCCGCCCGCTGACCGTAGCGGAACTCACCTACAAGCAAGGGGAGAGCCAGCGGAGCACAGGCGTAACAAGGCATACGTTAGCGTCGTGAGCGAGGATGGATGGCGATGGCGGCGAGCAAAGCAGCAAGCAGGGACACGCAGCCCAGCCCAACCCAAGCCCGCTGATTGAAGTGGAGATGCATGTGTGTGTGTGTGTGTGTGTGTGTGTGTGTGTGTGTGTGTGTGTGTGTGTGTGTGTGTGTGTGTGTGTGTGTGATGTACGTGCGTGTGGGTTCGTTCACTGCTGTGCTGTGCGCTCACATACCTGCAGCATCTATCTGGTGCCCAAGGCGCACGTAGTCTTGCGCGAATGGGCACCATGGTAGGATAGACGGATGCAGGAAGGCGTGAAAGAGTACGAAGTCGCAATGTGACATGGTGCCCTGCTGCTGCTGGCCTGCCACCCGCTCTGCGTGCTGCCCGCAGGTACACCGGCCTGGTGCCCGCCATCACCTACCTCACCACCGCGGCCGGTATTACCGCTGCGGCACCAAACCTGAAAACGTACAAGGTCGGTGGTGGAGCTTGACTAACATGTGTCAACAGCTGTTGCTCATCATCTTATTGCCACGGCGGTCACTTACCCTCCTGCTGCATGCATGCATGTATGACTGAGCCCCTGCTGCCCCGCACATGTGCGTGTGCGTGATGATAGATGGGGCACACCATCCTCACGCGCACTGTACGGTCCCGCATGCGCGCATGACTTGCCTGCAGGTTCTGTATATTGCCAGTGACAACGATAACACCTTTGGTGGAGTTGACATCAACCTAAACGTGGAGGTACGTTCGTGTGAGGAAAGGAAAGAAAGGTTACAGCTGAACCTGGAAGTCCTAGCGTGCGTAGATTAACGGAGAATTGCCCGTGAGTGCAACCCTAGCACTGCCAGACGAACTCTACAATTCTTCAACACCGTATCCTAGCCACCATCATCCTAGCACAACCCTATCCTAGCCAACACCCTATGTCGCTAGGGAAACGCCGCATTAAAGCTGCGGAGCATTGCCAGTTAGTTGCAACATGCCAGAGCCATGGCGCTTCTGTTTTGACCAGGGGATCCCTGGTTTTGACTTTGGATCTTGGACCTTGGACCGCACCTCGGACACCTTTAATTCGGACATCTGCACCACGACCTTTCAGGATTTTAAGCGAGCATAAGCCCGCAACTGCTCCTAGAGCAGTTATCCATCATTCGTGGTATCACCGATCGGTTTCACACCAATCTTTCGCCATTGCATAATTGGGCTTTTTATCCGGATTAGAAGCCGGGTCCCTTCTGCCTTAAGGACGAGTCAAATTGATAAACTATGTTAGCGATCCGGTGATTACATTTGTGTGAGGATGGCGGCTCATGTGGATGGCAAGCAAGAACCCGCACGGCACGTGGCATGCATTGTGCACGCATGGCTCTTCCTGCGCAAGCCCCACTCCCACCGCCACCCCGCCGCCCCCGCCGCCGCCCCCGCGCCACCCCCGCCCCCGCTCCCACTCCCGCCCCCGCCGCCGCTGCCGCCGCTGCCGCCCCCGCCGCCCCCGCCGCCGCCGCCGCCGCCCCCGCCCCCGCCCCCGCCGCCGCCGCCGCCCCCGCCGCCGCCACCCCCGCCGCCGCCCCCGCTGCCGCCGCCCCCGCCGCCGTGCTACCCCTCCCACCCCCGCCCCCGCTCCCACTCCCGCCCCCGCTCCCACTCCCACTCCCGCCCCCGCCCCCGCCGCCGCCCCCACCGCCGCCGCCGCCGCCGCCCCCGCCCCCGCCGCCGCCCCCGCCGCCCCCGCCCCCGCCCCCGCCCCCGCCCCCGCCGCCGCCGCCGCCCCCGCCGCCGCCACCCCCGCCGCCGCCCCCGCTGCCGCCGCCCCCGCCGCCGTGCTACCCCTCCCACCCCCGCCCCAGCTCCCACTCCCGCCCCCGCTCCCACTCCCACTCCCGCCCCCGCCCCCGCCGCCGCCCCCACCGCCGCCGCCGCCGCCGCCCCCGCCCCCGCCGCCGCCCCCGCCGCCCCCGCCCCCGCCCCCGCCCCCGCTGCCGCCGCCGCCCCCGCCGCCGCCACCCCCGCCGCCGCCCCCGCTGCCGCCGCCCCCGCCGCCGTGCTACCCCTCCCACCCCCGCCCCCGCTCCCACTCCCGCCCCCGCTCCCACTCCCACTCCCGCCCCCGCCCCCGCCGCCGCCCCCACCGCCGCCGCCGCCGCCGCCCCCGCCCCCGCCGCCGCCCCAGCCGCCGCCCCCGCCGCCGCCCCCGCCGCCGCCGCCGCCGCCGCCGCCGCCGCCGCCCCCGCCCCCGCCGCTGCCGCCGCGCCCCTGCTCGCCGTGCCCCTGCCCACCGCCACTGGCGCGCCCCACGACGCACCTTCCATTGCTGGTAACCGCGTCGTCATGTCAGCCACGGCACTGGGCGTCCCCTTCACCAACCCGCCCACAGTGCCCGACCTGGACTGGAAGCACTGAACAGAGGAGGCGGCTCAGCGCCTGGATAAAATTAGCCACATGCACCTGTCCATGTTCGGGCGTGCCTCCACTGCCACCGCGTATGGTACCCACATGGCCACGTACCACATGGAGCGTTCCAGCCTACCGCCGCCCGACACGTTGGCCGCCTGGAAGCTGGTCGACCGCAGCCAGGGCCCATCCCAGCACGACAGACTGCTCACAGGTGTTCCCGCCCGCCTCCTACCCGGATACCCTGTATCCGGTGGGTTTGGGAGTCTTCCCCTGCGGCAGCACATCTATGCGCGCTGGGCGAAACACGCCGCCGCCTACGCGAGTGGAGACGGCTCTACCCGCCCAATTGCAGCTCAGGCGCCGTGGCAGCGCGTATTTGGGCAGCTCCTCCGGTCCTACCATCCCTGCTTCCGCCCCATGGCGCTGCTGACGGCCCGCGCCGATGGCCCGTGGCTGGGCACCACCTCTCTGCCACCGGACGTCCACCGCATTGTCACGGCTCTGGCACACCTCCCTCCCGCGGTCGATATTGGCGCTACCCTACTCACTCCTGGCCTGTGGTAGGTGCGTCAATGTGCCGCTCTGGGGCAACCCGCTGCTGCCCAACGCGGCGCCCATGGGTCGCCGCCCCGGGCTCGAAGCGTACCACCTGCAGCTCACGGAATGCCGCCACCTGCACACATTGGGTGACGCTGTGCGTGTTTATGACGCGTTTGCCGCTTATGAAGCCTCGTGGCGTCATTGCCTAGCCACGGCCCCTGGCATCCACATCTTCACTGTGCTGCCACGCACAGAGTGGGCGCAGCTAGTGCGGGAGCAACTGCAGCCGTCTGGCGCCGTGGCCAGCGCCTTTACCGACCGGGTACAGGCCAACACCGCCATCAACTCCCTCATGTCAGATATCCATCCCACGTGGGCGGCGGCAGCGCGCCAGCACCTGCACGCTAGCACAGACGCACCACAGGCCGTCCCCACCCCACCTGCAGCCCACCATCCCCCGGCGGTATCCCAGCCCCAACCGCCCCCGCAGCGGCCCCTCCAGCGGCCCCCCCAACGGCCCAAGCAGCCCCAGCAGCCCCAGCAGCCCCAGCCTTCGCCACGGAGGTGCCCACGGAGGACCAGGTGGTCGCCATGATAGTAGGCCGCGTGAAATGGCACGTACGTCCAGGGGCAACAGCGCCCCGTTCCCCTAGCTGCATTGGCTGTACGGGATGGTACCGCCATGCAACTATCCAGCGTCAACGAGGAGCAAACGCGACTGCACAACGCGTATGTGGCTGAAGCACTCGGCGTCACGCTGCCCCCCGACCCTGGACGCCAGCGCCTGGTGCTGTTCCGGTGGCACATGAAATCGGTATGGTATGTACGGTGGGAGCTGAAGAACAAGGAGTTTCTGTGGCGGCCGGCCGTAGATGGCGTCGGCATGCTGGGCAACACGCACATCCATGGCAGCGCACCAGAAACATGTGTGTGTAGCACATATTCCCCTTAGCCCTTGTCTGCGGTGGCAGCACCGGCACCGTCGCCCTCACCTCGCTCGCCTGCATCACTTCTGGGAGTGCCCCATCGCGCAAAGTGTGGTGGACGGAGCTGCTGCAAGACACGATCAACACTGAGCGCACCGACATGGGCTGCTCTGTGCGGCGGCATCATGTGTGGCTACTGGAGAGCCCGGATCCGGCGCAGATACAGCAATGCGTTTGGGAGGTGGTGGCGCTGGCAGCTCTGAACACGATGGAGAGTGTGCGGCGGTACATGCGGGCGCGGCGACCGTTCGGAGTGGGGGCATTAGAACGGGCAAAGGCGGTGGCCCTGGCTAGCTTTAGAGGCCTGCTATCTAGCCGACTTCGCTCTCCTTGGGATACCATGGCGCCGGCAGGATAAGGCGTGGCAGAAGGTGACCGACACACACCCTTTTTTGCGTGTGGAGACAGGTTCGAAGTGGCCATTCCGGATGCGCATGCGCCTGAAGACATATAATTGTGCTGTCATATCTACTGTTCATACAATACTGCAATGCTGCTCAGCATGACAGACCAAATGAACTGACAAAACATGAGTCGCGAGTGTCATAGCCATGTGCGTGTGTTTTGAGATGGGAAGGGGTTGCAGGTCCTGTGGGGTTTCAGGGTTGTTGGGACTCTGGTTTCAACAGGTTCCCTTGTATTTACCTGCAGTTCTGTCTGTTGAGCAGCATGGGGTGCCACTATCCTGATTTAGTGATGCACTCGCTAGTCCTAACACTGCTGAGTTGACACTGGACTTGACTGAGGTACACATCTCATGACACGAACACGGCTAGCTCTTATATAACGCCAGGTGTGATGGTCAGGGGAGTGACCCGTGAGCCCGAGAAGGGACCACCTGTAACACTCAAACTCGTGGCCTGCTGTCCCAACTAACTCTCCCCATCTTGTTCCGTGGCAAAGCTCGTCCAAACAGTCTAAATACTTGCGTGCTGCCTGCTGTGGCTGACGCATGCATGCCTTACTTGCTTCCTTGTGCAACACTCCTGTGCCACGTGCGTACATGATCGCAGCTGACCGCCAGGAAGCTGGCCATCAACGACTATATCAACCGCTTTGGTGGGTGCGCGTTGATCAGCACACACAAATGAACAGCCACATTTCTTGCCTATCTGCCGGTACTGCTTAGGCTGCCGTGCGCGCATGCGGGCGGGCGCGCGTGTGGTTGCCAGTGTTTTTTTCGGTAACTACGGTACTATCCGGTAACCAGAACGGGTTCGAGGGTTCTGGGGCCTGTACCCAGCGCGCCGAAGGCGCGCCACCTCGGTTACCGGCCGGCTGGCCGGCCGCCGGCCGGCCGGCCGGCCGGCCAACCGGGCGGGGCGGGGCTGGCGGTGCCTGGAGGGCACCCCGTGCCCAGGGGGCGGCACGGTCGCATGGCTTCACGAGTGTTGACCAGGCCGGCGACCACCGGCCATTTACTTAATTATTTGATACAACAATGCATAAGTAGTTATGGCACCAAACAAGCCGTTATTGCTCGAAGCTCTACTGAAACTGAAAGGACCGCGCTTCCCCCCGAGTATTTGCACCCAAATATCAAGGGCTGGGCCGGTACTCCCCGTTGCTCGCAAAATTTGTACAAAAGCATCTTCAAGCGCATTCTGGCCTCTCAGGCCGCGCCTGCAACAGCCATGTCACCTAGCACATGTCGGTAACAGGCCCAGCGCCAGCGCCGATGAACCTCAGCCAGAGCATCAGGACGTTGACGCTGTGGACACGTCCTCACTGAAGGCAGCCGCACTGAATGGGGCGCTAGTGACGCACGATACCTGGCGGTGGTGGTGGGGGCGGGGCCCGTGGCAAGCAGGGCAAGAAGAAGCCGCCCCCCCCCCACGCACCTGCCACGACGCCATGACGGGGATCACCTGGGGTTGTGCATGCGCATGATGTCGCTAAAATTGCTGAGCCAGGAGGCGTTCCCCTACGCGCCCTGGAGCGCTGGGAGGCGGCAGCAAAGAAGCGGGGCCGGTACCTCATGTCATTAGCTGCATTTCGTGTGCGTGTGGTCGAGTGGTGGCTTGTTGATTGTACATAGCGTGAGTTCAAGGTACTGGCTGGACTCGTGGAGCCATGAGGGTGCGGACATGCGGAATTGCGGACGGGAGCAATGCAGGCAAAGAGACATAACATGAGAGTGATGACGGTGGCCGTCACAATGTCATGGGGGTCCGGGGGCTTGCCCCCGGAAAAATCTTTGGCAGGTAACGGCACACACCGCAGTGCTGTTACTCGTTACATCAGTAGTAGCAAGTCGGCAAACCCCCGTTTTGAAAAAAAAACACTGGTGGTTGCAGGGAAAAGACTACCGCTGCTGCTCACCCTGATGACCGACCAGTCGCCGCAACTTGCTGCTGCCCCCCTTATTTACAAATGCAATTGACCGCATGCACACACCTCCTTATCACCGTTGCCCCGGTTGAAAACGGAAGCATTCTTTCGCTCACGTGTACGTTGTGCCTTCCCACCCACAAAACCGCGACCAACAGGCGGGTCCCTTGTGGCCAACACCCAGGGCGGCTTCGGCGCCGCCGGCTTTGGCTTCTTCCCTCTGTCGCTGACCTACGTCCCTTACAGCACTACAGCAGGGTGTGTTTCAGCCGTGCTTGTGTGTGTATGGTTGCCGCCACAAGCACGTGGTGCTGTATGTGGCTAATGTGGCATTATGTCTGTCAATGCACACACCCATATTTTTGAACCTCTGGGGACCTGCTGTTCACCGCAAAGAAACTTACGGTCCGTGCAACTGCTGTACGTTGATCACGTGCAAATGTCGTACAGGTTCACCGACATTCGCCAGGTCCTGCCAGACGCAATCGACCTGTGGGGCACTGACTTTTCCAACGAGTAAGTTGTAATTTTTGGGCGAGGCCCCGGCCGCGGAGCGGCAATCGGGGGGCCGAGCCCCCCACGGTCACCCCTGTCAGTCCGTTCGTTTGTCGCCGGTCGACCCCCACCGTTTGGCCCATACTAAACTTAATCGTACATATGACACTAATGCCTATGCATAATAAAATAGAGAATTGTCCAACGCTGTGTGGTCGCGAAGACAGTTCAACTTCGCCAGTCCGCGAGCAAACACTTGCGTGACAATAAATATAGTACCTAACTGCATACTGGAATATGTACAATTTAAGAGCTCAAGCAAATAAGGGGACTTCGCAACTTTCCGGTGGCGAATGGCCCCGGCCGGGCGCGTATCAGGCGTTCTCCACTGCTTGCGTGTACTGCTTGCAGTAAAGGGTGCTAGACTATAGCCAGGAAGGACAACCGGCCCTTGACTTTGGAGTCGTTGCCAAACAAGCGGGAGTGATGCGTCTGCTGGCAGGGCGGAGTGGTGCGAAGGGTGTAGAGGGTGGTGGGTTTGCGGAGCGGCGGCAGGAGATGTGGGAACGCGGGGGTTGGCGCTGGCGTGTCTGTTGGGCGGGTCAGGCTGGGAGGCGACCCCGGTGAGGGTGTGAGGCTGGCTTGCGATGTGCTACAGAAAACGACCACAAACGGATACCCCTACTCTCCACGGGCCTCGCCCTTTTTGGCGCTTTACGAAGCGCACCAACCCCTTGTCCACCTCCGTTCACCCGGGGTACCCGGGGGCGGGTCTCATGCCTGTTTGTGTATGTAGCACGCACTACTGCAAGTTGGGTCCAGTGCTCGAACAAAGCTGAGTGCCTTCCCCGCCTGCCTGTGGTATGCCTTGTCGTGCTCCCCACGCAGGGTGCTGGCTCAAGGCCCCTGGCACGGCCACTGGACCGGCCCCTCCGGCTGGCTGGGCCTGCGCCCCGTGGTTGTCCGCTCCAACTGCCCTATGCCGCTGCCCAACGCCACGCACGCCCAGAACTGCCAGGCCGCTGCGCTGTGGGGCAAGAAGGTCAAGCTGACCGCTGAGATCTGCAACAACGGCATTGACGATGATGGTGAGTGGCTCGGTCGCGGACCAGATAGAGGGGCTAGCTCCCACGAGTCACGGCTCACGGCTGTAGATGGCTGGATGGAGGTGTTCACGGTGTCGCGGGAACCCCCGGCCTTGAGATTTCCTCTGCTGTGTTCGCCCTGTTTGGATTGCCCTTGCGCTACTTGCGCACAGGCGACGGCCTGATTGATGGCGGCCTAAACGGTGACCCCGATTGTTGGCGTTGCGGCAACCGCGTCATTGACCCGTGCGAGGAGTGCGACGACGGAAACATCACGGGCGGCGATGGCTGCTCCAGCCAGTGCCTGCGTGAGGGCTAAATTGTCAGTATTGTTACTCAAGGGGCTACATGCTGATTGGTACTCTTTGTGTGCACACCTCTTTGCATAGTTCTTGGTGATGTGTCTAAAGCAGTAGCCGTGGCAGTAGCTAGCAGCAGTAGTAGCAGGAACTAAGAGTTGGGCCCATGTGCTGAGCTAACGCTTCTCCTCAGACCTTGTCTGAAATCCTCTGCCTTGCTTGTGCGCGCATCATCCTTCACTGCTTGGCTAGGACGCATGCATTTCATGCTTTGCAAATATAAATACACGCACACATGCGCGCACATAATCATCTCGTGTAAATACGCATCTTACATACTAATAATAATCGTCTCACATAAATACGTGTAGCGCGCGCGACCGTCAGGCGCGCAGAGACATACAGACGTATACGTTTTTTGCTTAGCGGGTGGCCCATCGCTATGCTCACCACGTATGCATCCCACGTAAATACACATCTCACATAAATAAGTCCTTAGTCCATGTATGTGCGTGAATGTGAACCACACGTTTATGCCCGTATATATGCATACAGTCTCAAGCACATGCCCATGTGAGAGGTGCCACTTTCCTGTTGCGCTTTGAGGCGGATTCTGAGCTCCTCACGGATGTATGGATGGAAGCGCAAGAGTTTCGGTCTGCTTTTGTGTGGATGTGTGCTTTCAGCGGTCTCCAGTTCGTGAGTGTTATTTAAATTTGCAAGTTTGCGCGGCGCATGCATGGCTTGGCGTACGGCGTGTACCCTTGCGCAGGACCGCGCTCATGAGTCCTGTATCCAAGCTCCTTCCCGAAAACGACATCAAAACAGTATGTATGACGCATTATTCACAGCGTGTACGTACGGACACAGGCCGCATTCAAGGGCTTCAAGGAGGTCCCAAATCGCAGATCATCAGACTGGCACAGCAAGAGAATGAGTTGCATTGAGAATCACTTCATGCACGCGCGATGCGACTGCTAGCTATACGCAAAACTCTCAGATGCACCACTGAAAACGTTCTTCCTTCGGGGCCACGTTTGGGACCCTACCATGTTGATGACACAATCGGCGACCGTCTGTCCCATGGTCCCTGGTCTGTCCTGTGACCGTACCATGCTAATAAGACGCCACGCTCCACATGCATGCACCTACGGCTGCGGGGCTTGCTGCGCGTCGAGGTTACCCCAAACATGCATGCATGTCGCCCGTCCTTTGCTCGCTCCTCGTTTGTCCTTAGTTAATCTCGTTCCCATGCAATGCCGCGACGGCGCTCCTGCGCGAGTGGCTACGCACCAGGCCGCCCAACGCATCAGCGTGACGACCGGGGTGCAGCGCCGTGCCCGGCAACGCACCGCCCCTCCCAAAGCGCACCATGAGCGTGGTTGCGCCCGCGCCGCCACCACCGCTGGCTGTAGCACCCGTGCTCTGGGTGGCAGTAGCTGCTGCCGCGCGGACGCCAAGGGTGAACGACCGCCAGCTGCGCTCAAGCCGGGCGCTTGTGTCCCAAATATTAGCTGCTGGGGCTGCTGCCTCCGCCGCCACCTCTTCCACATCCGCAGAATCAGCAGTACCAACAGCTACAACAGCAGAGCGGCGGCGATCGCAGCCCCTGCTGCTACTGCTGCTGCTACTGCTGCTGCTACTGCTGCAGTTATCATCATCGTCATCGCTGCCTGCCTCGTACTGCTGGCCTAGCTGGCCACGCACTGCCGGGGGGTAGTGCGACAGAAATGTGCCCGCGCTGCCCCGTGCAGTAGTGGTGCCGCCAGCAGCAGCAGCAGCAGCCCCACCCGCACCTTCGGGCAGTGTTGACACGACGACACCATGGCCATCAGCCCCGCTGCAATAGCTGCTGTTGCCGCGCTGCTTCGGACCCTCCGCGCTGCCGCCATCCGTGCTGCCGATATCGCCGCCAGTAGTGCCTCTGCTGCTGCCGGCCAAGGGTGGCGACAGCAGCGCTTGAGCAGCGGCAGCGGCGGCACAGGCGCCCGCTGCTGAGGATGGCTGCTGGTTCTGTGGGCAAACCGCCATAGCGGCAGCGGCGGCGGTAGCTGGCAGCAGCTCTGACAGCGGTGCGGAGCGAGTGATGACGGATGCTGCTGCCCGCCGCCGCTGCCTGCTGATACTGCTGATGGCGTTCGCGCCGCCGCCACCACAGTTGTTGGAGACGCCGCTATAGGCTGCTGCTTCCTGCCGTGTAAAAGCCGCAGTAGCAGCAGCAGCAGCTGCTGCGGCGGGCGACATTAGGGAAGTGAGGTCACTGCTGCTGGTCTTGGGGTGACAAAGGCCGCTGCCGGCAAAGGGACTGCACCTACTGCACCCGCCGGCTTCTGCAGAGGGAGACGGTAGTGCAGCTACAGCTGAGGAGATGTTGCTGACGTAGGGGAACTCCCGTCGCCGGCGGCTGCTGCCGCGGGAGGAATAGGGCGCGGCGGAACATAGGGGTGGTATCTTGTCAATTCCAGGTTGCTGCTGTGGACTTGTCGTCAGCGCTTGCGATGATGCGGCTACAGCCACGAGAGGTGTTGCCGCTGCTCCTTCCCCGGACTGCTGCTGCTGCTGATGCTGCTGTGGCTGCGGTGGCGTGGGGCGCAAAGCCCGGAAGGAGCCATGCTGCTTGTGAAAGGGCACAACGAGCTTGCTGTGTGCGCCACCCGCCGTCAACCCAGCGGCAGTGCTAGCAGTGCCCGGCACACTACTGCTGCCACCGTCACTGTGACTGCCGCCGCTGCCGCCGCTGCCGGCGGCGTCATTGCCCCCGTCACCGCACCCTGACGCGTCCTGACGCCGCCTTATCAGGGCTGCCTGCCTCCGGTGCGCCTGGTGCGGCTCCTGCTGCGTGGCGAGGCACGCGGCATCAGAAGTGGCAGCAGCTGTAGCAGCAGCTGTAGCAGCGCGCGCGGAAACGGCGGACGTAGAAGCCACCGCAGCAGCAGCGGCCGCGGCACGGTGAGCTACGGCTGCGTGTGCCTTTTGCGCTGCGGCGGGCTCCATCGGAGGCGGGGGCCCCATGTACAGAAACTCTTCCGCCACCACCGGGGCAGCAGCAGCAGCAGCACCAGCACCAGCAGCAGCAGCAGTAGCGGGCACTGCGTCCACTGCAGAAACTGTGATGCTGGGACGGCCGGCGGCGGCGGAAGGCAGCAGGAGCATTGACTTGGCCCGGAGCTGCTGTTGACCCGCTGCCGCCACCACACGATGACTACGGCTGCTACTGCCGGCGTAGCTGGCGCCACCGCCGGCGGCAGCGCGAATGATGTTGCCGGCGGTGCCGGCGGCAGGGCTGCGCAGCAGCTGTAGCAGGTGGGCTGCACCCACCCAGGAGGGTGCTGCTGCAGCAGGCGGCGGGTGCGGTGCGTGAGAGTCACTCTCCCCAGCAGGGCCTACAGCACCCGCTTTGATGCCGCCGCCCCAGCACCCCCCCGGTTGCTGCTCTCCTGCTGCTGTGGCGCCACCTCCGCCGCAGCCCGCGCCGCCGTCGTGCGTGAGGCTGGCCACTCGAGGGTACCTTCCCTGGCCCATGCTGCTGATTCCGCCTGCTGCGCCGCTGCTTTCCGCGCTGCCGCCTGCTGCACTGCCACCGTCACCGCCAACACCGCTGCTACCATCAAGGAATTCAATGACGGCCGCATCTGTGAATCGCCGGGGCCAGGGCGTGGCTGCAATGGTCGTGTATGCGCCGCCACTCACCATAGCAGCAGGTGGACCAAGACTTGACACGCGGGTAGTCGTGCTGTTGATAACCGCAGCCTCCGACAGGGCCGCCCCCGCTACGTCGGGCGCAGCTGAAAATGGCATGGAGCTGGCGATAAATGGAGCGGTGCCAACGCCGCCGCCGCCGCTTCTGTGCGCGGCCGGCGGAGCAGCAGTATGGCACGCGTAACCGTGGGCGGTGGCAGCGGCAGTGGTTGCTGCGGCCGGGAGGCTAGTACTGCTGACCAGGTTGATGTGTGACGTGGTGCGGCGGCGCTGAAGAGGCGGTGGCGGCGGCAATGTGCTCGCATGCTGCAATAGCAGCGGCTGTTGCTGCGCAGCGGGTCTGACACCGCCTTCCACGACCACGTGCCGCTGCACACTGCTGCTGCTGCCGGAGATGGTGTCCGCTGCGGCGTAGCTGGGGCGGCGGTGCTGGTGCGCACCGTGCGGCAGTTGCGACAGCAAGCCTCGCGCCGCCGACAGCGGTGGCGGCCGGGGCCCGTCATCATGCCCCGCCACCGCCGCCACCGCCGCCGCCGCCGCCGCTACCGTGGTGGCCGGCCCATCTGTATCCTCTTCCGAGGACGCGCCTGAGCTCAGCGTGCCGCCATCACCATACCGTCGCTGCTGCCCGTAGTTCTGACCTGCAATTTGCGCCTTCAAATCCTCAAGGCAGCTGATTTCGCCCGGGCGCTTGCCGCCGCCGCCACCGCCAGCTGCCGCTGCCACGGACGCCGCCCGCCCGCCGCCCGACTGCTGTAGCACCGCGATTTCCGAGTCTAACAGCTGCTCCAAGTAATCCGCTGTGCCGCCGTACTGGATCCTGGAGTCGGGGGGTCGGTTGAGGATCTCGAAGGCGGTGCGCTCCATTGACATCGCAGCGAAATGCCGGGCCTTGCTGGAGATTGCCTCGTGCGCCCTGCTGAGGACCTGGTCCGCTCGGGGCGGGCTCACAGGCGGCCGCGGCAACAGGGGGCCCTGCGACCAACCAATGGGTAAGGTGGAGGGAGGGAAAATCAGGGTTAGGTGCAGGTACAACCTTCGCCAAAGAGGTTCGGTGGGCGTGGGACGCCACATCATGGGGATTCCACTACATTCATGTTTAGGTGTGGTAGTGAATGAGACGTCACGGACACACGGAAACCCGCCGAGCCGGGTAGTCCCCTCCCACCCCTCGCCTGACACAATGCAGTTTGTTGAGTTGGTTCTGACGTGTATACGCTGTGAGTGCCAGTCATAAGTCCTTCGGATTCGGCGATAAGCGCCATCCGTACGTGGGATGTGCAGGCACGATGCAGACCTACTGAACGAGCTGACTCTGACTGAAGCGACTCTGCGTGGCGCGCGTATAAGCTATGCGTATCGTCACGAATTGCTGACGTATAAGTTGGTAGGTTCCTGTGTTTCAAAGCGTAATTACGCCTCGCTGAGACTCACCAGCACCTCGGCCCGCAAAGCCTCTCGGCGTTCTTGATGCTGCAGCCTTTCAAAGTGTGCCATGATGCGCTTCGCCTGGCGTAGACAATAACCGGGTGGCCTTCAGCAGGTCGAAGGGAGCTAAGACTCTTTCTTTCGTTGTTGCGGTGCGTGCGACCCGCTACTATGTCAAATATGTTATGCTTCTCAAATCACGTCATGCTTTTGAATTTACTACCCTCTAGGTCAGGACCTATTCATCTGCACGTTACGCGTTCGGCCTCTTTACTGAAAAAATGGGTTCGGCATCGGCCGTGGCAATCGGCAGGGCGCCTGATCCGGACTCGCTCGGCCCCTCCTGCCGACTCTCTGCTCAATCTTTCCCACGCGCAAATACGTCACAACAAATTCGTTGTGGGAGTGAGCAGCGGCGCACCGGCGCGGCTGAAAGGATGTGTCCTGATCCGTCACCAGCGTGCCTAAGCAAGGGTCGTGGCGGGCGGCCTGGCGGGCCAGGGCGGGCGGCTTGTCCCAGTACAAGCAGCCGAGAGCTCAGACCTTCCCGGTGATCGGAGGCAAAGCAGGCTAGCGAGCGAGCGTTTGGCAACAGATCCATGACTGCAGCCAACGACGGGCGCTATTCATGATTTCATGTTGCGGACGGGTAAGAAAGGAAGTGCCAGTCCCTATGCTAACACAATGGCACCACCCCGCAGCAGGCAAAGCCAATTGGCAGCACGAGCAGCCCCGACGGAAACAACAGCAGTGGATACACGTCTGCGAACGGTGAGGAGGACGACCCCACCCTCCCGCTTGGAGACATGGCGATGTTCCCGCCCCTTGGGGCATAATGCGTAGGCGTAGACAGCACGACCGCACAGCACAGCCGCTACGCATTGCGTCGCATAATGTGCGCGGTCTCCTATCGCAACAGGGGACCCCTGTGGCGAAGCGCCTAATAGCACTGATGAAGCAGTGGGAAACAGCCAAGCTAGACATCATTTGCCTGCAGGAAACGCGGGTCAGCGCCAGCAACATCGACTTAGCCAGAAAACAGCTCTTTATAGCATCCACAACAATCAGAGGCAGTGAATACATCTCCTTCTGGAACCCAGCCGGAACTGGCCCAAACGGGAAGCCAGCGGGTGGGGTTGCTATCCTCATCAGAACGTCCATGGCAGACCAGCTCACAGCATCAGACGTCACAGCAACAGCATCAGAGGATGGACGCCTATTACAGCTTCCGATACAATGGGGGGGACACAGCCTTAACCTGGTCTGTGCATATCTACCCTCAGGCAGCGCAACAGGCCAACGTAACTTTATTCTACAGCATCTATCCCCTCTGGGCAACAATGGAATGCAGCATATTATTTGTGCGGATTTTAATTTCGTAATGAATCCCGTCTTGGATTGCACTAACCCAGATGGTCGCACAGCAGACAATATCACAGCCAGCCAATTTACAACAGCATGTCCTGGCATCATTGATGTATTCCGCAAATTACATCCAACCCTCAGATCGTTTACCTATTTCTACCGGTCACATAATACAGCTGGAGCCTCACGCTTGGATCGGGTTATGGCTTCAGCCTCTATTGCGGATAACATCATCTCTTGCAGGATAGAAAATGGCACGCCGTCAGACCACCGAATGGTAATCTGTCGACTGGCACCATCCCCCATGGCCACGGCCTCAGCGGACCAGCACCAGCCTGGGCGTGGCCTCCGACGCTGTAAACTTTACTTTATGGACCATGCTGACTTACGTCAGAAGTTTTCAGAATGGATGGATATAAATGCAGATACCAAACCAGATACACCGACAGCAATAATTGATTGGTGGCCTATGTTTAAGGCAGCAATGGTCCAGACTATCGCTACTTTGAACAAGGTATCAGTACAGCGACATCTAGCAGCTACAAATAATCTTGCAAAGGCCAATAAGGACGCAGCAACAGCCTTCGCCGCAGTGGAGAGGGCAGCACATAGAGGCCAGCCTACCCAACACTTGGCAGACCAAGCAGTAACAGCACGAGCAGCAGCAGCGAAATCAGCCATCGACGCTAATGCACACCTGGAAAAACAGACCAGGCACAAATGGCTTCGAAATGGGGAACAGCCGAACCCAATTATGACTAAGCTCCTTCGACCCCCAGCAACGACACGCAGAATCCACTCACTACGTTGCAGTGACGGATCTTATACCACTGACCCTGTCAAGCTCGCGCAGGAAATGATTACCTTCTGGAGCGGCATCAGCAACACAGGAGGGTGGGAAATCCGAAAAAGTGCGCCGGGCCTCTGGTCCTACAGATGCGCGCGCGGGGGCTGCCGGTGTACCTTAGGTGGATGGGCGGGGTCGCCCCCCGCACCTGAGATGCGCGCGCGGGGTCGCCCCCCGCACCTGAGATGCGTGCGCGGGGTCGCCCCCCGCACC
This sequence comes from Chlamydomonas schloesseri, assembly GCA_016834595.1. Lineage (NCBI taxonomy): Eukaryota > Viridiplantae > Chlorophyta > Chlorophyceae > Chlamydomonadales > Chlamydomonadaceae > Chlamydomonas > Chlamydomonas schloesseri. The sequence continues at coordinate 142,384 of JAEHOD010000089.1, forward strand.
TGAGATGCGCCGGCGGGGATTGGAAGATGCGCCGGCGGCCCCGCCCCTTTAGTCAAGATGCGCGCGCCGAGGGTCACAGATGCGCCAGCAGACCCACCCCCAGCACCTACGATGCATGCGCACAGCCCTCCAGATAAGCCGGCGCCCCGCCCCCACAGGTCATTCGCGTGCTTGTGCGACACACCCGTACCAGGCACCCGATTTCTCTTGTTCCGCTGCACCTCGATCTCTATACCATATGGGCAAATGTGTAGCTTTGCATGCATCAGTGCCTGGAGCCTGCAGCTATCACACAAGACACAACATTGACCAGTTGCGAAATCATCAGGGCTGCGCTCCCCAAGGGTCTAGTTGGCAGGATCTGGTTAAGATGATGATTTACAATAAAGTCCTGGGGAGCGGGGAGCTAAAAGCTGCCTGCGAACCAGTGGTTCGCTGGGGCTGCTTCAGCATCTTAGCTATTCTGCCCTCTTCAGGGCCAAGCAATGTTAGCCAAAGATACCGGTGGGAAAGCAGATGTTCATTCGCCACCGTGCTACTCTATAGCTGCCCGAAAATAGACAAACACGCGACCGAGGGACCGCCATAAAGGAACTATGCTTGAGTAGGCGTTAATGTTACAGCTGTGGGCCTGCCTCCGACCCGGGCCCGACACACGGCCTCTGCAGCCTACCAGTCTCTGGACTGGCGAGAGCGCTCACAAAAACAGCGCTAGAAACCCAAGCCCACGGCTGACCTGCCCTACCCGCGCACAGCAAGCCTAGCCGCGAAACGAGAAACGCCTCCCTGTGCTCTCCTGAGCCCACAGGACCAGGCGGTGTGGAGACAGCTCGCGCACCTAATACCTCAAACGAAACCCCCGACAAGAGACAACCCGAAGACGAGCAACCCACGCGCGCGCTCCCCTGGGGGCTACCAACGCCTGGGAACACACGTGTCACCCTTCTGCTACTCATCAGCAGGCCACACGTAGCAAGAGGGACAGGGCCGGCGAGAACGCTCAAAGCCGCCGCACCTAGCCGCCAAAGCTACAGCCCAAACCACCAACTCAATCGAGTCACCTACCGCAGAGGGGACAAGCACGCAACCGAGCGCCTACCCGCCACCACAAGGGTCGTGAACAAACGTCACCGTCAACGGTACCACCCACACACACACGTACACACACAAACCGCGTCTCATCTACACTCTATCTAGCACTGCTTATAAGCAGCAGTTGCGAGCTGACAAAGACTTGACTAAGCAGGTTGCTGAACCTTAATGCGCCCGCCCTGCACGGCTAGCAGGGGGTGCGCTGTGCCTACCTCCCTCCACCCCTTCCTGGGCACCCCTAATCTTGCGAAGTCCTGCAGCCGCCTCCAAAACCCTGTCACCGCTTCCGCTTTAGCGATTTCTACCGGCTCAGTCTCCATACCCTCTGGGGGCCCTGCGTTGGTAACTGCCCTCAACCTCGTCCGGGCGCGTTCCATGGCCGAGAGGGCGGCTATTACCACCACGTCCCACACTGCTTGCTGCACTCCGTGAGGCGGTTCTGCTAGCCATAGCTGCTGCCGAGTGATGGTGTTCGCCATCGCCGCGTTAATCTGCTCCAGCACTGCCTGCGCCACGGGACACTCCCAGAAGTGATGTGCTCGCGGCGAGCAGGGTGTGCCGTGCGTTCCTCCGTGGGCGCCGCATCCACACGCTTCCTGCTGCTGGGCTCCACTGACGTGGCTGTTTCCAGCCAACGGTACTCCATCCACTGCCAGTCGCCACAGGACCTCCACGTGTTCCCGTTCCCACCGTATGTGCCACATCCTGCTCAGCATGGCGCGCACAGGGTTCGTGCCTGTAGGCGTGGTCGCAGTTGTCACCGCTGCGTTTGTCGTGGTGGCTGCTGCCTCGCCTCTGGCTTCCCTGGCGAAGTCCGCGTGTAGCTGGGTCCGCCGCTGTTCGATTGGTCGCATTAGCATCGCCGTGGCCTGGCTGACTGTTAAGCGCTGGAGCCTTATGGGCATCAGCAAGCCCCTGCGCCAGCCTAGCCTGCCTACTATCTGAGCCCGCACTGCCTCCGTCGTCTGCGCCGGCGGCTGACCTCCAGCGCTGAGTTGCTGCTCCACTTGCTCCGCCGCTGCTCGCCATTCTGGGCTGATGTCTGCAAGTAGCAGCTGGATAGCCTGCAGCGTCGGGCTCCTTCTGAAGCCTTCCGGCGCTGTGGGGGAGAGATGCTGACTGACCCACTGCCGCCATTCCTCCGTGTCGGCTGGCGGTGTCCCTGCTGCCACCAGGGCCCCCAATCTCACAGCGTCCCCCACTGTCTTGAGGGCGTGGCACGTGCTGAGACGCACGTGGCGCTGTTCCATACCTGGTCTCGGTGGTGCTGGGGGCTCGGCTCCCTCCGGGCTGAAGTCGGGATCCGCGCTATTCTCTTCTGCTTCCGCTGCCCGTTGGTTATTGGGCAGCAACGCGTTGGCCCAGAGCGGTGCCGCCCAGCACCAGTCTCCTGCTGCCATCGGCTGCTCCTCCACGTCTTCCAGTGGTGGCAAGTAGCCTAGTGCTGTGATGAAACGTGCCATGTCTGTGGGCAGGCCATGGGCTGGCCCTGGTCGGCTGTCTGCGTCCGCGCTGAGGGTGGTGACGGACGCCAGGCTGAGGTGCGGGTGATGCCTTTGAAGGTAGCACGTCACGACTTGCTCCCAGGGGTGACGTGCTGGCTCAGCCTGTGCTGCTGCGCTAGCCAGACGTGCTGCCCATCTCGCGTTGCGAGCCCTCAGGTGCAGGGTCAGCGGCAGTAGCCCAAAGCCTCCTGTACGCGGGTGGCCGTACAGTAGTGTCCGCGGGACTCCTGTCATGCGCTGGGTTGGGTGGTTAGGGTCCGTACGGCGGTCCACGACTCCCGCCGCTGCCCGCTCCAGCAGTTCCACGTAGTTCCACGTAGTAGGCGTGTTACATAGCCAGGCATCACTAGAAATATATTATGGTGGACTGGCTGCACACACATGCGACTGGCACAGGCACACCTAGTACCTGCATACCCAACCCAGGTCACGGCACCGATCGTGGACACCAGCAACCGGCTTCGCTGTAATCACGCTTCACTTGGAGACGCAACTGGGCGGGTGGGTATGGCTCTCGGCAGGGTGCCAGGGATGGACAGCAGGGATGGCACAAAGCGATCCCAAGATGCAGCGGCGGGGTCGGCCCACATACCTAAGATGCGTGTGCAGGGGACCCGAGATGCAGCGGCGGGGTCGGCCCACATACCCAAGATGCGTGGGCGGCGCAACTCAGATACGCCGGTGGGGTCGGCCCAGACAGTCAAGATGCGTGTGCGTGGGGCACAAGATGCGCCGGCGGACTAGATGCCGGACCAGACCCGGTCCCCAAGATGCGCCGCCCACGCATCTTTCCCACCCTCCGGCAACACAGCAACAGCAGATGCGGAAGCCCGCGCAACTGTGCTTCAGGTATTGAGGGAAGCGGGTCGCCGCTGTCCCCCAGCCGTAGTGTCAGAGATGGGCTGCCTTGAGGTCCAGGTTAAGGAGGTGGCTAAGGCGCTAGCAGCAGCGCCAGCCGGTAAGGCACCCGGCGCAGACGGCATCCCAGCGGACTTATACAAGCGTTTTAGCAATAAATTCGCTCCTATTTTGGCCTCAGTTTTTTCAGCAGCAGCGCAGCAACAGCGATTACCAGCCGGTTTCCTTGATGGTGTCATCTGTTGCCTACACAAATCCGGAGACCCCGCTATAGCAGCTAACTACCGACCCATCACCCTGCTAGACACGGACTACCGGACACTGGCACGCATTCTGGCGAATCGCTTGTCACGAGCTTTCAGCCAGACCATCAGCCCGGAACAAACAGCTTTCCTGCCAATGCGACGAATCTCGGACAATATCGCAATGTTACAACTGGCGCCCCATATTCTACGTGGCTCTAACGAAAATGGCGTGGTAGCCTTCTTAGATTTCCACAAGGCGTACGACACAGTAAATAGGGATTTCTTATTTGAATGTCTGGAGGCACTGGGCGTTGGCAACGATTTCTTGGGATGGGTACGGCTTCTACATAACGGCACGCGATCGGCAGCATTAGTAAATGGTCAGCTATCAGGGTATATCGAAATAACAGCAGGCGTGAGGCAAGGTTGCCCCCTAGCCCCACTACTTTATCTGGCAATAGCACAAGCACTACTATCATGGCTTTCGCACAAAGGGTTTGGTATTGATATTCACAAGCTCAAAGCGTCTCAATATGCCGACGACTACTCCCAGCAGTTTCTTCGAAGCATGGTGGAAATCCCGGGCTTCATCAGCGCGATGGATACTTTCGGTAAGGCATCTGGACAGAAACTCAATATTACAAAATCAGAAGCAATGGCTATTGGTACCAGCAGCGTGGATATACCACCAACAGAAACGACACTACGGATCGTGGCCTCAACCAAAACGCTGGGAGTTCATCTCGACAACCACACTGGCCCCACAAGGACACCTGCCAACGTCGCCCACTGCTTTGAGAAGGCTAACGCGTGTATGAACAGGATTGCAGGGATGGGCCTATCGATTTTTGGACGTGCCGCAGCCGTCTCAGGCTATGCACTAAGCAAAACACTGTATAAATTGGAATATGATGGCTTACCCACGGATGGGTCCTTAGAGCGAATTATTAGCAACGCAGCAGCCTTGGTAGATAGAGGTATATCGCCAGCCGCGTACAGGAATAATCTTCACGCGCGTCTCCCAGGTGTTAGCTACAGTATTTTAAGTTTACCCATCAGAGCAGGAGGCTTCGGCCTGCTACCAATCACACAGCATATCAGAGCTCGACACGCCTTGCTGGGTTTTAGGGGCATAGCAGGATGCGGCCAGACTCTACTGAAATTTAACCCACCCTGGGCATACAACCTACGCAGCGCCATGCGACTTCACCACCCACTGGCACATCCACTGGCGCTGCTGACCACACGCAAACACCCAACAACAGGCAAACCATCCATCATGGGACAAGTCGTGAAAACTGACTGCCCCTTGCTGGAAAGAATATGCGCAGGAATTATGAGTTTGCCGGAGCCCAGCATTGTTCAACCTGACCAACTCAAGGCTGGACCCTGGATAACGGCGGCACCACTATGGGGAAACCCCATCCTTCGCTTTAAGCAACGGAATGGCACGGAAGCACCCCTGGAGACGGGGTTTGAAGACATCTTCAACTTGGGTGGAGTCAAGACCGTAGGCGACCTACTGGAGCTGTCAGCAGCCTTTGAGCGGGTGAGGGCTAGGATGGGTGAGGCAGCAGTGAGTGGGCATCGCATCTCACCAACCATTCGCAGTGACTGCACACGGCTATATGAGGAAGATATAGTGACCACGGGACTTCTAGGAGCACATAGCATAGACGGCATGCCCAGGACCTTTAAGACCGGCATAGGCGCACTTCGCCGCATTATGCAATTAATCGACCATTTGCCAGAAGGCTGGAGAGGTGTTAATAGGGGTGAGGATAATGCAGAGACACAGAGTGAGATGTATGACCATATCATTGGAAGTCTTGGCTGGAAGATTGGTCCGGTACCAATCACCGTGGCCAAGATTTCGGTGAAGCAAGCAACCTACCTGCAATTAGACGGAGCTTTTGGAAAACTGGACGATAAGCATGCTGATTTTATAAGGGAGGCTCGAGAACAAAATAGTTTCACACCGGAAGATAAGAATCATGTAGTCAGCACACTGAAGCGGATGTGGGGAATCAAGTGGGAGGCCGAGCAGAAAGAGGCGTACTGGCGACTGTCTGTGGGAGGTTTTCCTGGCTTCGCTATGCATAGAAACAGTGGACACAGATGCCCGTGTGGGGCTGACGATGGCAAGTCTGATCGGACACACCACTTTGCGTCGTGCGTAATAGCAAATAGCCTACGCACACATATCCAAGAAGCGGCAGAAGTAGGAGGAAATGATGATATGCTTGACCTGACTATAAGGCGTGAACACCTGTGGCTAGCAATCCCACCGCACGAGCAGATCAAACAAAACGTTTGGGATGTGGTATGTCTAGCAGCTATATCATCGATGGAATACGGCAGGAAATTACTGTTTGCTAGCAATCAGAATGGTGCAGGAGACGCCAATGCACCGTGCATACCATCAATCAGAACACGTGTGATAGCTGATTTTTGGGCTAGGATACAATCGTATGTGTGCCTGGGCCTTAAACCAAGGGGGTGGGAAACCATTCCACCAGGCCACCCTTGGATTGAGAGAAGGGCGGATGGATCACTGTGGACTAACAAACCAGCACACATTATGATTTTGGACGATGAGGACGAATAGTGAAAACTGTGTAGAGGTGGAGCCCGTACGCGGGCAAGGCCTACTAGGAGACAGAGTAGGCTGTAGGCGTTGCAGGTGGCACGCCCCTGAGGTTTAGAGCAGGGCGCACACCCACAAGTGCTGTGCTGGCTCGTGAACTGCGTCGGCAGTTCCCTCCTGTAACCAATGCAAACTATGCTAAGAAATCCCCCCGACCCCCCCCGGGACCTACCTACCTTAGACCCCCTACCGACAAAACCTGTTGAGGGCCCTAGACCCCTCCATTTAACTCCAAAGTGATATCAGATGAATTGTCATGACAAGACGGACTTTTTTAAGCACTTGTTGGGGCCTTTTCTCCGGCGTTCGGGCATAAACTGCGACTGCCACGTATTAGTATTTGCTATTGTCTATTGCATGTAAATAGGTGGCAGGGAAAATTCGGGCGGAGCGAGAAGTGCCTTTGCGCGTCCATGGGCATCTTGACTTTCGGCTGGGGCGAGCATAGCAGCCCGGCAGACTAACAATCTATTCAAATATGCGCACAGCAACCCAATAACGACTACTGACCTATCAAAAAACCAAACACCTTCTACCCAGCTAACCCAGAGCTGCTTCTCGTTGGGGGTGTGGGGCTTGGCCCCTCACCCCAGGACAGGATGAGAGTGCCGACGTGAAATAATCTGAAAACGACACAGTATAAGGTAAATCGTTAGTATTTATGAAAAATTGGGGTTTTAAGCACATAGGCGACCCCAACCAACCGGCGTGGAGCATCTTCACGCTCCCGCATCTCTGCCTCCGCATCGCACGACGGCACCTGCCCCTGCCAGCAGCGCTCTTTAGCAGCTCTATGCTTCGGGTAGCAGCACATGATAAAGCCGTTGGAGTTTTGGGGGTGCCAGGGGAGTTCGTCAACTAATCCCTGGTGATGTCAGGTGGGATGTCAAGCGGGATGCCAACATGCCGACACAAGGACGTGCCCACATACTGAAACCTGCTTTCATATGCACTTATACGCATGATTACAACACGTGAGTTGCTGCTGGACTCCTTGCCATGTGTTTTGAGGCTCTATACCTGCTCCAGAAGAAATCCGGAGAAAGAGCTGAAGATACCCGATTCCCCCTTAGGGGGTACCCACCTACCCCCCGACTTTGGCGGCCCAAAACTTCTTTTTCTGGACACCCTCTGAAAAAGTTAGAAGCACCTGCGCGCCGCTACCAGCAGAAACTAGAGAAATACACGACAGTGATCCTAGCTTATGTGCACTCCGGACAAAGCGAAACGGGCGCGACTGCTCGTGCCGCGGCGCAGCAACAGCGGCGGCGGCGGCAGCGACACCACGGCCGCCAACCCGAGCACCAGCAGCGGCACAGCCAGCAGACGCGGCGGCACCTCTGGGCCGCAGGGAGGGCGGGGGGAAACAGGGTCACGCGCTGACTCAACGCCACTGGCTGCTGCCGCGTCGATGCCCAGCGGTGACGTCAGCGTTGGTGCGGCGGGTACGCCCGGAGCTGAGGCCGCAGCGAACCAAGATGGCGGCGGCGGTAGCGGAGCTGGTGTACAGCTGGTGTCAGCGCCTCACAACAGCGCCGACATGCAGCAACAGCAGCGGGGGGCCGGCAGCAGCAGCAGCGGCAGCATGCCGCCGCAGCCGCTGCTGATCGACAGCAGACGCAGCAGTAGCAGCAGCAGCAGCAGCAGCAGCAGCAGCAGCAGCAGCAGCAGCAGCAGCAGCAGCAGCAGCAGCAGCAGCAGCAGCAGCAGCAGCAGCAGTAGCAGTAGCAGCAGCAGGGGCAGGGGCGGCGCTGCGAGTGCAACAGGTGCCGCCGCGGCTGCGATTGTTCAAGAAAGCAGCATTCAGGCTGCAATAGTGGGGTCGGCGCGATCCATGGAGCCGGACGGCGCCAGCAGCGGAGCAAGCGGCAGTGCAGCGGCGGTACCTACCGCCGCCCAAAGCAAAGGGGCACTGCTGGGTGTGCTGCTGTGCAGCTGCTTCGGTCTCCGCTGATGATGATGTGCAGCAGGTGGGCCATGCGTGCATGTATACAACAGCCCTAATAAGTGCTTGTAGTGCTTGAAGCTCACCCGTCCCGTATTCCTTGTCACCGTCTCAGCCCCGCTCGGCACGTTGTGGTCTGAACGCGGCACACGTAATCCAACCCACCCAACCATGCAAATCAACCCACCCCACCTGGCATCATATCTATCTTCATTGATCGATGGCTTGCAGCCAAGCACCCGCCCCACCGCCTGTTCCTGGGCTGCCGCGGCCACTTCTTAGCCTATAGCTTCTTCATCATGAGAATTCCGTGCCGTGTGCGAACCTTGCCCCCTGTTGCCTGTTCTGGCTGCCCTTGTGCTGCTGTGCCTGCCCCTATCTGCCCTAGCTACATCTGCCCCCTGTGCGTGGGGGGCGTTCAGCAGGCTAAGCAGTGCCTGTGGGCAGCCGCGCGCGGCCCGCCCGTACGCACTCTGTTTGCCGCCCCTATCCACTCACGCTAGATATAGTATGCCATCCGCCCCCTTGCCCTTGGTCATGCCCTGTGCCCACTCGGCCTCTTTCACCGGCTGGATGGGCTTTTGTTCTATCTTGTCGGTGTCATTCCTCCCCTTCTTGCCGCCGAATCGCCTCAGCTTACTTAACCGTATATGCCTTGCCCTTTCGGCCGTTGCCTCTCAAGTTTGCTGCATGTGCAATGCATCGCGCTCCAGCTGACCAGCGTGCCCTGCCCGGCGTTGGGGTTGCTTTCCTGGGCGTCAAGTAAGTCATGCGTGTTGAGTGTTGAGTCCACGAAACTCTTTTGTGCTGTTGTGTGCGTGGGCGGTTGAATTAAAGTAGCCGCTCGCCCTGTATACGGCTGCCTCTCCCACGGCCCTCTTCCTTGCCTGCTGCATCTGTCGCCTCTACTGCCTGCTGCGCTCCGCGCTCGCATCGCTCATTACTTCATTGTTGATTAGGCGTTTGTAACCCACCCCATACCACACCGTTCCGCACCGCTCCGCACCGTACCGCGATGCACCGTGCCCCATACCACACCGCCCTGCCTGCCCCGTGCTCCATTCATCTATCTCCACGCAGTCGCTTCTTGCCGAGGATGGGGCGCGGTGCCAACTATGCGAACAAGCCACTGGCGGAGCCACCTGAAGCTGGCTGAGCACTGCTGCTTGATTGTTGCCACACCGCTGCTTGACTGCCACTGCTTATTACGTCCACCTGGGGCCGGGTTTATGGCACGCCACGGGTGAGCCATGGGTGAGGCCGGGTTGCCTGGGGCCACCCAGCTGCTACGCAGCGCCTGTCACGTTGGAATTTTGTGTGAGAAGTGGGCGGAGGCCCAAGACGTTTCTGGGTATTTGTGCGCGTCGGAAGCCCAAGCTAACGTGTGTGCGGGGGGTGGGACGAGTTTGGGTCGGGGGAACGTGCATCTTGTGGGGGGACGTGCAGAGTTTACATTTTCTGCATTGGGCAGGCCCGGTTGCAGGATGACATGTAAGTTGCAGCGGTCGCGCAGTGTGCTTTACGTCCATGGTGTATGGGCATGTCGACGGGAAGTGGGGAAGCGGGGAAGCGGGGAAGCAGGCGTGGTGGGATGTTCCGTCGCGTGGCAAGCGGGCGGCAAAGCGGCGAGCAGCTAAGGGAATAGGTTAGGGGGCAGTCGGTGCGCTGGGGCATGGAAAGTGATGAAAGGCATGAGGGGAGCGGCAGAGAAGCACGGCACAAGTGCAGGTGGAGATATGTTCGGGTCGAGACAGGGATGCCAGGTCCTGCGCGAACAGGGGGCTGCCAGCGGGGCCGTTCACAATTTTCCAGGGTTTTTCGTACGGCGGTCGCGCTGCCAAAGTCCGGCGCTTTGCAGCCGACAGGTTAAACAAGACGCTATGCACTCAAGGTGAATAGACTACAACGTATTCACTCCCGAGTGCATTACTTGTTGTATTAATGCTACGGTGATACCTGCTGGGTGTTACCAGGCCGTTCTGAGTCTCACGTCCCCCGCCAGTGTCAAGCGCATTTGTCGATGTGTGTGACACGTGCGGACGTGTCCGCGTCCAGGCGTCGGCCCCGTAGGACTGAGTTAGGCTGTGTCAGCCAGTCAGGTTTCGTAACAGAGCCTTAATTCACTTGCATGCAAGGTTTTGGGACTCTGTATGTGCACCGTATCGTATACAGGACAGTTTGCACAGTCAGTTGGAAGAGTATGCGTGAACAAGGAACTAGGGTTGGAACGAAGGGCGAGCAGAGCCGGATGTGGCGACGGTGGGCGAGGTGGGCGCGGCCTGCATGTGTAAACGAGGAACTAGAAGAAGCGAGGCTGACTAAGCTTGACCCCATGAGTTAAATCCGAGCTCTGGGAACTGGCAAACTCTGCCCCTTGAGTTAAATCCGAGCTTTGGGGTCGGGACAAGGGGTGTCAGCTTTGTACAGCTGGAAAATGGGCTGAGCCCCAATACAGTCACGGGGTGGGTGGCTGCTTCAAGGGAATGGGCGTTGGGCCCATGCAGACGATGTGCGAGCTCGGGGCTTAGGACTCGGTCAGCACAAGGCATATTCGCATCGTTCCATTGAAGCAGGCAAGCAGCCACCCACTCCGTGACTGTATTAGGGCCCAGTCCATTTTCCAGCTGTACAAAGCTGACACTTCTTGTTGCCTTTGTCCCGACTGCTTATGCTTTGCTGGTATTGCGGGGGGTTGGGATATTCAGACACTTCCGGGACGCCGCACGCATACCTGTTCCCTTGCTTGCATCACAGGCGGAGGAAGGCATGGTGCCCGCTGTGCTGGATTCGTGTGCGTGCATGTACGCGGGAGATAGATGGACTAACGCAGCTTGCAGCCGTTTCGCGTGTTGGGTAGCAGTGAGGTCGTTTGGGTAGAGAGCGAAGGGCTACCCTTGCTTGCGCGCTGAGTGAGGTCTTGCTTGGTTCGTGGTTTGGAGAGCTTCAGCGTGACCCGTTCCCTGTGCGGTGAATGCGATGGCTTTCTTCGGTTTCGCCGGCTTGGGAAGAAGGTTTGGTGGTGGTGTTGGTGGTGGTGTTGGTGGTGGTGTTGGTGGTGGTGTTGGTGGTGGTGGTGGTGGTGGTGGTGGTGGTGGTGGTGGTGGTGGTGGTGGTGGTGGTGGTGTGCTGCAATGATGCTTTGGCTCCTGGGTATTTAGCAGGCAAATCCTTTCTTGCTGTGGGTGCGTGAATGCTGTTTGTGCGAGCGAGGGCTGTGCGAGCTGCTTCCATTTACGCCTGGTCTATAGAGGCAGGCGCGCGCCCTGTGCGGCGGTCAAGCGTGTGGTGTGTGTTTCGGTCGCCGTATGTAGGCCTGCTTGGTTTGCGTGTCGTCGGCGCTCTTCCCAGTCTAGAGAGGGTGGTAGGCTAGGATAAAGACAGTACCACATATATCAGCTAGCACGCACCACCACACACACACACTATACCGCTGCCATCAGCCGCGCCACGCGTATTGTCCTTCTGCCCACCCATGCAACGCACGCATCACACACCCATGCATCCCTCCTTTCCTTAGCTGCCGCCAGCGCGTTCACGCACGCCAGCCAGCCCGGCACAAACCGTTCGCTCCTCCACCAAACCAGTCTCAAAGCTCGCTCCTCCCCCAAGCCCGATATGCAATTCTAGCCCAGCGTGCCCTGTGCACCCAGCGCCGCAACTCATCAGCTTCGCGAGTGTGGGTAGGTCCAACTCTTTCCGTGCGTGCAGCCATGCAATCCGTCGGCTCCTGCTGTCCTGCAAAGTAAGGTTGGGAAGGCATGCCGCGCAGGAGCGACGCACAAGCACCATCTCCAACACGCATATATGTACCGCACCATGGGTGGTGACCGCTCACCACTGACCATGCCACTCACAACTCCCTCGCACACTGTATGTTACAGCGGTGGGCCTGCCTCCGACCCGGGCCCGACACACGGCCTCTGCAGCCTACCAGTCTCTGGACTGGCGAGAGCGCTCACAAAAGCAGCGCTAGAAACCCAAGCCCACGGCTGACCTGCCCTGCCCGCGCACAGCAAGCCTAGCCACGAAACGAGAAACGCCTCCCTGTGCTCTCCTGAGCCCACAGGACCAGGCGGTGTGGAGACAGCTCGCGCATCGAAAGCCTCAAACAAAACCCCCGACAAGAGACAAACCGAAGACGAGCGACCCACGCTCCCCTGGGGGCTACCTACGCCTGGGAGCGCACACGTCATCCTATGCTACTCATCACTGCAGTAGGCCACACGTAGCAAGAGGGGCAGGGCCGGCGAGAACGCTCAAAGCCGCCGTACCTAGCCGCCAAAGCTACAGCCCAAGCCACCACCTCAAACGAGTCACCGCAGAGGAGACAGGTACGGAACCTAGCGCCTACCCGCCACCACACACAAGGGACGTGAACGTACGCCACCGTCAACGGTACCACACACACACACATACACACACAAACCGCGTCTCATCTACACTCTATCTAGTACCGCTGATAAGCAGCAGTTGCGAGCTGTCAAGACTTGACTATACAGGTTGCTGAACCTTGATGCGCCCGCCCTGCACGGCTAGCAGGGGGTGTGACGTGCCTACCTCCCTCCACCCCTTCCTGGGTACCCCTAATCCTGCGAAGTCCTGCAGCCGCCTCCAAAACCCTGTCACCGCTTCCGCTTTAGCGATTTCTACAGGCTCAGTGGCGCCCTCCATTTCCATACCCTCTGGGGGCCCTGCGTTGGTAACTGCCCTCAACCTCGTCCGGGCGCGTTCCATGGCCGAGAGGGCGGCTAATACCACCACATCCCACACTGCTTGCTGTACTCCGTGAGGCGGTTCTGCCAGCCATAGCTGCTGCCGAGTGATGGTGTTCGCCATCGCCGCGTTAATCTGTTCCAGCACTGCCTGCGCCACGGGACACTCCCAGAAGTGATGTGCTCGCGGCGAGCAGGGCGCGCCGTGCGTTCCTCCGTGGGCGCCGCATCCACACGTTTCCTGCTGCTGGGCTCCATTGACGTGGCTGTTTCCAGCCAGAGGTACTCCATCCACTGCCAGCCGCCACAGGACCTCCATATGTTCCCGTTCCCACCGTATGTGCCACATCCTGCTCAGCATGGCGCGCACGGGGTTCGTGCCTGTAGGCGTGGTCGCAGTTGTCACCGCTGCGTGTGTCGTGGTGGCTGCTTCCTCGCCTCTGGCTTCCCTGGCAAAGTCCGCGTGTAGCTGGGTCCGCCGCTGTTCGATTGGTCGCAGAAGCATCGCCGTGGCCTGGCTGACTGTTAAGCGCTGGAGCCGTATGGGCATCAGCAAGCCCCTACGCCAGCCTAGCCTGCCAACTATCTGAGCCCGCACCGCCTCCATCGTCTGCGCCGGCGGCTGACCTCCGGCGCTGATTTGCTGCTCCACTTGCTCCGCCGCTGCTCGCCATTCTGGGCTGATGTCTGCGAGTAGCAGCTGGATAGCCTGCAGCGTCGGGCTCCTTCTAAAGCCTTCCGGCGCTGTGGGGGAGAGATGCTGACCGACCCACTGCCGCCATTCCTCCGTGTCGGCTGGCGGTGTCCCTGCTGCCACCAGGGCCCCCAATCTCACAGCGTCCCCCACTGTCTTGAGGGCGTGGCACGTGCTGAGACGCACGTGGCGCTGTTCCATACCTGGTCTCGGTGGTGCTGGGGGCTCGGCTCCCTCCGGGCTGAAGTCGGGATCCGCGCTATCCTCTTCTGCTTCCGCTGCCCGTTGGTTATTGGGTAGCAGCGCGTTGGCCCAGAGCGGTGCCGCCCAGCACCAGTCTGCTGCTGCCATCGGTTGCTCCTCCACGTCTTCCAGTGGTTGCAAGTGGCCTAATGCTGTGATGAAACGTGCCATGTCTGTGGGCAGGCCCTGGGCTGGCCCTGGTCGGCTGTCTGCGTCCGCACTGAGGGTGGTGACGGACGCCAGGCTGAGGTGCGGGTGATGCCTTCGAAGGTAGCATGTCACGACTTGCTCCCAGGGGTGACGTGCTGGCTCGGCCTGTGCCGCTGCGCTCGCCAGTCGTGCAGGGTCAGCGGCAGTAGCCCAAAGCCTCCTGTGCGCGGGTGGCCGTACAGTAGTGTCCGCGGGACTCCTGTCATGCGCTGGGTTGGGTGGTTAGGGTCCGTACGGCGGTCCACGACTCCCGCCGCTGCCCTCTCCAGCAGTTCCACGGTATCACCTCCCGGCATGCCCGCGTGCTCCATGTGCCACGTCACGGTTTGCAGGGCATACCCTGGCGTGGACGCCGCCCTCCCAAAAGTGCTCAGCGGCAGGCGGGATATGCATCCCATCCGCCGCTTAGCCTCCTTGAGCCGGGCCGCCCAATCCGGTTGAGCGGGTTGAGGGCTGTTGTCCACCGGCACGTTAAGTGCTACTGCCACCGTCACCAGGGCCGGTTGCTGCTGTGGTGTCGGCGTGGTTGCTGCTCCCTACGTCGGTCCCGGCAAGCCAGTTGCAGAGCTTGCTTCGGTTCCGGGTGCCATGCACGGTTATAAGGTTCTCCCGGCTACTCGGGGTGAATTCCACGGAGGTGCTGACGCGGTGTGGAGCGTGCCAGGGCGCGGCGTGGCGGGCAGGCTCGCAGTATGCCTCCCGCCCACAACCGTAGCAGCCGGTCATCTCTAGCTCACGTCACAGTCACGACTATACAACTATACAACTATACCAGCGCACACTCAACCAAGCAACCGTGGCGTGGGTGGTACATCGCTGTTTTTATTTTTTTGTATAGGATCTTCCGAAAAATACTCCATGGTCCAAAATTAAAGAGCTTAACGAGAGCGTTCAGAATCCGCTTTCAAACCTGAAAATGGTTTTCTTGGTGCAAAGATATGGGGCCTCAAAGTTGGGGGACGGACCCACGGTTGGGGGACGGACCCACGGTTTTACGGGCGGATTTGCATCGGTTTACGTGCGTCTTCAGCTGTGGGTCGTGACACGTCATCGTGACATGTCTCTGGCATGCCACACCCAGCACCCTCCAGGACAGCGCAAAGCGCATCCAAGGACACCGCAACCCCAGTTTGTGGTTGCATGAGGTTACACATGCATTTTGGTGGCCAGTCCTGGGTGCGCCGGGTCACCCCTGGTCAGACGCATTGAAGCATCGGAATCCCGGCCTGACCCAAACACGAGGCGGTGTCCCGGTAAACTACACAGCGCAATAGAGCTCACTGAAAGAAGTGCATTGACACCAACCCGATCAAAAACAGACGAGTTTTAAGGGCTGTACGACAGGGTGGGGGGACGGACTACCCCCCCGGGGGGTTCCCCGGAAATTTTGCGGCATGGGGTCTGGAGGTTTTGTTTCTACCCCCCCCCCCCCCCCTGCGCCTACGCTTGCTGCCCGGCCAGGGGCACCCCTGTGCCCGGCAGCTGCGTCTCCTGGGCCTCGCGCCTGCGGTTCCCACACCGTTGCGCGCGTGAAAGCGTCGTGCATTTTTCACTATTTCGCGGGTAACAGCAGGTCAGGGCAACCTACGGCGTGCGTCCCCGTCTCATGTACCCACACCTGACAAGTAGCCAGGTTCCATGAGACGACTCCGTGACTGCCGCCTTACCAGGGTTCACGTCCCTTGCTCTAGCGCCGAACAGCAAATGTCGCTGATTGAGGTGTGTGGTGCCCCGGCTGTGTTCTATATCTCAGCGCTGAATGCGTTGTGGAGATGGTGACGTGATGCGGAGCGTCGCATATCGTGGAGGGAAACAAGTAGCGTGGCTAAGCAAACGTGTGGTGCACGGCGTGCGTCCCTGTTACGCTAAACCACGCCTAAAATATTTGGCATTACACGTCCGCAAGACGTGCAAGGGTGCGGTGGATGTTTAGCGGGTGGGGCCTCATGATAGCCCCCAAGCTAAATTTTTAGCAAGGGCATGCAGGAAGTGATGCGGAATGCGGACCCGGCTAGGCTTGCTGCGCTGCTCGACTCCATATGGGAATTTAGGAGCAGGAATGTGCCCCTTGCGAGGGCCGGTCAAGAGAGTTGAACAATCATAGTTTACTAGGCGTTATAAGGGTCACCCCGGCCCGGGCCTTCGGTTTTCAAGAGGTTGGAAGACACGAGAAGTGTGCACCACCTTGTAACCACACACGTAAATGTCACGTCCCGTACTCTGTAGGGGCTCAGCCCATTTTCCCAGCTGTTCCAAAGCTGACACCCATTGTTGTCAAAGTCTTCGCGCTTTGGAGTATACACGCGTGCTGTCTTCATATAACATTTCTCTGAGGCGCGTGAAGTCCGCAGATGACGAATCTAGTTTTTTTACAGACAACCCTAAGTCAGGCTGGTCGAGTGCTAAGGCTTGAGCCCCCCAAGTGGGGGCGAGCCAACCACGAACATGCCAGGCCCCTAGAAGATTGCATTGTTACAACAGGGACCACTGACGTGGATCGCGAGCTTCTGCTCTGACCTGAGGGGTGCGCCACCTGCACCGCCCTCATCCTACCATCCGCTAATTCAGTCACCCGATCGACCTTCACTACTCAATTTATAGGAGTCCGCAGCAAACCTTCCGGACAGAATCCGGCCAAATCAACTAAGTCCTAAACTCGTCCAGCCTACTGCATGTCCGTAGTCATTTCATTCCGATCGAAATCGGGGGGGTGTATGGGAATCGAACCCAAGACCTCAAGTGAACTCGTCCCTTGACGCTATTCAAACGAAGCGGAACCACGCCAACCCCAGAAGCAGACAAGGACACCCCCTCGCTCGCTACCCAATCAGAACTCCGTCACTGTTACCCCACCAAGACACCCCGCGGTTTTGACGGGTTCCCTTGTATTTACCTGCGTTTCTGCCTGTTGAACAGCATGGGGTGCCACTTTCCTGATTCAGTGATGCACTCGCTAGTCCTAACACTGCTGAGTCGACACTGGACTTGACTGAGGCAAACATCTCATAACACAAACACGGCTAGCTCTTATCACCAGGTGTGATGGTCAGGGGAGTGACCCGCGAGCCCGAGAAGGGACCACCTGTAACACTCAACTCAACTCAACCCCCCGCTTGTTTCAGCGGTTGCCAGCTGCATCAACAATTCGTCTTGAGCGCATGGGCCCAAAGCAGCGGCGGCACGCCTTGTCTCTAGCTCCGCCACGTCAGCCTTCGGGTTGGCGCACCCGGATGTGTCCATTCTGTACCGCTAGTAGAGGGTGCCCTACACCCACTTCCCGCCATCCCTTTCGTGGCAGCCCTGTAACCGCTAGCGGGCTAGGAGCGTCCTCTTCGACCGCGCCATTGCTGCCGCTTTGCTGCTGCGCCGCTCTAGTTCCTGCCCTAAACCCACAGCTGGCGAAGGGTGATGGATGCCGGCACCGCGCCGTCAATCTGCTCCCTCACTGCTTGGGCCACGGCACGGGTTGCACAGTACTTAGTACATTACAGTACGTATTAGTACGTAGTACGTTATCAATACGCCTCTCTTGGACCTTAGTACGTCACATACTACGCGAGAGGGGAGTGACGCGGCGGCGGGGAGGGGGGCCCACACGGCTTTGGGGGTGCCAGGGGGCCCGCATGGCACGGATTCGCCAGGCGAGGCGTTCATGGGAGGCAGTCTTTGCTCTACGGATCAGTCGATACAATGTAAACTATTGTAGCTCACTTTGGTTCTTGCCAACGTGTGCGTTGAAGACATTTCAGCATCCCAGCATGGCAGCATCCCAACATCCCAGCGTACGTGTCACGGACATGCTCTAAATTGCGAAAGGAAAACGTAAGCACGCCGCCAGATGTTGAAGTCGTGTCTCGCAAGCAGCATGAGACGGGGGTGAGCGGTAAGGCGAAGTGCGCGGCCACATTACCTCCGAGAGACGGTAACCGCTGATATGAGCCATCCCAAGACCGCCAGGAGGCTGTAAGCTATACTGTTTGAACTGCTGGGCTGACGGCGCGCTGGGCTGGCGCAGCCTGGCTCGAGGTGTGACCAACCTGACAAGGGGTGTCAGCTTTGTACAGCTGGAAAATGGGCTGAGCCCCAATACAGTCACGGGGTGGGTGGCTGCTTCAAGGGAATGAGCGTTGGCGATGATGCGCGAGCTCGGGGCAGTGTTTTTTTTCGGTAACTACGGTACTATCCGGTAACCAGAACGGGTCCGAGGGTCCTGGGGCCTGTACCCAGCGCGCCGAAGGCGCGTCACCTCGGTTACCGGCCGGCTGGCCGGCCGCCGGCCGGCCGGCGGCCGGCCGGCCGGCCGGGCGGGGCTGGCGGTGCCCGGAGGGCACCCCGTGCCCAGGGGCGGCACGGTCGCATGGCTTCAGTGTTGACCAGGCCGGCGACCACCGGTCATTTACTTAGTTATTTAATACACAATGCACAAGTAGATATGGCACCAAAGAAGCCGTTATTGCTCGATACTCTATTGAAACAGAAAGGACCGCGCTTCCCCCCGAGTATTTGCGCACAAACATCAAGGGCTGGGCCGGTACTCCCCGTTGCTCGCAAATTAGTAAAACGCATCTTCAAGCGCATTCTGGCTTCTCAGGCCGCGCCTACAACAGCCCCAGCGCCAGCACCGATTGCCGAGCCTCAGCCAGAGCATCAGGACGTTGACTGTGGACAAGTGTGGACAAGTCCTCAGCGAAGCGCAGCCGCACTGAATGGGGCGCTAGTGACGATACCTGGCGGTGGTGGTGGGGGGGGCGGGGCCCGTGGCAAGCAGGGCAAGAAGAAGCCGCCCCCCCCACCACCTGCCACGACGCCACGACGGGGATCCACCTGGGGCTGTGCATGCGCATGACGTCGCTAAAATTGCTGAGCCAGGAGGCGTTCCCCTACGCGACGGCCCTGGAGCGCTGGGAGGCGGCAGCAAAGAAGCGGGGCCGGTACCTCCTGTCGTGAGCTGCATTTCGTGTGCGTGTGGTCGAGTGGTGGCCTGTTGATTGTACATAGCGTGAGTTCAAGGTACTGGCTGGACTCGTGGAGTCATGACGGGTGCGGAAGTGCGGAATTGCGGACGGGAGCAATGCAGGCAAAGAGACAAAACATGTGAATGTGAGTGATGACGGTGCCCGTCACAAAGTCATGGGGGTCCGGGGGCTTGCCGCAGTGCTGTTACTCGTTACATCAGTAGTAGCAAGTCGGCAAACCCCCGTTTTGAAAAAAAAACACTGGCTCGGGGCTTAGGACTCAGTCAGCACATGGCACGCGTGCCTGAATCCCACACGCCATCCACGCGAGTCAAGGGCCCCCTTGCCACCAAGTCCAAGCATTTTGTAGCCCTCTACCGCGCTCCAGACCTCCTCGATGCCGGACACTCCTCGGGCTGGGCGCGGGGTGGGAGCGACCTCGGGGCTCCTCGGCGTTTTAGGAGGGGCGACAGACATGGCTCCGCAAGTTGCCACAAACTCGCGTTTTAGTTCCCCGAGTTGCTTGCCGCAAACATAGATTGCTTTATAGGCCCTATAAACGCGGACGTAGGTGACTATCCTCGCGACCTCGCGAAAGTCAATGTCCATGGACGCGCAAGGCACTTCTCGCTCCGCCCGAGTTTTCCCTGCCGCCTATTTACATGGAATAGACAATAACAAATACTAATACGTGGCAGTCGCAGTTTATGCCAGTATGATACTTTTTGCCGACGCAGCCACGCACGCACGCACGCACGCACGCACGCACGGACAGGGGTTAAT
Organism: Chlamydomonas schloesseri; assembly: GCA_016834595.1. Classification (NCBI taxonomy): domain Eukaryota; kingdom Viridiplantae; phylum Chlorophyta; class Chlorophyceae; order Chlamydomonadales; family Chlamydomonadaceae; genus Chlamydomonas; species Chlamydomonas schloesseri. The sequence goes on from JAEHOD010000089.1 coordinate 162,273, forward strand.
GTTACAGCTGTGTGTTACAGCTGTGGGGAGACTTCTGACCCGGGCCCGAAACACGGCCGCTGCAGCCTACCAGCCTCTTTGGACTGGCGAGAGCGCCGACAACCTGAACGGCGCACACAAACCAAGCCTACGGCGGTCGAAACGCGCACGACGCTTGACCTCCGTGAAACGCAGTGCGTCTGCCTCCATTCGTCAGACGTAAGAAAAGGAAGGCAGCTCGCTCGCATCACCCGCACAAAAGACAGCACTCACACACAGCAAGAAAGAGAAAACCTTGATCAACCCCCAGGAGCCACCGCCTGTCCACCCACCACCGTTCAGCTAAAACCTATTACCAAAGCCGGCGAAAACGCAAAAAGCCACCGCACACGGGACAGGACAAGCTGAATACTTCTCAAAACAGCAAACAAGCCAGGCCCCTAGAAGCAAAGAAAGGCATACATCTCCTCGCTCTCTGCCCGAACAGAACTCATTGCTAGCATCGTACTAACTGCACACACACAAAAACACCCCGCTTGTTCCAGCGGTTGCGAGCTGCGTCAATCCGTCCGAGCGCAAAAGTAGCGGCTGCACACCTTGTCTCGAGTTCCGCCCTGCTATTCTCCAGGCTGGCGTACCCTGATGCGGCCAGCCTGCACCGCTAGCAAATGATGCCCGACGCCCACTTCCCGCCATCCCTTCCGCGGTAGCCCTAGGCCTGCAAATTCGTGCAGCCGCCTCCAAAAACCTGTGACGGCCTCTGCCTTCGCCACCTCTAGCGGGCTGGGAGCGCCCTCTTCAACCTCGTCATTGGTGCCGCCTTGCTGTTGCGCCGCTCTAGTCCCCGCCCTCAGCCGTCTCCTCGCATGCTCCACGGCTGACAGGGCGGCCAGCACCACCACATCCCACACCACTTGCTGCATCCCCTCCGGCGGTTCTGCTAGCCACAGCTGGCGACGGGTGATGGACGTCGGCACCGCGCTGTCAATCTGCTCCCTCACTGCTTGGGCTACAGCGCACTCCCAGAAATGGTGGGCTCGCGGCGAGCAGGGTGCTCCGTGCGCTCCTCCGAAGGTGCCACAACCGCATGCCTCCACGCCTGCGCTAATGTGACTGTTTCCCGCCAGTGGCACGCCGTCCATTGGCAGGCGCCACATGATCTCCAGCTGCTCCCGCTCCCACCGCACTGTGCGCCACATCCTACGCTGCATCGCGCGCACTGGGGTTGGGTCGGTGGGAGCTGAGGGTGGCGGTACCGCCTGCTGGCCTCCCTGCTGCTGCGCTTCTCGCACGAAATCCGCGTGTAGTGCCGTACGCTGCAGCTCTATCGGCCGCATGAGCATGGCTGTGGCCTGACTGACTGTCAATGCATGCAGCCGTATGGGCGGGATGGCTGGGCCTCTGCTCCATCCCAGCCTACTCACGATGTTCGCCCGCACCGTTGCCATGGTTTCTGTCGGCGCCGCGGCACCGTTGCTCATGCGCTCCTCCACCGCGCCCGCTGCTGTCCGCCACTCCACGCTGATGTCCTGCAGCAATAGCCTGATGCACTGTAGCGTCGTGCTCCGTCTGAAGGTGGTGGGGGCTGCGGGGTCGAGGTTTGTGATCACCCACTGCTGCCAAGCTGGTGCCCCCGCGGCGTGCAGAGGTGGTGGTGGATGCGCCCCTATCCCCTCTATCATCCGCCCGAGCCGCACCGCGTCTCCCACTGTCTTGAGCGACCGGCAGGTGCTGAGGCGCACATGCCTCTGCTCCATGCCTGGCCGCTGCGCCGCGTTGCTGCCGCCGCCTGGCGCCAAGTCAGGGTCCGCTGCGTTGTTCTCCTCAGGGGCCTCATCTGTCGCCACGGTAGTCGCCGCGTCTTGCAGGCCATGATTGTTAGGTAGCAACGCGTTGGCCCACAGCGGCGCCGCCCAGCACCAGTCTCCAGCTGCCATTGGTGTCTCCTCCACGTCTTCCAGCGGAGGTAAGCGACCGAGAGCTGTCATGATGCGAGCGATGTCTGCTGGCAGTCCGCTGCAGGGCCCCTGCTGCTGGGCGGCTGCGTCTGCTCGCAGAGTTGTTGTGGACGCCGGGCAGAGGTGAGGGTGGTGGCTGGGCAAGTAGCTATCCATCACCCTCTCCCAGGGGTGTTGCTGCGCTGGTGGGTTGTGTGCGGCTGCTGACCTCACTGCCAGCCGTGCCGCCCACAGGGCATCACGGGCTTGCAAGTGAAGCGTCAGGGGGAGCTGCCCTCAGCCTCCCGTGCATGGGTGGCCACACAAGAGCTGGCGCGGCACACCTGTCATGCGTTGCACTGTGTGGTTGGGGTCGATGCGACGATCCACGACACCTGCTGCTGCCCGCTCTAGCTGTTCTACTGTATCGTCAGCAGGCGTCCCCGCATGCTCAATATGCCACGTGACGGTTTGCAGTGCGTATCCAGATGCAGCGGCTGCGCGCCCAAAGGTGCTTAGCGGCAGGCGCGAGATGCATCCCATTCGCCGCTTGGCTTCCTTTGACCTTGCCATCCAGTCCGGCTGTGCGGGCTGAGCTGGATTGTTGTCTACCGGCACATTGAGTGCTGATGCCAGTGGCACACACGTCGGTTGTAGTGCTGGTGATGCGGGTTGCTCCTGTGGGCTCTCCTGCTGCACCAGCGCGGGCGGCGTGACCCCTACATGAAGCAGTTGCACCTTGTCCAGGTTGAGTCGCTGGCCCGACGCCTTGGCGAATGTGTCCATGGCCGCGAGGAAGGGGCCCAGCTCTGCCATGCTGGCTAGCAGCACCTGGCAGTCATCCGCAAACTGGATTGCGGTGGTGATGTCGGCTCCGTTGGGATCTAGCTTGATGCCAACGCCCTGGCCCCGCAGCCAGCACAGGAGTGCTTGGGCAACAAAGAGGTACAGGATTGGGTGCGAGGGGGCACCCCTGTCGAACGCCCATCTCCATGGTGACAGGGCGGGAGAGGCTGCCATTGACCAGTGCCTGGGCAGTGGTGGACGACAGAAGGAGAGACACCCAGCCCCTCAGCTTGGGGCCCGCGCCCAGGCGCTCCATCGCCTGGAGCAGGAAGTTGCGGTCCACGGTGTCATACGCCTTGGCAAAGTCCAGGAAGGCTATGACTGCTGAGCGGCCCTGTTGTCGCAGGAGGTGGGGGATGTGGCGGAGCGCGTGAATGTTGTACCCAATCAGCCTGCCCTGCAGGAAAGCTGTCTGCTCCACGTCAATGACCTTGCCCAGCTCAGGGCCCAGGCGGTTGGCCAGCAGCTTCGCCAGCAGTCGGTAGTCCGAGTTCAGTAGCGTAATGGGGCGGTAGTTGCCTGCCAGCTTAGGGTCACCCTTCTTGTAAAGCACCGTAATGATGCCATCCGTGAACCGCGTGGGCTTGGCTCCAGTTTCGCCAATTGCAGAGAAGAGGGAAGCGAGTAAAGGAGCCAGCTTGGCGCGCCCCACCTTGAACACATCTGCCGGCAGCCCGTCCCATCCCGGCGCCTTGCCCGGCAGCGTGCGTTTGAGTGCCGCCGCTACCTCGGCGGTGGTGATGGCTGCGCTGCCGATGGTGGCGTCTACCTCTGGTGACAGGCGGCGTGGGTGGGCGTCTAGTGCGTTGAGGATCTGGGTCATGGGGTCGGCAGTGCCCGGTGGTGGTGGTGTCGGTGGTGGTGGCTTGCGGCTGACGTCTCTCCAGTAGTCCGCTACCACCTGAGCCACTGCTGCTGGCGTTGTTACCAGTGAGTGCGGTTGGTTTGGCAGGCGCAGCGCGGTTGGGCCTTGGCTGCTGTTGCGCCCCGAATGGATGAGGGCAGTGAGGCTGCTGTTTGGCCGTTCACCGGACCTGATGAGCGCCTGTCGCGCCGCCAGGTATGCTGGCCGCACTTCCGCACGCATGGCGGCCGTCAAGTCTGCTTCTGACTCTACCGCTGTGGCCAGGCATGCATCGCTGTCTGGTGCTGCGGCCAGGGCTGCCGTGGCTGCTGCCGCCGCAGCTCTGAGTTGCTCCACCGTGGCTCCCGGTCGCCGCCTCCGTGTTTGCGCCTCTCTATTGAGTGCCGCAAGCTGGGCTGTCATGCGCCGTTTAAATCCTGGCCACCACTGGATGACTGCGTGTGGGCTGTGGTCGGGCCCCACAGGTGCCGCTGCAGTGGTCAGTTGTAGCCATTCCATGAAGCGGGCCCTCAAGTCCTCGTGTGCTGCGAAGTAGGTCCGTGTACGGCGAGGGGCTTGGCTGCGCCGTTGCGCCGCGAGCGGCTGCAAGTGTAGAACCGGTATGCGGTGGTCGGAAGGCGAGCCCGTGGCGATGAAAGCACGCTGAGTTGTGGGGAGAGCATTGGAGGAAATGTAGATACGGTCAAGACGCGCTCCGCCCCTTGTGTCGCCGGCCCCACGGTACAGGTAGGTATACTCCTTGCGTGTCGGGTGCAGCACTCGGAAGCTGTCCACCAGCGCGGCTGGCGCCACCGCGTCCCTAAGCTGCTGCGCTAAGGCCGCATCCTGAGGTCTGGGCCCTGACGCGTCCACTGACGGGTTGTCCACAAAATTGAAGTCCCCGGCTAGAATCATGGTGTGGCCGGTTGCTTCTGCGTCCGCTGCCAGCGCGTGCACCCCATTACTGCGGACTGCAGTACGGACCTGGTCCGCGTCCGCTCTAGCGCGCTGTGGAAGGTAGGCACCGCAGATGCGCAGCTTGTGGCCGCACCACTCTAAGCTGCATGTGGCCAGCCACCCTCCGGGAGTCCCTTCAGGCTGCTGCTGCGCTGACGTTGCTAGTCCGGTACGCGCCAGAATGCTGTGGGGAGACTTCTGACCCGGGCCCGAAACACGGCCGCTGCAGCCTACCAGCCTCTTTGGACTGGCGAGAACGCCGACAACCTGAACGGCGCACACAAACCAAGCCTACGGCGGTCGAAACGCACACGACGCTTGACCTCCGTGAAACGCAGTGCGTCTGCCTCCAATCGTCAGAGGGGTGTTTTGGGGGGGCTTCGCCCCCCCTGGAACGCTTCGCTGGGGGGGGGGCTCAGCCCAATAAGCGTAAAGGAAAAACCATGGAAGCCATGAAGCAGCAGGCAAGGCAGCAAAGCGCGCAAAGACAGGCGAGGAACCAGCGAGACGGTGCGGTGCTGGGCTGAGGCTGCGTGTGCTGGGGAATGTGTGCCTCCTTGCGGCCCCAACCTACCAGCATGCTGGGTCTGCAGCTACGTGCACTAGCACGCCGGCCAGCCAGTAGCTGCAGACCCACGTGGTTGCCATCGGCCGGTTGCGGGAGCTGTCGAATTCTTGATGGACATGGCTAAAATGCGAATGCTATCATGATCTAACGCGTAACTGTGCGCCTGTGGGGTGCCTACGCCGTACTTGCTGAGGGAGGGCGAAGAACGCTGGACACGCTCCGCAACGGTCCTCTGCGTTGCTGCGCGTCGTGCCCTCTGGGTAGTAATAGCTCGATGGACACAAGAGGAGCGACGTTAGGCGAAAGCGGGCGCGTTACATACGAACCGCTATGGACACCAATGTTGATGCCGATAGCGCGCTGTGCGCTCTGAGAACAGGCACCCAAGGATACAATAAGCGACGTGGTCTTGCCTATAATGTTGCATCACTCGCAGGATGTACGTATGAGCACGAAGCGAAGACAGGGCTTGCGTTCCTGCCAAGGCTCTTACACACCGTCTACGATGAAACCTGCCAAGGGCACACACCCCTACCACATAGCAGCTCTCGGACGACCTGATACCAGCAGATAGGCGATATCAGAAATATAATGCTGACAATAGGTGTGGAATGAGTGAGACACGACATCAACATCGGGTGGCGTGTTTACGTTTTCGTTTCGCAATTTAGGCAGCATGTCCGTAATGAGTGCGACATCACCTCAAATAACCTCGGGGTCTGGCTTCAGGCCCACGACCCCCAACTCAGGCAATGAGCCCGTAACCAAAGCACACACAGAATCACACACAAGCGATAGTACCATGCCACAGAAGGGCTCGCACATGCAACAAGCGTGCCAACAGGGTTCAGACATCGATAGTAGACATGCTGAAACGTTCCTGCGCGGGCACGGTTTTGGCACCGCGTGATACGACCTCACTTCGGTTGAGACGCACAAAACCCTGGATCCTGCACACACGCATGCCAGTTGTCTGTTCCCTACGACCAGGTACGCGCCAGGTACGGTCACAGGTTGGGGCGTGACAATCTTGGTGACAATACGTCTTTACAGGCATGTCTGTGGCAGAAATGATGAGTGGGCTCCTCCGGCTGCGCAGAGCGTATGCTCTCGTGTGGATGGCATGGCCCGGTCTATTGGTGCTTGCCTTTGGCCCCTATTCAGTGCACGGTTCGGAAAAATCGCGTGCGCCTCAATCGCAGTGCACGGTTTGGGCCAGGGGAGGGTTTGGGCTTTCTCCCTCGCCAGCCCACCGTTTGCCCCGCTTTTAAGCCCAAGCAGGAGCTCTTTTGTCAAGCATTACAACACACTTAATGAAGAGCCGGGGATGCCCGGAGGGTGCCCAGCCGCCCTGAGGATACCGGGCGACAAAGCGGGAGGGGGAACCGTGCGATGGAGCAAAGCAAACTTCGGGCCGGGCTGAGATCCCCGGGGCCAGTGCTTTTGTCCCAGTCCCTGTATGCCATGCACTTGCAAAGTGATTGGCGAGTCTGGAAGGAGGTCCATACTACTAAGGTGCAGCGCAGGGTGCGAGAATGGAAACTACCATGCCTTTTTCATTATAACAACATTGTATCTTTCGCTTATCTGGAGCTTTTACGGGCTGACTCTACACATAATGAGACACGTAATCATTAGAATAAAAACGCGCTTCCTGAGCTTTCAGGTTTTCGGTGGTGCGTCAGCGGTGGGTTCTCGGGCCGCATGACCCATACTTGCACACGCAATAGTCCCACGGGTTGATCCAAGAAGTCCAAGAAGAATGAAGCAGTCAAGGAGGCGCATTCGAACGCGTCGCGGGGCGCTGCTAGCTTTCCTGCCTCGCATAGATGAGAACATAACAATGATTGATACTACCGACAGCTCTAGAAGCCGTTCAACTGTGCCGTTAAACCAGCAGGGCACGCGAGCTCCGGCCGGCGAGCTCCGCAGCCTCTCGCAGTGTAAGAGTGATGCCAGACATGCACGCCGGCAGTATATCGACCTTTTTAACGAAGAACCGTTGACAGAGATGCCGAGCAGCAGGAGGTACAAGAAGGAGATGGCTCGCCTCAATGACCCGGGGCCGGCGTCTGCTCAGTGCGCGCCAAACTCACGGTCGCGCGCCGACGCCACGCGCCGCTACCAGCAGAAACTAGAGAAATACACGGCAGTGATCCTAGCCTGTGTGCACTCCGGACAAAGCGAAACGGGCGCGACTGCTCGTGCCGCGGCGCATGCCGCCGGCGGCAGCAGTGGTCCCAGCAACAGCGGCGGCGGCGGCAGCGACACCACGGCCGCCAGCCCGAGCACCAGCAGCGGCACAGCCAGCAGACGCGGCGGCACCTCTGGGCCGCAGGAAGGGGGGGGGGAAACAGGGTCACGCGTTGACTCAACGCCACTGGCTGCTGCCGCGTCGATGCCCAGCGGTGACGTCAGCGTTGGTGCGGCGGGTACGCCCGGAGCTGAGGCCGCAGCGAACCAAGATGGCGGCGGCGGTAGCGGAGCTGGTGTACAGCTGGTGTCAGCGCCTCACAGCAGCGCCGACATGCAGCAACAGCAGCGGCGGGCCGGCAGCAGCAGCAGCGGCAGCATGCCGCCGCAGCCGCTGCTGATCGACAGCAGACACAGCAGTAGCAGCAGCAGCAGCAGGGGCAGGGGCGGCGCTGCGAGTGCAACAGGTGCCGCCGCGGCTGCGATTGTTCAAGAAAGCAACATTCAGGCTGCAATAGTGGGGTCGGCGCGATCCATGGAGCCGGACGGCGCCAGCAGCGGAGCAAGCGGCAGTGCAGCGGCGGTACCTACCGCCGCCCAAAGCAAAGGGGCACTGCTGGGTGTGCTGCTGTGCAGCTGCTTCGGTCTCCGCTGATGATGATGTGCAGCAGGTGGGCCATGCATGCATGTATACAGCAGCCCTGATAAGTGCTTGAAGCTCACCCGTCCCGTATTCCTTGTCACCGTCTCAGCCCCGCTCGGCATGTTGTGGTCGGAACGCGGCACACGTAATCCAACCCATCCAACCATGCAAATCAACCCACCCCACCTGGCACCATATCTTCATTGATTGATGGCTTGCAGCCAAGCACCCGCCCCACCGCCTGTTCCTGGGCTGCCGCAGTCACTTCTTAGCCTATAGTTTCTTCATGAGAATTCCGTGCCGTGTGCGAACCTTGCCCCCTGCTGCCTGTTCTGGCTGCCCTTGTGCTGCTGTGCCTGCCCCTATCTGCCCTAGCTAAATCTGCCCCCTGTGCGTGGGGGGCGTTCAGCAGGCTAAGCAGTGCCTGTGGGCAGCCGCGCGCGGCCCGCCCGTACGCACTCTGTTTGCCGCCCCTATCCACTCGCGCTAGATGTATATGCCATCCGCCCCCTTGCCCTTGGTCATGCCCTGTGCCCACTCGGCCTCTTTCACCGGCTGGATGGGCTTTTGTTCTATCTTGTCGGTGTCATTCCTCCCCTTCTTGCCGCCGAATCGCCTCAGCTTACTTAACCGTATGTGCCTTGCCCTTTCGGCCGTTGCCTCTCATCTTTGCTGCATGTGCAATGCATCGCGCTCCAGCTGACCAGCGTGCCCTGCCCGGCGTTGGGGTTGCTTTCCTGGGCGTCAAGTAAGTCATGCGTGTTGAGTGTTGAGTCCACGAAACTCTTTTGTGCTGTTGTGTGCGTGGGCGATTGAATTAAAGTAGCCGCTCGCCCTGTATACGGCTGCCTCTCCCACGGCCCTCTTCCTTGCCTGCTGCATCTGTCGCCTCTACTGCCTGCTGCGCTCCGCGCTCGCATCGCTCATTACTTCATTGTTGATTAGGCGGTTGTAACCCATCCCATACCGCACCGCTCCGCACCGTACCGCGATGCACCGTGCCACCACACCGCCCTGCCTGCCCCGTGCTCCATTCGTCTATCGCCACGCAGTCGCTGCTTGCCGAGGATGGGGCGCGGTGCCAACTATGCCTACAAGCCACTGGCGGAGCCACCTGAAGCTGGCTGAGCACTGGTGCTTGATTGTTGCCACACCGCTGCTTGACTGCCACTGCTTATTACGTCCACCTGGGGCCGGGTTTATGGCACGCCATGGGTGAGCCATGGGTGAGGCCGGGTTGCCTGGGGCCATCCAGCTGCTACGCAGCGCCTGTCACGTTGGAGTTTTGTGTGAGAAGTGGGCGGAGGCCCATGACGCGTCTGGGTATTTGTGCGCGGCGGAAGCTCAAGCTAACGTGTGTGCGGGGGGTGGGACGAGTTTGGGTTGGGGGAACGTGCATTTTGTGGGGGGACGTGCAGAGTTTACATTTTCTGCATTGGGCAGGCCCGGTTGCAGGATGACATGTAAGTTGCAGCGGTCGCGCAGTGTGCTCTACGTCCATGGTGTATGGGCATGTCGACGGGAAGTGGGGAAGCGGGGAAGCGGGGAAGCAGGCGTGGTGGGATGTTCCGTCGCGCGGCAAGCGGGCGGCAAAGCGGCGAGCAGCTAAGGGAATAGGTTAGGGGGCAGTCGGTGCGCTGGGGCATGGAAAGTGATGAAAGGCATGAGGGGAGCGGCAGAGAAGCACGGCACAAGTGCGGGTGGAGATATGTTCGGGTCGAGACAGGGATGCCAGGTCCTGCGCGAACAGGGGGCTGCCAGCGGGGCCGTTCACCGTACGGCGGTCGCGCTGCCAAAGTCCGGCGCTTTGCAGCCGACAGGTTAAACAAGACGCTATGCACTTAAGGTGAATAGACAGCGCGTTTGAATTTCCGACCGGAGTTCCGGCAACCTTTGCTCACGTATCGAATCCTACTTGACGAGGCCATACTAGGTATACCCATTGCATAATTGAATACATTTGCCGGAAGAACAGCCGATTTCAGGCCGACTCTGGCGACCCGGTGTTGGGCGAACAGTACCCGGCCATTGCTTGTATGGGCGTCCTGTCGTCCCCCCGACATGCTCAATCAATAGGTAGCTAACAATAAGGCCTAAATCATTTGGTGCGCGCTTAAGAACAGGCGGCGCGGACGCAACTTTAGCGACAGTGCTTTCCCGAGCCGCTCGCAAGCGCGCACCAAATGATTTAGGCTATATTGTCTGTAATCTATTTAATGAGTTGCTTTACTGTCGAGTCTGCTGGCGCCCGGGCATGATGCACCATCGTTTGTCCAGCTGACTCACAAACGTCGTCCGTCTCGCAATGCAACCAATAGTTAACCAAACATAAGGCCTAAAATACTTGGTGCGCGCTTGCGAGATGCTTGGAAAAGCACTGTCGGTATAGCTACGTCCTCGGTGCCTGTGCTCAAGCGCGCACCAAGTAATTTAGGCATCATTGTTACATGTCTATTGATTGCGTTGCAAGATGGACCACATTTCTGAGTCAGCTGGACAAACGATGGTGCATCATGCCCGGGCGCCAGCAGACTCGACAGTAAAGCAACTCAATAAATAGACTCTAGACAATGTAGCCTAAATCATTTGGTGCGCGCTTGCGAGCGGCTCGGGAAAGCACTGTCGCTAAAGTTGCGTCCGCGCCGCCTGTTCTTAAGCGCGCACCAAATGATTTAGGCCTTATTATTAGCTACGTATTGATTGAGCATGTCGGGGGAACGACAGGACGCCCATACAAGCAATGGCCGGGTACTGTTCGCCCAACACCGGGTCGCCAGAGTCGGCCTGAATTAGGCTGTTCTTCCGGTAAATGTATTCAATTATGCAATGTGTATACCTAGTATGGCCTCGTCAAGTAGGATTCGATACGTGAGCAAAGGCTGTCGGACGGGGTTCAGACCAGGTTCGCACTGCGTTTCGGACACATACTTCGGACCACGTTCGGGCCAGGTTCGGACCAGGTTCGGACAATGGCCGTTCCCCGAGTAGAGAAGGCGATGTTGGCCGTGCGCTGCTGCTGCTTCAGCAGGTGCGGCAGTAGCCTCAGTAACTGGATGTTAGCGCCAATGAGGCGTCCAGGCCCAGATAGAGCCAGAGGGCCTGCCAGCCCTTGCCCACGGCAGGTAGGGGGGCAGGGGGCGCTGCCTACACCTGCTGCCCGGGTGCGCCGATGACTGATGAAGAGAGGGCTGGCTTGCGGCCCGTCGCCCGTCGCTGCTTCATGTGTGTGGGTGCCGCCACTGCCGCGCATGGCCGACCCACACGCATGTGTCTGCCAAACTTGCTTCACAATAAAAGCTTGCTTGCGCAAGAGCCGGTGGAGTGAAAGCCAAGCGGTATCCCGGGGGGGGGGGGGGTAGGAAACAAAGTGCCAGACCCCATGCCCCGAAAACCCCCGTGAGCACCCTGGGGGGGAAGGGGGGGGACGACCGAGTCCCCCGCGGACAAGACCGTATCAAAAAGGGGGTTATACCCCTCCATTTAATACCAAAACGGTGCCAATCGACTCCTCTCAGCGTGCTCTATCACGCCATGCCATCTGCGAGCCTGTTCCAAGACTTCGACACGAGCGGGATTCCATCCTTTGAGATTCCCGGCCCAACCCCCGCCACGTGAACGGACCCGTATTCACTCCCGAGTGCATTACTTGTTGTATTAATGCTACGGTGATACCTGCTGGGTGTTACCAGGCCGTTCTGAGTCTCACGTCCCCCGCCAGTGTCAAGCGCATTTGTCGATGTGTGTGACACGTGCGGACGTGTCCGCGTCCAGGCGTCGGCCCCGTAGGACTGAGTTAGGCTGTGTCAGCCAGTCAGGTTTCGTAACAGAGCCTTAATTCACTTGCATGCAAGGTTTTGGGACTCTGTATGTGCACCGTATCGTATACAGGACAGTTTGCACAGTCAGTTGGAAGAGTATGCGTGAACAAGGAACTAGGGTTGGAACGAAGGGCGAGCAGAGCCGGATGTGGCGACGGTGGGCGAGGTGGGCGCGGCCTGCATGTGTAAACGAGGAACTAGAAGAAGCGAGGCTGACTAAGCTTGACCCCATGAGTTAAATCCGAGCTCTGGGAACTGGCAAACTCTGCCCCTTGAGTTAAATCCGACCTTTGGGGTCGGGACAAGGGGTGTCAGCTTTGTACAGCTGGAAAATGGGCTGAGCCCCAATACAGTCACGGGGTGGGTGGCTGCTTCAAGGGAATGGGCGTTGGGCCCATGCAGACGATGTGCGAGCTCGGGGCTTAGGACTCGGTCAGCACAAGGCATATTCGCATCGTTCCATTGAAGCAGGCAAGCAGCCACCCACTCCGTGACTGTATTAGGGCTCAGTCCATTTTCCAGCTGTACAAAGCTGACACTTCTTGTTGCCTTTGTCCCGACTGCTTATGCTTTGCTGGTATTGCGGGGGGTTGGGATATTCAGACACTTCCGGGACGCCGCACGCATACCTGTTCCCTTGCTTGCATCACAGGCGGAGGAAGGCATGGTGCCCGCTGTGCTGGATTCGTGTGCGTGCATGTACGCGGGAGATAGATGGACTAACGCAGCTTGCAGCCGTTTCGCGTGTTGGGTAGCAGTGAGGTCGTTTGGGTAGAGAGCGAAGGGCTACCCTTGCTTGCGCGCTGAGTGAGGTCTTGCTTGGTTCGTGGTTTGGAGAGCTTCAGCGTGACCCGTTCCCTGTGCGGTGAATGCGATGGCTTTCTTCGGTTTCGCCGGCTTGGGAAGAAGGTTTGGTGGTGGTGGTGGTGGTGGTGGTGGTGGTGGTGGTGGTGGTGGTGGTGGTGGTGGTGGTGGTGGTGGTGGTGGTGGTGGTGGTGGTGGTGGTGGTGGTGGTGGTGGTGTGCTGCAATGATGCTTTGGCTCCTGGGTATTTAGCAGGCAAATCCTTTCTTGCTGTGGGTGCGTGAATGCTGTTTGTGCGAGCGAGGGCTGTGCGAGCTGCTTCCATTTACGCCTGGTCTATAGAGGCAGGCGCGCGCCCTGTGCGGCGGTCAAGCGTGTGGTGTGTGTTTCGGTCGCCGTATGTAGGCCTGCTTGGTTTGCGTGTCGTCGGCGCTCTTCCCAGTCTAGAGAGGGTGGTAGGCTAGGATAAAGACAGTACCACATATATCAGCTAGCACGCACCACCACACACACACACTATACCGCTGCCATCAGCCGCGCCACGCGTATTGTCCTTCTGCCCACCCATGCAACGCACGCATCACACACCCATGCATCCCTCCTTTCCTTAGCTGCCGCCAGCGCGTTCACGCACGCCAGCCAGCCCGGCACAAACCGTTCGCTCCTCCACCAAACCAGTCTCAAAGCTCGCTCCTCCCCCAAGCCCGATATGCAATTCTAGCCCAGCGTGCCCTGTGCACCCAGCGCCGCAACTCATCAGCTTCGCGAGTGTGGGTAGGTCCAACTATTTCCGTGCGTGCAGCCATGCAATCCGTCGGCTCCTGCTGTCCTGCAAAGCAAGGTTGGGAAGGCATGCCGCGCAGGAGCGACGCACAAGCACCATCTCCAACACGCATACATGTACCGCACCACGGGTGGTGACCGCTCACCAATGATCATGCCACTCACAACTCCCTCGCCACTACTCCCGCTATTCACTCGCTCCCGCAACAAACGCAATACCTTACCAGCAAGAAGGACGTCTTCCGCCAGCCCGCAACAGCTACGTACCCCACGCCTTCGTCTACTAGCGGCAGCCAGCAGTGCACTGCGCCTCGCCGCAACGCGACGACAGGCAGCCCCGCGCCTGGATGGCGCTGACGCTGCCCTCCTTTCCAAGCGTCCATGCCCACCACACGCACCTCACCACCACTCGAACCTTTCCAACCAAAAGCACACCCCAAAACAATATAAATGCGTGACGTGATGCAGGTTACTACGCGCAGCTTGCTAGCTACCGGCGGTGCTGACTGGTGCACCCCACAGGGCGGGCGATGGCGCACGGACCCCGGTTCGCACGCACAGCCTTTTGATGTTTTTCCTTGTGCTCTATATCCCTAGCACCACACAGACAAACAACTTGCGAGTATGGCACCTTGCTGTGAGTGCTGCTATACTTCCGCTCGCGCTCGATTGTCAATTTGGTGGTAATGGCATTGATCCGTACGTGACCTATAATCCAAACGCGCATCATTGCTCGTGTTGTTACCATCGCGTCCCGCAGATCGCCCATGCATCCGCATCCCATCCATCATTCAGCCAGCCACCCACTCGACAATCTTTACGCATGCAGTGCTGCCAATGCCACTTCCTGCACTAAACGTTACTCTTGCAAACCCCGCCCTGTTATCATCCGTTGTCAGACCGCAACCCCTACCTGTACAGTGCCCTGCAACGGCGTGCTCAACACGTCAATCCTTTGTCAAGCAGCTTCAATATCGTATTGCGCTGTATCAATGTCATCGTGTTATTAGCTGTCATAGATTCTACGCCCATGCCTGGTCTGCGTTCTTCGCTCCCCTTAACACTCCCCAGTCATCCAAGCTAGCGGCGAGCAGTGCTTCTCCAATCAGAGGCGGCCATCCGCATTTGATCAACAGCTCGACATGCCCCGCCGCCTACGCCGCCCAGTCATTACGCAGCAGTGCATACACACTTGCCTCGCTCCCTTTAATTCGTTCCCGTTTATTTCGCCTCCATTCCGCCTCATTTTCGCCTCCAATTTCGCCCCATTTTCGCCTCCACCTCTTTCTCCAGTTGCAGACACAACCACCAATGCTTCGCGCGCGGCGCCTTTAGTACGCGTTCAGAGAGGTCCCGTTATGAGCCCCCTCGCTCCTCGCCTTGCAGCTTGGCAAAGGGCCCCGCCCGCAGCTTGTACGGCACCCAGATGGTCAGCCACCGCATCAGCATCAGCACGCCCAGACCAGCCCAGACCACGCCCAGCTGCTCCTCACCAGACAGACCAGCCGCCGCCGCACCCACCGCCGTGGCTGTTGCTGCTGCGCCGCCACCGCCGCTGCCACCGAAGTAACCCCCCATCATCCGAAAGATCTCTTGTACGGCGCCGCCGCCGCCGTACATGACGGCGATGGCGGGCGCCGCCGCCAACGCCATTGAGATGGCGGCGTAACGGAAACCGCCGGCACCATACAGAACGCCGTCCCAGGCCATGGCGAGTACGGTGATCGGTTGGGAGATGGCCAGAAGGGGAAACAGGTCTGATGAGGCGGCGGCGGCAGCGGCAGGGCATGTGGAGGCAAAAAAGAAAAAGGGCAAAGGGATTAAATAGATAGGCGGTTCATGGCACGGCTCGGCATAACAAGCCGGGGCAGCAATGCATGCACTCTCGCTGGCTGCTGGGCGGGGCTGCAGCCCAGCAAGCCCGCAGTCGCTGTACGCAACACGTACGCAGTCGCCCACCCGCACGCGCGCACGCGGCGGCCGTGGCGCTAGTGATACCAGTGACATGCAAAGGCCCCCAGCAGCAGCACGCCGTCGCAGAGCGCAGCCCGCAGCCACGTGCCACGTGCCACGTGCCACGTCCGGCCCCCAGCCCCCAGCGAGCCCCTGACCCTCTGCTGGCCCCCAGCATCCCCACCTTGCAACTAGCATGTATGCCAAGCAACCAGCCCCACCCCACCCCATCCCGTGGGTTACCCTTAGAACCGGGCACCCAGCCAGCCACCACCACTAGTGCCGCACCGCGGCCCGCACTCAACTGGACACCAGCCGCAGCACCTCGGGGTCGGAGCTGAAGGCCGCCGGCAGCCCCAGCTGCCCCGCCGCCGCCATCAGCCCAGCCAGCGCCAGGCCCAAGCCCAGGCTCAGGCCGCCCACGCGCCCCGCCACCTGCACGCACGTCCGTACATACATACGTACGTACATATACATATGACCGCGCGCGCGCGCACACACACACACACAGTGACGCACGCACAGTGTCGACCCTTTCCCTTGTGCTTTCCTAACACACACACATACACACGCATGAACACAATGACACGTACGTGAGGACGTGAGCGCGCACCACAACCCATACACAAACGCGCACACAAAAACCCATTCCCCCCCCATGGAGTGGCAATGGTCGCTTTGGTTTCTGGCATAAACTACCTCCCCCCCCCACACACAGCTAGCCTTGTGATCTCTAACACACAGCTAGCCCCCGTGGCTAGCCCCCCACCTCCCACCTCCCACCACCAGGGGCGCCCCCCCCTACACCCCTACACCCCCACCACCTACACACCTACACACCTACCTGCCGCGCGCCCGCCGCGCTGCCCGCGCCCAGGTCCCGCGCCATGAGCGACTGCGCCGCCACCGCCAGCGCGTCCGCCAGCAGCCCGCAGGCCAGCCACAGCTGCAGTTGTATGGCAGGAGGTGTACGGCATGTGCAGGTGTGCGGCATGTGCAGGTGTACGGCATGCGCAGGTGTACGGCATGTGCAGGTGTGCGGCAGGAGGTGTGTGTGAGACTTGTGTGTGTGTGTGTGTGTGTGTGTGTGTGTGTGTGTGTGTGTGTGTGTGTGTGGAATGGTGTTCGCTCGGTTGCGAGCGGGCAGCAGTTGCAGTGGATGCGGACATTACTGATTGCGGTGCGGGTTGTGGGTTGTGGGTTTGTGTGTTTGTGTGATTGGGGTGGAAGTAATAATGAATTAAAGGATTGAAAGCAGTAGAAAGGGCCCCTGGCTGGGTGTGTCAAGAAGACAGACGCGTCAGTGGTGCCGTAGCTAGCTACATACGGCGGTGCGTAGCAGAAGAATGGGGAGCGCGCGAGGGCGGGCGTGCCTAGTACGGCTTGTGACGGGTGCAGCTGCGTGCGTGCAGGTGGGCATAGCTGCCCGACCGGAGAAAGTCCCCGCCGGCGATGATGCCCACGATGACAGCACACCAAGACCAGGCCAGGCACGGTCCTAGCTAGCAGACGTCCTATACCTGTGACTAGACCCGGACACGACCGGACCAGACCAGACATGTCTCTAACGCACGCCCGCACGCCCACGCCCACGCCCGCACGCCCGCGCCCACACCCACGCCCTGTGCCCACGCCCACATCCACACGCCCACGCCCACGCAACCCACGCACCCCCACACGCCGTAACCCACACGCCCACACGCCCCCGCCCCTGTGCGCAGTACATACCTGAAAGGCGATCTGGTGGCTGGCGGTTACGGCGGCTCCGGCCCGCGCCACCAGGGCGGTGGCCACCGCATAGGTGGCGGTGACGGAGGCGCTGCGCAGGACCAGGTAGCCTGTGGGCGTGGGGGCGTGTGTGTGTGTGTGTGTGTGTGTGTGTGTGTAGCTTACTCCAGAAACCAAAGGGGGGTTAAGTCGGGGTCGGGGACTCAGAGGGGGTTTACCGTACGTGGGGGTGTGGGAAAAGTAAAGGTTGACGGTGACAGGGATGGCTGGAGGCGTGTGGGCGTGGCGTACGGCAGCTGATGAGTGTGTTAGAGTTCACAAGGAGGGAACAAACGGAAGACTTGTGCGTGAGAAGTGACAGGTACGCCAAGCAGGGAACGCGACGCAACGCATACGGCTGTTACCTGAAATTACCTTGCATACCTGCAGCGCCGCCGGCTTACCATCCGGAAATCGCGCAACCCCCTCTACCTAACCTCGAGGGGGATTAATGTCCACACACTCTCAAGGGTGCAACCCTATGCATGTGCTCTCACGGTACCGTGAGACCCAGGGCACGCTTAATGCCGAGTTCCTCGCTGCTAGCTCCTGGCCGCTAAGTCCAAGCTCCCGCCCGATCCTCGATGAATATCTCACCTACGAGCGATGAGGGAAACAACAGAGCACAGAGCGGCAGCAAGGGAGTGTCAACAACAAGCAAGAGCGATGGACCAACAAGCAAGAGCGATGGACCATTGATTGCGCGGCGTCGCGCGACGAGCAAGAGCAAGCACACATCCCGGGCCCAGCCCAAATAACTATACTAGGGGCTGCGTGATTTGGGAAAGAGAGGGAGCGCAGGCAAGCAAGAGCGAATGTACAGGCGGGGGCGGCATGAGCGCATGCAGGACAGCCATGGTAGCGTGTGTGTGTGTGTGTGTATGTGTGTGTATGTGTGTGTGTGTGCGAGCATGCGAGCACCATGCGTTGGCGGGGGCAACAACCCCCAAACTGATGAGTGTGTGTGCGGGGAAGCCTACACTGCGTGCGTGCGTGTGTGCACTGCAAGTTTCAGCTGGGCCGTGCTGACCCGCCCCCCCCCCCCGCATGATCCTGATCGGATCGCACGCATGGACGCACGCTCGCTAATTCAACGCATCCCATCGCACACGAACACACACACGAACACACACACACACACATACACACACACACACATACCGACGCGGCCACTGCGGTCGCGCGCATCCCTAGTCTCGGTGCTGCCGTGGAGCGGGGAGCGGGGGGCCAGCCCCCGCCAGCCCACGGCGTGCCTCACTCACACACAGCCGCGGTCAGCGGGGTCACTGCGGCTTATCGGGTTGGGCGACGCCACCCGGGATTACGGGGGTTTTGCGTGGGGTTTTGGCACGTTCCGCAGCTCTGCAACCGCGCCCGCCACTGCGCCCCATTCCGCCGAGTTGTCTTAAGCGCGCCGCCTGCCCTGCCTCGTCCTCTCCTCCACTAGGGAGGAGAGCCGTTTCCTGGGTTGGGATTGGGCGGGCTGCGTGTCTAGTTAGCTTGCTTGCTGCACGCCGTTAGCATTGCCGCCTCTTTTTCTTTGCCATGCCCGTGACACTTTCGCGCTGCCGCCCTTTGCCTATGCTTCCTCTGCCGCCTGTAGGTGAGACTACGGACAGCGGGCGGGAATCAGGGAATTAGGCGTGCTGGGTAAACGTTTTTAGGCGCATGTCACAAGCATATGGGTGCATGTCGGGGTCGGTTTGCTTCGCGAACGCCCGACGGGTTCCAGGCTATTTCTGCGGGTAAGTATGACTACCGGGGCTACGCGGTACCGTCCAAGAAGTATTCGGTGCGTATCCGTCAGTAACTGCGAGCGATTGCGGGGATTCCTCTCCGTTTCCGTTTACCAACACACACACACACACACACACACACCTGATCGCACACGTCTTTCATAGTACTCTCCCTTGTGATCTCTAACACACACCTGTGGGTTTGAACAGCTCCATCATGTCCGCCACGGCGCCCAGCAGCCCCCGCCCGCCGCCCGCGGCCTCGCCGCCACCGCCACCGCCACCAGCTCCCGCCGCCGCCGCCGCAGCTTCGGCGGAGCCCGCTGCTGCTGCTGCAGCTGCAACAGTCGCCGAGGAGCCGCTGCGCGCGCCGCCGCCACCGGCGAAGCCGAAGGGCCGCAGCTTGCGGCTCTTCAGCAGCTCCCGCACCATGAGCGCCACGGGCACCGCCTGCGCCGCCACGGTGGCGGCCGCCGCGCCCGCCGCGCCCCAGCCCGCGCCGAAGATGAGGATGGGCGCCAGCGCTATGTTCAGTGCGTTGGACACCAGCGTGGCCTGAAATGGGAGTTTTGTAATTATATTTATAATTATATTGATAGAGAAAGGAACGAAAATGATAAGAACGCGTGCTTCTGATATATGCGGGGGCCTGCAGCGAGCAGGGATGAATGGTAAGAACGCGTGCTCCTGAGCCACGTTGTGGAAGTTGGTTCTCGCGGCCTCAAGAGGTTAGACACCGAGGAGGAGGAGCGTATGCAGGCAAGAGGATCATACTAGGAGCGTGTCAGGGGGCATGGAAGATAGATGGCAGCAGTGCGCGCAGTGCGGAGCTGTTGCGTCCAACTACCGGATCGAGCGCCCCCCCCCGGATGGAGGTGCGGCGGCGCGGCACACGCACGCACGCACCCACCTGGAACGGCGTGCGTGTGTCTTGCAGGCCCCGGTACACGCCCTGTCATCATGTCACGTTTATTTCACATCGCGGAACAACATTTACAACAATAATAATAACGCAGAATGAAGAAGATGGCGCGCACGCAGCGAAGTCAATCATGCAGCCCTATGCAGCCCTGCCTCGCCACGTGATGCCATGGGGGCGCAGCCCCCCACCCACCTCCATCCGCGCTCTGGGTTGGGCTGGTTGGTTCGGGTTCTCTTGGTCGTTTCACTTCAACTTCCTGGAATGAACTATCCACCCAGCCACCCACCCACCCAGCCAGCCAGCCAGCCCACCTGCAGCGTGAGCATGAGGATGGTGATGGGCGCGCCCGCCGCCCGCACCGTCAGGAAGCCCAGGGCCGGCTCGTACACCTGCTGAGTGCACGTACGTTTACGTATATATATATATATATGTGTGTGTGTGTGTGTGTGTGTGTGTGTGTGCGTGCGTGCGTGTGTGTGTCGGCGGCAGCACAATGTTCAGCAATTGAGTTTGCATGGGTCAGAGGCAGCGGCAGCGGCAGATGCAGAGCACGTCCGGTGGGATGGTGCCTTTTCGCACTCCCCCCCAACCATTTGATAAACACCATCCGATGGATGGCTACCCCCCCCCCCGACTCCCCCCCCCCCCCCCCGCTCACCGCAGCCAGCACCCTGCATGCGCCCCCCCCCTTCTGGGCCCAGACACAAATAAAAAAGCAGCCGCGGGGAGGTCTCACGCGGGGGAGATGAATACACGCAACTAGAGTGGATCCAGATCTCTCACCTTGGACGCTGCGGACACGCCCCACGTGCCCACCAGCCAGCCCGCCCCGCCCAGCAGCGCCGCCGCCTGCACCGCGCCCAGCCCCGCCGCCAGCCACAGGCACGACGTCGCCGCACGCGCCTGCGCCTCCCCGGCCGCCTCGGCGGCTGCCGCCGCGGCGGAGGCCGCCGCCGCCGCCGCGGCGGCCGCGGCGGTCGCCGCCGGGGTGGCGGCGGCCGGTGCCGCAGGGTCTAGGGTAACGACCTGGGCAGCGGCGGGCGTGCCGCCACCTCCCGCGGCGGCTGTAGCGGCAGTAGCAGATGCGGCGCTGCTTGCGGGCCGTGTGGCGGTGGCCTGGGCTGCTGCAGCCACCTCCTCCGACGCAGCCATGGCCGTCGCAGCCGCCTCCGCTGCAGCCTCCGCTGCGCGCTTCGCCTCCCCTGGCATGGCATCCGCATCAAACCACACACACACGTAAAGACGACAACTGTATCCCCATCCGCCTCCCCCCGCCACACCGTATACCCTACGCATCCACACAACCATTCAACACAACCTTTGTTTGCACCAAACCCGCAGCACATACCCTGCAGCGCACCCAATGCCCCCACACTCAGTCACTCGCGCCACGCCACACGTCCACCCATCGCATCGGTCGCCCCCTCGCTCTTGGTCGTTTCGCTTTGGCTTTTGATATGAAACTACCCACTGCCCACCCACTGCCCACCACCCACTGCCCACCACCCACTGCCCACCCACCCGTTGCCTTGGCCACGCTGCTGGTGGTGACGGCCAGTAGCGGCACGTTCAGGACCTGCAGGTCGGGGGGGGGGGTTGTGGTTAGGTCGGGGGGGGGGGTGGTTAGGTCGGGTGTGTGTGTGTGTGGTTAGGTCGGGGGGTGGGGAGGGAGGTGGCGCCGTAGCGATGGGAAGGGGGCCACAACGAGCCCCGGCGCCTAACGTTTATCAACCACCTCGTCCAAGCCCGCTCGCCTTCCACAAGGCACGCCAGGCCCCTCCCCAGTCCCCATCCTGCACCGCCCCAGACCCTCCACCCTCACCAAAGCCAGCGTGCAAAACCATCCTGCCCCGTCCCCGGTCCCGGTCCCGGCCCCGTGCCACCTTCCCCATCCCGCAGCCCCTCAACCCCACCTGCAGCCCCCTCGACCCCTATTTACAGCAACAAAGACCCCCGCCCCCATATCCAGCCCCCCACCCCCCGCCCCAGCACATCAGCAACCCTCCTCCTCTCACGCAAACAACCAAGCCACCAAGCCACCACCAAGCCACCAAGCCACCACCAAGCCACCAACCCAACCCAGTGCAATCAACCCCAGCAGCCCCAAGCCCCCAAGCCACCACCAAGCCCCCAAGCACCCAAGCCACCACCAAGCCCCCAAGCCCCCAAGCCACCACCAAGCCACCACCAAGCCCCCAAGCCCCCAAGCCCCCGCCCCGCCCCCACCTTGGTGCAGGTGTTGAACACGGACAGCGCCACGCCCACCGCCGCCAGCTGCGCCGCGCCCGCCCGCCCCATGTAGGCGCTGTCCACCAGCCCGGCAATGGGGTCCGCGGCAAGCGTGGCCAGCATCTGAGGGAAGTTGGGAGTTGGGGGTTGGGAGTTGGGAGTTGGGAGTTGGGAGGCAGAGGGGCGGGGAATGGGGTTGGGGATGGAGGAGTGGTTGTGTGTGCGGGGGGGGGGGGGAAGGGGGAGGGCGCATGGTTAGGAGGCCGTGGTGGGGTGATACTGGGGGGGGGGAGGGGGTACTGTGGAGTCTGAAGGCACGCTCTACTGGCAAAACCCAGGCTAGGCGCATGCGCACCCGTACACAACACGGCTCCCTTACACGGCTCCCGTACAGCCCCTCCCCTGTTACGGTCCCGGTACAACCGCCGTACCGGCAGCGCGATGGAGAGGATCTCTGAGTCCAGCGCCGCCTGGTCCGGGTACGGCGATTGGTGGTGGTGGTGCTTGTGTAGGTGCTGCGGGGCTGGGGCCGGAACCTGGGGCGGAGCTGGCTTTGCGGACGGTATCGCGGGCTGCTGCTGCTGAGGCCTGGCGGGGGCGGGGGGTGTTGGGTGATAGCTGTCATGGCAGTCTCAGGAGGCACGCCCTCGGGAGTCACAAACCGCCAGGCCCGCGCGCGGCCCGGCAGCCCCCGTGATCAGCCCATGGGCTGATGCGTCATTGTGGAGCGCCCGTCAACACTTGCAATG
>JAEHOD010000089.1:190000-297500 GCA_016834595.1 Chlamydomonas schloesseri
AGGGGCGCAGTGCGTGCGGGATTGGAGCACCAGCATATGCGGCGGGTGTCCCTGCCCCTGCTGGTGTGTGCCGGTGGCTGTTGGCACACACCACCGGCACACACGCCATTCACAACCTAGCCATCCACTCACGGCCCCCCGCCCCCCGAGTAACGCGCTAAGTCTAGGAAAGTTTAGCGACGCGCGCGCGAAGCACGTACATGCGCTGAGTCGTTCGCGTTTTTCTGAGCCTCTACACGACTTTACCTCTACTTTACATACGGATCACCTTAGTGAATGACATATTAGGCAGATCAAACTATTCGGAACGGGGATCGTCAGCTTCACGCGGAGCCGGCTACGCCTTCTGGTCATCGGTATGCCAACGTGTGTTGCAACGTCTGTTCTACGTCTACCTCGTCATTAAATTAAATGCATGGAACCCCCCCCCCCGCCGCCGCCCCCACAGGCCCTGGCGCAGTCGGGGTCGCAGCTCTCGCGCATGAAGCTGTTCTGCATGGTGCGTGTCTAGCTAGTCGGGGGTGGGGTGGGGTGGGGTGGGGTGGGGTGGGGTGGGGTGGGGTGGGGTGGGGTGGGGTGGGGTGGGGGACCGGGAATGAATGGGAAAGGGCTTTGGGGGGTGGCTCATGGTACAGCACGTCCTAGGGAGAGGCGCGGCGGGCTGAGCTATTCACGCATAGCCTACTTGAACACTTTTGACGCACGCCACTAACTCGAATACCGTATGAACAAACTCTCACGCAACCGTGTCCCGCACGCCACGACGCTTCACGTCACAATATCACACACACGACGCTTCACGTCACATATCATGTCATACAGGAGCTCCGCCCCGAGCTGATGGCGGCAATTACTGCACTGCCGGCGCTGCAGGTGCGTGTGCACCTGTGCACGTGTGTCAGAGATCACAAGGGAGAGAGCAGCAGACATAGCCACATAGGACAATGCGTGCGGTGCGGTGTATGTGTGTTAGAGATCACAAGGGAGAGAGCAGCAGACATAGGCCAATGCGTGCGGTGCGGTGTATGTGTGTCAGAGATCACAAGGGAGAGAGCAGCAGACATAGCCACATAGGACAATGCGTGCGGTGCGGTGTACGTGTGTCAGAGATCACAAGGGAGAGAACAGCAGACATAGGACAATGCGTGCGGTGCGATTACGGACGGCCGCGAGTTACCTTGCATACTTTACCAACGCCGACCGACCTGCCGAGCCGACCATACTTACCCGAATAAACCTGTTACACCCATCTACCTAACCTTGGGTGGGGATTAGTGTCCGCTCCCAAGGGTGCAGCCCGATGCGAGTGGCCTACAACGGTCCCGGGCACGCCTAGTCCCGAATTCCCGCCCGCTGACCGTAGCGGAACTCACCTACAAGCAAGGGGAGAGCCAGCGGAGCACAGGCGTAACAGGGCACACGTTAGCGTCGTTAGCGAGGATGGATGGCGATGGCGGCGAGCAAAGCAGCAAGCAGGGACACGCAGCCCAGCCCAACCCAAGCCCGCTGATTGACGTTGCAATGGAGAAGAGGCGGAAGCACGGGCGAGGCAGAGGGATATGGGCCAGGGGCGCATGGGCCGCATGGGGCATACGGCTGGCATGGGAGACGGAACGGCTGACAAGGGGCTGGTTTGCTGGCTGGGCCGCGGCGGCCGGTTTATGCGTGGATGCACGGAAAGCCAGTGCCGCAGGTGTATGTGTGTGTGTGTGTGCGTGGCAGGCATTTCGCTCTGTGTGAACTCGTTCCATGGTGGTCTGCTTGTGTGTCAAATCCTGGTTGCTGCCGCTGCTACTGCTGGCCCATGCTGCTGCCCTCTGCTGCTACTGCCGCCGCCCCCCCTACGCCTTCTGTGTCGCATCGTCTGTCTACATCTCCCCCGTCATTAATTTAACATGCATGGCACCCCCCCCCCCCGCCACCATCAGGAGCTGATGCTGTTCAACGCCTGGGTGAGCGTCCCCGACCCGCCCGAGCCTGAGCCAGGCCACGGCCACCATCACCATCACAACCACCATCACAACCACAACCACCATAACAACCATAACAACCACAACCATAACAACCAGCCACATCAACCCCAGCAGCAGCAGCATCAGGCCCAGGCCCAGGGGCAGCTCCCGCAGCACCCGCAGCACCATGCAGGGGCGCCGGTGGCCCTGACGGAGCTGCTGTGCCGATTGGAGCGGGCGCGGCAGCAGCTGCAGCTGCTGCGCTCCAAGCAGCAGCCGGCGGCGGCGGCGGCGGCGGGGGGCAGGGCATCAGGCGGCGGGGCGGTGGCAACGGGCGCCGCCGCGGCGGCGGGGTCGGAAGCAGGGGGGCCCGTAGCAACAGGCGGATCGGCAGCAGCAGGGCCCGGCGCGGCGGCGCCGGCAGCAGCTGAAGCAGCTGAAGCAGCTGAAGCAGCTGAAGCAGCTGAAGCAGCAGCAGCAGCAGCAGCAACCGGCACTACAGCAATGGCGGCGGCGGAGGAGTCCGGTGGCGCGGCTGCGGCACGCGACAACGTCCCCGCCTCGGCCGACGTCGGCCTGGACATAGGGCAGCCATACGACAGCGCCCACTGGTTGCGGGTACTTGACACGTGCCGGGCGCACCTGCTCGGCGCCGCGAGGTGGGCGGCGTCGCCGGAGCTGCGGCGCACGGCGGCGGCGGCGGACGGCGGCGGCGGCGACGGCGGAGGCGGCGGCGGCGACGACGGGCCATTTCCGCCGGCGGCGCTGGCGGCGTTTTGCCACGCCGCGAGCGTTGGAGCGTTTGCGGCTGGCCGGCTGAGCCAGGCGCTCGGGCAGTTGGCGAGCTGGGCCCAGGGCAGGGCGGGACTCGTGCGGGCGGCCGCAGCGGCACCAGCAGAAAGAGCCCTGGGTGTGGGGAAGACGGGGCAGGCGGGCGCCGCCGCTGGCGGCGTCTCCGACGCAGCGGGGGCTGGGAGCGAGCCGACGGCGGCGCCGCCGGCTCCGGAAGAGCAGGTGGCGGCGGCTGCGGCGGCGGCGGCGCGGCTGCGGCGGCTGGCGGCCCAGCTGGCGGCGGCGGCGTGGGAGGTGCTCCGCGTCAGTGAGCAGCCGGGCAGCCCGCACCCCCTCGCGCTGCCCATTCCTCCGGTGCTGCTGCGGCTGCTGCCGCCGCAGCCGCAGCCGCAGCCGCAGGCGGCAGCGGCAGCGGGTGCGCAGCCGAGGGCGCCGCCCACGGCGGCGCAGCAGGCGGCGGCGCAGGCGGCGGTGGTGGAGCTGCTGGACCGCGCGCTCCACCTGCTCGCCGACGACGCAGAGGTGTTGGGCTGTTTGTTCCCTAAGGAGGAGGAGGAGGAGGAGGAGGCGAATGACAAGGCGCCGGGGAAGGACGGCGAACAACAACTGGACGATGCGCTGGGCGCGGCAGCGGCGGCAGGGCCGGCAGCGGCGGCGGCGGCGGCGGCGGCGGCTGGCCCGTCAGGCTCGGGCGCTAGCGACGGCAGCGCTGATGCCGATTACGAGAGCGACAGCGATGATGACATATACGAGTACGGCGGCGGCGCCGCCGGTCGTGGTGGCGGCGGCGGCGGTGCGGCGGCGGCGGGCAGCAGCGGCCCTGGCGGCGGTGCGGGCTCGTCAGGAGCGGCGGCGGCGGCAGCAACGGCGGCGGCGGCGGCATGTGGGGGGGATGAGTTGGACGTGGCCTTTGAGCTCGCGTTGGCCGCGGCCTTTGGGGATCATGCAGCGGCGGCGGCGGCGGTGACAGCGGCTGTGGCGGCAACAGCCGCGCAGGGAGTAGGGGCTTCGGGGGCAGTGCCAGCGGCAGCGGCTGGTGGTGGTGGTGGTGGTGGTGCAGACGCGGCGGCGGCGGTGGCGGCAGCAGCAGGGGCGGCTGCGGCGGACGGGCCGGCACCACAGGCCCAAGCACCGGCGGCGCCCTTGCAGCAGCAGCAGCAGCAGCAGCAGGATGTGGCCATGGGGGAAGCGCATGGGGGCCACGTGGCTGGGGGGGCCCATGGCGCGGTGCAGGCGGCGGCGGGCGGTCAGGGCCATGACGCGATTGACGTTGGGATTGGGGTTGATGACGCCGTGCTGGAGTTTATCATGGGGCCGCCGGAGGAGGGGGAGGAGGTGGAGGCGTTTGAGGCGGAGGAGGTGGAGGAGGAGGAGGTGGAGGCGTTTGAGGCGGAGGAGGAAGAGGAGGAGGGGGAGGAAGGCGTGGAAGGGGGCGTGGGTGCGGAGGGCGCTGGCGGTGGCGGCGGCGGCGCGGGCGGTGCTGGTGCTGGTGCTGGTGTTGGTGGCGACGGCGGTGCGGAGGCGGGAGCGGCGGTGGGAGCGGCTCCGCCCACGGAGAGCGCACTGCTGTGGGCGGCGGTGCGGGCGACCGCCCTGGTGAGCGGGAGGCGGAGGGAGGGCCGGCGTGGGTTGAGCCTGTTGGGGACTGTTGTGCAGGGTGCAGGAGACGGAGCAGGAGTATGGCACGTACGTACCCCCCCCCCCCGGGATCGCCGTCGTCCGCCGGGGCCGACTACACCTTCTGGTCATCGGTACGCCTTCTGTGTCGCATCGTCTGTCTACATCTCCTTCTTCATTAATTTAACATGCATGGAACCCCCTGTGTGGCTGTTGCGCAACGCCCACGCAACTCATCCCAACGCACACAACCCCGCCGACGACCCGCCGCCCAGCATCGCAAAATGCGTCCCTACTGCGCATCATCCGCACACAAACTGCAAAGCGCTTACTTTGCCACACCCACACAACCCAACGCCCTGCCTTGTCCTCCTCTTCCACACCCACACTTGCAAACACACACACACACACACACACGCCCCCCCCCATGCAAACGCACACGCTCAACCCACGCCCCTCTGCCACCACCCCCACCACCCCCACCTCCTCCTCCTCACCTGCTGACCCCAGGCCCAGGCCCAGCTGGAGGCGCTGGCGGCCACTGCCGGCCGCATGAGGCAGCTGCTTGTGGAGTTCGGGCCGGAGAGCTCCACCTGCTTCATCACGCAGGAGTGAGTACTGGGTACTGGGTAGTGGCTGGGTAGTGACTGGGTAGTGGCTGAGGAGAGGAGAGGAGAGGAGAGGAGAGGAGAGCAGAGCAGAGGAGAGGAGAGGAGAGGAGGGTGCCCCACTGCGTGCCGCCGCCGCCCGCACCCACCCACACACCCACCCCGCGCCGAACCTCCTCACCTGCTGCGTACCTGCACGTCGCCACATATCCTTGCAAACCCCGCCCCCGGCCCCTGCCCTGCACTGCCCTGCCCTGCCTTGACTGGTCCCCCCCTGCCCTGCCCTGCCCTGCCCTGCCCTTTCCCTATTCCCTGCCCCTACTCCCTGCCTTGCCCTGCCCCTACTCCCCTACTCCCTGCTGGCCGCCGCACTGCAGCCTGGTCCGCGCGCTGGAGCCGCTGGCGCCCGGGCTGCGCTCGCTGCACCTGCTGTCTTGGAACATGGACGGCCTCATGCTGGCCAGCCGCGAGCACCTGGCCTTCACCGCCTTCACCGACCTGCGCTCGCTCACCGTGGCCAACAGGACCAGCAGCGACTCGCAGGTGGGGGGGTTCCATGCATGTTAAATTGATGGGGTGGGGGGAGAGGGGAGGGGAGGGGAGGGGAGGGGTTGCAAGGATACATGGCGAAGTGGTAGAACAGGTACAGAAGGAGGGGGGGCGGTGTTGGGAAGGTAGGGGAGGTGTGGGAGGAAGGTGTGTGGGATGTGCTGGGAAGGTGCGGGGAAGGCGGTGAGGTTAGGGGAAGCCCTGGGCCTGGCGGGCGGCTTGGCGGCATGACCCCCGCCCCCTCCCCCGCTGCCTGACCCATTCTTCCATCGCCCCCTAACCCGCTCTCGGCTCTCACGCACTGCCACGTCCTGTGCCTGCTAACGGCCCCAACCACCCCCAACCACCGACACCCACCGACACCCAACCACCACAGGTGCAGTTCGCGGCGCCGCTGCCCGAGGACAGCGGCCACGTGGTCTACCTGGGCGAGCTGCCCAGGTTAGTGTGCTGGTGTGGTCTGGTGTGGTGTGGTCTGGTGTGGTGTGGTGCGGTGTGGTGTGGTGTGGTGTGGTCTGATCTTGGTGGGTGTGGTCTGGGGTGTGTGGGAGGTGATGGTGAGGGATCCTGATGGGGCAGAGAGGGGGGGGGAGGCGTCAAGAACGATAGGGCTGATGGGGGAGAGGGAGAGGCGGGCGGCAGCAGGGAAAGGGCGCCATTTTTTAGGCGAGGGCGCTGGAAAGCAGCAGCGGCACTGGGCTGTTTAAGACCGCAAAATGTGATCGTCGATGCTCACTTCACCGCTCTTCCTCGTCACCTGCGCCCCCCCCCCAATGGTCGCGGTGATTTCCGGAATGAACTATCCCCACCACCGTTCTCTCCATCATGGGCTGCCCTCACGGGCTGCCCTCCTCCTTCCTTCCTCCCCTCCAGGTCGCTCAAGAGCCTGTGTCTGAACCGAGTCAACCTAATCGCCGGCTCACCGCCCAGCAGCGGCAGCGGCAGCGGCGGCGGCGGCAGCGGAACCGCCGCCACATCCGCCGCCGCCGCCGCCCCCGCCGCCGCCACCACTCGGGGCACGGATGCTTCTGGTGCCACCGGTGCCTCGGCCTCGACCTCGGCGGCAGCGGCAACGGCAACGGCAACGGCGGCGGCGGCGGCGTCTGCAGATGTGGACGTGCGGATGTCCGATGGCGGCGCGGCGCCGGCGGCCGGTGGAGCCGGCCCCTCGCCTTCCGCATCAGCGCCACCATCCGCCACGTCTGCTCCCGCTCCCGCTCCAGCTCCTCCCACTCCCACTCAAGCCTCAGCCGCCACCGCCGCCGCCGCCGCCCCAGCCGCCGCCGCCGCCCCGCTGGTGGCTCCCTCGCTGGTTCACGTGTGGCTGGCGGACTGCAACGTGGGCGGCGCGGGGCCGGCGGCGCTGGCGGGTTGCCTGCCGGCGCTGCAGACGCTGGTGGTGCGGCACGTGAGCAAGCACGAGGACCTGCCGGCCAGCCTGCTGCACAGCCTGCGCGGGCTCAAGGTACTACAGTGCAGGGGCGGGGCGGGGAGGTGGGAGGTGGGGATGGAGGGAGGGAGGTGGGGCTGTGGGATGTGGGGTTTTGGGCTGCGGGATGGGGGCTGTGGGGTTTCGGCTGTGGGTTGTGGGTGGCTGTGGGATGTGGGGTATGGCAGGGCAGGTGCCGGGCGATGAGCGGACGCTGTCCTGTATCCCAATGCAGGAGTCCCCGCTTGT
The DNA here is from genome assembly GCA_016834595.1 of Chlamydomonas schloesseri. Lineage (NCBI taxonomy): Eukaryota > Viridiplantae > Chlorophyta > Chlorophyceae > Chlamydomonadales > Chlamydomonadaceae > Chlamydomonas > Chlamydomonas schloesseri. The sequence continues at coordinate 197,197 of JAEHOD010000089.1, forward strand.
CACCGCACCTTGGCCTCACCCGCCGTCACCCGGCCCCCTGCCCCCTTCCGCCTTACCCGGCGACCCGGCCCCTAACCGGCCCCCCCACTTGCCGCCAAACGGCCAACCACCAACCCAACCACCAACCGCGAACCAACCAACCAGCCAACCAACCTATCAACCAACCGACCACGTGCAGGACCTGACCACGCTGGGCCTGGGCGGCTTCCAGCACGCGCTGCTGCCCGAGCTGCACGGCCTCACGCAGCTGCGGCACCTCATGCTGGACCCGCGCCGCGTGGAGGACGTGCAGCAGCAGCAGGGGCAGGGGCAGGGGGAGGGAGACGAGGTGAGCAGCGGGAGCAGAGCGGGGGCAGGCGGGCAGGGGAGACGGGCAGGGGGCAGGCGGGCAGGAGGTAGGAGGGTAGGAGGTTCAGGGGCGCAGTGGGGGATCTGCATGCACCGGGGGGGCTTGTGGTTACCAGCCCAAACTAAACCAAGGGGGGGAGCTGGGCGAGGGTGGGTTGTGGTTTTCAAGAGGGCTTCGCCTGCCACGGTGCGCTTGGTGTTTGCCGGTTGCCAGCCCCCTCTTGCGGCCCCTGCCCCGCTTGCCCTGTCCTCCCACTCAAAGCCGTTTCCTCCATGCTTCCTGGTTGTGGCCCCCAGCCCACCTGCCACCTGCCATCATGCGCGTCACATCTTTGCCGCTCCTTAGCCTGCCGGCGATCCGCTGTGTCTCCCCCCTCCCTTGATCGACTTGCTTCGGTTTCTGGAATGAGCTACCCCCACCCCCAGGTTGGGCTGGCTGGCTCGGGTTCTCTTGGTCGTTTCGCTTATGGTTTCTGGAATGAACTACCCCCACCCCCACCCCCCGCACACACACACACACACACACGCCCCGCAGCCGTTCTGGAACGGCGTGGCGGCGGTTGAGTCGGACCGCTCTCTGGCCTTCCACGAGGGCGTCATGGGCCTGGTGGCGGCGGCGGCCGGCGCCGCCGGCGGCGGCTCGCGGCTGCGCAGCCTGTGGCTGCCGGACTGGGCGGTGCCGCCGCACCAGCTGGTGCAGTGGCAGCTGCAGGTGGCGCAGGTGGGCGGTTGGTTCGGTTGGGGTGGTTGAGGTGGTTGGGGTGGTTGAGGTGGTTGGGGAGGTTGGGGGACTGCGACGACCGGATGCGGTGATGGGTGGGGCTGTGGAGCAGCGGGGCTGGTTCGGTCTTCGCATGGCCACACACGGGTGGTGGGGATGTCAACGCGTGCGCTCTCAGCCTATCTGCTGCCTTCAAACTGATTGCCAGGGCGTGCCCTGCTCGCGACAAGGCACGGCCTTGAAGCTCATCGGCCCGGCCTTCACGCAAACACCAAATCCCAATGAATCCCGCTACTGCCCCGCACGTGCGCACCCCCTGCTGTAGCCACGCATCCGTCGCACCCACCCGCACCTCCCAACACCCAACCGCACCTCCCAACCGCACCTCGCACTCACCATGCACCCCGCCCATCCCACCCACGCACCGCCCCCACCAACCGCCAACCGCCAACCACCAACCGCCACCATGTACGACCAGGCCGCGCCGCTGGCGGCGCTGCGGCTGGTGGACTTCCACTACTTCTGGCGGCTGCCGGCGCCGGTGGGCTGTCCCGAGGTGCAGGACCGGCTGCAGTGGTGGGGCTTCGACGCCTGGAACGTGCTGTGATGGTGGAAGGGTTGGGGTTGGGGGCGGGGGCGGGGGCTGCAGGAGGCGGGGGCGGGGGGGGGGGCGGGGAAGGCTGTCTAGTTAGTTGGAGGCGTTGAAGGAGGAGCAGGAGGAGGAGGAGGAGGAGGAGGTCGTCTGTTGGTTGTGAACGGCTGGTGGTGAGAAAGAAGGGCGGTGAGGAGGATGGAAGAGGGCAGCTGGAGGTGGGTGGGGGAGCGGGGGGGGGGGGGCGCTGTGGCATATGGGGATTGCAGGTAAGGCCGGGGTCGATACTGTGGGGTGTATGTACTTGTGGGGGGGCATGTGGCTGCTACTGATATGGCGTGACTGCTGCTGTTCAGTACGAACGAACGGAGGCGGGGCTGGTGACGTCATTAACCGGACAGAATGTGCAGCCGCCGGTGTGGCTGGTTCCTGTCGCCATGCAGCCGCCAGCGAAGGCGGTTACAGGTTGCCTGGCTCGTTTGTTTGATGCTTGCTTGTCACACGCACGCGCTCTTCCCGGGCAGGTTCCCGGGCAGGCTTAATTCGTGGTCAAGTGCTGGTTAGTTCGGCGCATGGTTCGGCGCCCAGTGGCCAGCTGAATGACGGAGTGGTGACGATGGTTAGTAGCCGGCAGACTTGGATTACCGGGCCCGAGGAGTGGTGACTGCTGATGGAGATGGAGCAGGCGTGGGGCAAAAATGCGAGTCCCGGTAGTGTCCGAAGGCCCCCACAAATCCGCAGAATGCAAGCAAGCAGGTGATCGGGCGCATAGGCAGGAGAAACGCGCTGCACCTGTACCGACGTCAGGAGCTGGCTGGAGGCTTGCTGGAACGTTTTTGCTGGCGCGCATTCCTCACGCTCCGGGCGCCCGGCCAGGCGAAAGCACGGCCACACAGACAAGGAGTGATGACTGTTTGGTGGGGTGACTGTTTGTTTACCGAGACTCCGAGAGGCGAGACCTCTCCGTCAGGCGGTCAGAGCTTCTAACCAGAAGTTACCCTAGTGACCGCCCAGCAATCAACAGTGACCGGCAAGCATGTGATCTAACACCGCGTTAGAACCACAGCGGTGGCACGGCCTCCGCCTTCTCCCGCCCAACATGCCAGGCTTCGTACTTCGTTTCTCTGGGCTCTCTTACTCTTCTATGTCTTCGAGCCGCATAGGAACAACATCATCACCTACCGTCATCACAACCGCGTGCCCGAGCAACACCCTCGTCCTCTCCCACTTCACGCACGTACGACCATGACCACAACAGAGCAACCGGGCAAGTAAGGCACACCACCTTACTGCACTGATGACCGCCGGTCTGACAACATGCGACGTGGCCTGCCCAGCGCCGCACCATATCCTATATCGTATGTGAGGCACAACCTTGATGCCGAGATGGGAACAGCGCTCTCGGCCGCACCTTATAATCGCGCGCATGCATGCCCCGCCCTGACATGAAGCCTCGCATGAAGCCTCGCATGAATCCAATGTTGGCTAGCATGCGGGGCATGCGGCGTGCCGCCATCCACTGATGACGCCACTTGATTGCCCCGTGCCTTTCGCAAGCCCGGCGCACCGTAGTTACGTAGGCTAAGTTACTCGCATGAATTCCACGCTTGCAATGCTGGTCCGGGTGCATGGGAGCTTCCCTGGCAATTGCCGCCCACAGTACTACGCATGACTGATGCCATCGCCATCTACTGCTGTACTGCAGGACCACGCCCAACGCCCACAGTACCGTACTAGGCATGACCACCACCACTGCCGTATCTACCGCAGGGCTGTGGGAGCCTCTGACCTACAGCTGTGATTCGCGTCCGAACGCATCTCGGCGCCTCGCTCATCACTGGCGAATATAGTCGAACAGGACGCACCCGCTGGCCGCTGTACATCACAGCTTATTGGAATCTGCGAGGCCCCGCCACCCCGCATCGCTACGCGATCGAACCATCCGAGAGCCGCCACCCGCAGCGGTAGCTCCTGCAGGTGCACGAGCCGCAGTAGTAGCAGCAGCAGCAGCAGCAGTGCCCATGCCATCGCCCACCGAGACCACACGCCGCATCGACAGGGATGCCGCCGCCGCCGCCGCCTCCGCCGCCACTTCCGCCGCCGCCGCCGCCATGTGCGACAGGCTGCCGCCGCCGCGCAGCAGCTGCCGCGGCGGCCCCCACTCCTCCACCCGCCCCTCCGCCAGCACCAGCAGCGCGTCCAGGTCCATCACCGTGTCAAGCCGGTGCGCAATCACCAGCGCCACGCCGCCGCCGCCACCGCCGCCGCCACCGCCGCCGCCACCGCCACCGCCACCGCCGCCGCCGCTGGCACTGGCACTGGTCGCGTCCAAACCGCTGCCGCCTTCCAGGAAGTCCCGGAGTGCCGCCTGTGCGTGGGAACATGTGAAGCACCCGGGTTATGGTCAGGCACACGACCGCAGCCTTTCACATTGGGGCACTCCACTACCCCCTCCATTACCACCACCGCAAGACTCAACACAGGCACCTCTGCAGACGCCCCCCGCACCCACCCACCCTCACCCCCAGCCCCTCACCCTCAACCCCCGCACCTGCACCGCCTCGTCCGTCTCCGCGTCCACGTTGGCGGTGGCCTCGTCCAGCGCCAGCACCCGCGCCCGCTGCAGCATGGCGCGCGCCAGGCACAGCAGCTGCCGCTGGCCCGCGCTCAGGTTGCCGCCGCCCGCCGCCACGCGCGCATCCAGGCCGCCAGGCAGCGCCGCCACCGCGCCCGCCAGCCGCACGGCGCGCAGCGCGGACCACAGCGCGGCGTCGCCGCCGCCGCCGCCGTCGGCACCGCCGCCGCCGCCGCTGCCGCCGCCGCCGCCGCCGTGCGCGCCCCAGGGGTCCAGGTTGTCGCGCAGGCTGCCGCCGAACAGCACGGGGTCCTGCGGGATGACCGCCAGGTGCCGCCGCAGCGCGTCCAGCCCCACCGCCGCAATGTCCACGCCGTCCAGCAGGATGCAGCCGTGCGTGAGCCCCACCAGCCGGAACAGCGCCAGCAGCAGGCTGCTCTTGCCGCTGCCGGTGCGCCCCACCACGCCGCAGCTGCTGCCGGCGGGCACGCTGAACGTCACGCCGCGGAGCACCGGCGGCAGGCCTGTTGTTTGTTGTTGGGTATAGGGAGGTAAAGAGCTCAATAAGCTCAGACTGACCAACAGGCCGCAGGCCAACATACGTAACGAGTCCCCACAAGCCCCCACACGCCAAGCACCCGCACCCGCACCCGCACCCGCACCCGCACCCGCACCCGCTCCCGCGCCCGCGCCCGCACCCGCGCCCGCACCCGCACCCGCACCTGGCTGGTAGGCCGCGCAGACCTCCTTGAAATGGAGGGCGCCGCTGCGCGGCCAGCCCGGCGGCGGCCGGCCGCCGCCCTCCGCCACGCGCGGCGGCTCGCTGTCCAGCTGCGTGTAGGCCAGCAGCCGCTCCACGCTCGTCATGTGGTTCTCGACCTCGGCCGTCTACATCATTAGAACAAAGGAAACGTGTTGCTACAGCCGGTTGCTACAGCCGGTTGCTACAGCCAGTTGCTACGGCAGCCAGCGCCGCCGCATAGAACCACAGCTAGCCGTCCAGAGTGAAACACAGGGTGACACGCCATGATGAGGCACGGCCCGTGCTGCTGCGTTCGCGCCCCCCCCACCCCACCTTGGTTTCTGGAATGAACTTCCCACCCCTCCCCACCCCATCCCACCTGGTGAACGAAGAACTGCATTTGCGCGGTCACGTTGAGCGCGTGCGTCAGCGCCAGTGCCAGCACCTGCATGCCGCATGTATGCATGGGCAATAAACGGCGGCGCGCGCCACGGAGTGAATGAAGGGCGCGGGCGGGGCGGACTTGGACGGTTGAACCCAAGCATCATTGCGACACAATGATGACCATCCACAAACATACACTGATACACACTATGAGGCAACCTGTAATCAAGTGAGTAAAGCCGCCAAGGCCAGCGGGATGACCGCACCAGCTAACCAATCTCCCGCAAGGCTGCAACCCGCTCGCTCGCGCCGCGCTCACCTCCACATGCAGCTTGTCCTGCATCAGCACCGCCATCAGCGCCGCCAGCAGCAGCGCGGCAGCGGAGATGGTGTCCAGACGCAGGCCCAGCCAGCTGCGGGCGCACACGTGGACGTACACACGTCGTATGTGTGTGTGTGTGCGTGTGTGTGTGTGTGTATATGTGTGTGTGTGTGTAACAACGGGTTTACAGGCGGCCTGACGAGTCTCGTGATCGAGTACTCGGGACAGCCAGCGACAGCAAGGCACTTTGTGTGTGTGTGTTGAGCAGGCCTGCCCTAGGCCCCAGCGAGCACGCATGCGAGGCGGCAAGGCAAGGTGCGGCGAGTTGCGGCCAGCAGGCACACACGTCCACACATATACACACACACACACACACACACACACACACACACACACACACACACACACACACACACACACACACACACACACACACACACACACACACACACGGCGGATGCGGTGCAGCGCGGCGGGACGCAGCTAGCAGGTAGCAGGTAGGGGGGCGGGTCGAGGAACGCGACGCAAGCAAGGGAGGAAGGCACAGGCGTGCCGGCGTGAAACCGTAGGCAACGGGCGAGCAGGGCCGCACAGGGCGGTCCTACCGTCAAAGCGCGCCCGCGTCCTCCACCTCCTGTACGTAAGCTCCTAGCTGCTGTATGTCACGCATGTGGCTGGCTGGCTGGCTCGCTGGCCGGCTGGCTGGCTGGCCGGCTGGCTGGCTCACCAGGTGGCGGCGCCGGACACGTAGCTCCACTCGGCGCTGCGCGCCAGCCGCCGCAACAGCTCCCGATGGAAGCGCTCTCCGGCGCCGTACGCCCGAATGGTGGGCAGGCCCTGTGTGGAGGGGTGGGTGGGGGATGCCATGCATTTGGCGAGGTGGATGAGAGGCAGCGCATGAGGGCACCGTGTGCCCAAAGAAGCGAGCAGTTCAACAAAGCTGCTCGACTGGCAGAGCGCAGCATGGCTGGCTGTCTTCCTGAGCAGCACAAGTAAGCATTCGCATGCGAAGCACGCAGCAGCCAGAGTACGCACGCAGATAGAGTAGTCTACACAAAGCCGACGCACATGCGCGGGCGGGCCGGTGCAAGTCAAGCTCCCGCACACGCACCTTGCCCTGAACGCTGGCGCGGACCACCACCTGTGGAGCTTTGCGGGGTATTCTCTCCGTTTCCGTCTACTAACACGCACCTTGCACGTGGATGCGACGAAGGTGAAGATGTGCGAGTAGGTGACCGCCTCCCAGCGTTTGATCTCGCGGCTGGCGGCGACGTAGCGCCGGCGCACCCACACGAACACGAGCGCCAGCGGCAGGAACAGCGGGAGCACCAGCGGCACCGCCACCGCCACGAGCACCAGCGCCCCCACCACCAGCATGCCCGAGTCCAGCGCCTCTCCAAGTGCGGCCGGGAGGAGGTCGTCGACTAGGCCCTGGTCCTTGCTGAACCTGTGTACCGTATTAAATATATGTGTGGTCATCACTCATCAGTATTACGGTAATGGGTTTCGATCGCTCAGTATTAATGAGTGTCGATCAATCAGTGGGGCAATCAGCTGAACAAAACAATTTGTGAAACGAGAAACAAGAGAAGGACGGGTTACAGGGCAAGAGCGGCAGTCGACAGCGGCGCCATGTGAAGGACTGTGCTAGCACGTAATAAGCGGACATGACACGCGAGGGGCCGGGGCCCCCGCGGAGTAGTGTCGAGAGCCTGTAGATAGAGATCTGCAGGAATGCAGGAGGTGCGTATCCATCCGGGCGCAACACCTAGCTAGTTCATGCTGCTTTTCACGAGGCAGGAAGGCACGAGAAGTGCGCACCACCTTGAAACCACACATGCACCTAGCTAGTTCCTGCTGCTGCCTCGCTCACCGGTTCAGGATGCGGCCGGCCGGGTTGGCATGGAAGAACGACAGCGGCGCGCGCAGCACCCTACATGCAGCGCGCGGCACAACGCAACGGCACATGGACAAATGCAGAAAGATTCGCCACCCGCGCAGCGGCGATGACGTTCGCCGGCGTTGATGCTGTGCTGCTGTTGTGCCGAATGATTCGCACTCAAGGAGCCCGAAGCCCCGCGGCTCCCAGTGGGCGACGGGTGGCTGGCGGTAACGGGGCGCCCCCGCCTGCCTGCCTGCCTGCCTGCCTGCGTGCCTGCCTGCCTGCCTGCCTGCCTGCCTGCCTGCCTGCCTGCCTGCCTGCCTGCCTGCCTGCCTGCCTGCCTGCCTGCCTGCCTGCCTGCCGGCCTGCCCGCCCGCCTCACCTTAGCGCCATGCTGTCGTGCAGACGGGTGGCCGCGCTGACCGCCGCCCCAAACAGCACCATGAAGCGGCACACGGCCAGCAGCCCCACCGCCGCCGTCAGCAGGCCGTACACCCACTGCCACCTGCATGCAAGTGCCGGGGGGAACCGGGGATGGAGCAGAGCGAGGAGCAGGCGCCATGGAAAAAACAGCGAGACACCATCAGGTCTTTGATCAGATCACTCAGAGCTTGTCACGGCGCGGACTGCCGTAGCCCGCCGGGGTTCCTTCCGCAAAGCAGCAAGAGAGGGCCCTGCCCACGAACCTCGGCTCCGCCTGCTGCTGCGGCTCCGCGGCCGCCCACAGCGCCAGCCACCAGTCCGCCGCCAGGTACGCCGCCTCGCCCGCCAGCAGCCCACCGCCCACTGCCGCCGCCAGGCCCAGGCCCAGCCGCCGCACGTAGCTGCCGTACACGGCCCAGGGCACGGCGCCCGTGGCCTTGTCCTCCGCGGCCAGCAGGGACGCTGTTCCGTGAGGCGGGCAGGGAGGCGGGGAGAGGGCAGCAAGAGAGGGCAGCAAGCTAAGGGAGGGGGCGGGTGATGAGCGCATGTAGCGGTCATCACAAACAAACAAAGCGTGACGCCAGGTGCCGGCTGTTTGGTTACCGCACCATCAGCACGCAGCCACTGGGCATCTGACCTGCCAGACATGCAGCACGCCCATGGCCTTGCAATACCGTAGTGCGCATGATTTAATACACATAAACCATAAACAATGTAGTAATTTCGAAATCTTCACCCCACGCCAAACACGGCGCACTCACCGCCGGTAGCCGAGCGCCTCACACCCTTCCCGTCGCCGCCGCCATCATCGGCCGTGCCCGGCTCCGAGGTCCGGCCGCCACTGCCGCCACCTCCCCACATGGTCAGCCGGTTGCCACTGGTAATGTACTGCGAAATTACCTTGGCCCGGCTGCTGCTGCCGACAAAGCCCATGCCGCCGCCGCCGCCACCTGCACTGGCCAGGCCGCCTAGGCCGCCGCCGCCGCCGCCGGTGGCAGCGCTTTCGGCACTCGCGTTACTGATGCTGCGGCGCAGGAAGCGCGGTGTCAGCAGCCGGGACAGCGGCCGTGGTGACGCAACGCCGCCGCCGCCGCCGCCTGACGCCACGCCCGACGCCAGAGGACTGCCCATAGTTCCGCTGCGCAGCAGATGGCGGGCACTGCTGCCACCAATGGCGACGGCCCGGCCGGGGGCCGACAGCCGCGGCCGCGGCTGGTTCGCGCGCGCCGCTTGCATTTGCCCTGGAGACGCGGCGGCGTCAGCAGCAGCAGGGGCCCTGCTGCGTTCCTCCTCATCATCAAAGCTAGATTCGGTGCCGCCGCTGAACAGGTTTCGCAGCGAGGTTTGTCGGCGCACCCATGTGCGGCTGCGGCCGCCGCCGCCGCCGCCGCCAAAGTTGCTGAAGTTCGCGTAGCTACTAGTGTAGCGGCACGTGATCATCGGCCCTGCAGCTGCGCCACTACTGCCGGCGGCACCGGACAGCGCGGCAGGCGGCGTTGCGGCGCCAGATGCGCTGCCACTGCAGAGGGCGCCACCGCTGCTGGGAGCCTCCTGGCCGCCCCCTCCGGGCGGCGTGACGATGGCAATACGAACATCACCAGCACCATCACCACCAGCAGCAGCGTCTGCATCACCGTTGGCGCTGCCGCCTAGGTGGAATGCAATGTTGCCGTCGGAGGCGACCGCCCGCAGCCGGGGCCGTGCCTGTTGCTGCTGGATACGTCCCTGCTGAGGTAGCTGAGGGTCCCGCTGGGGCTGCGGCTGCTGCCATGGCTGCCACGGCTGCGTCCTTCTGCTCCACAGGTCCCACCGCCTGCCCTGCTCCGCCTCCTTCCCGGGCTCCTGCTCAAAGGGCGCCTCCTCAAAGGGCTCCTCCTGCTGGTGCTCCTGTATGCTGCTCATGTCCGCAAGCAGCAGCGCAGGCAGCAGCGCAGGCAGCGCGGAAGCGGGCGACAGCCATTCCACAGGCGTGGAGGCGGCGCCGGAGCCGGAGCCGCTGCCGCCACCGCACGCTACTGCCAGCGGCGAGGGGCGAAGGCGCTGGTGCCTGCTGCTGCTACTGCTGAGCACAGGGTACACCAGCGGCACAGCGCCGCCAGGCGCCGTCTGGTCTGCTAGGCCTGGCGAGGACCGCCGTAATGGCGCCGATGCCTGATGAGCCGGCGGAAGGCCGCGACCTGCAGCGGTGTGGCCGGTGCTTGCGGCGCCGGCGCGGGGCAGCGGGCGCAGCGTTTCTGCAGCGACGGCGCCCGGCTGCAAATCAACACCATCAACATCATCATCATCATCATCGCTACCTGCTGCGCAGCTGCTGCCGTGCTCACCAACCCTGGCCTCTGCGACTGGAACCGCCCCTGCAGCCGCGGAGTGCGGCCGCGCGCGCGGCTGCCAGCAGGCGGCGGCGGAGTCCGCCACCGCAGCGGCGGCGGCGGCGGGAGACGAAGCGGCGGCGGGCGGCAGCGCCAGCAGTGCAGGCGCTTCGTCCGTGCCGTCATCGGCGCCGCCGCTGGCATCTTTACCAGCATTCACCAATGCTGTCTTCACGACCACTGGCGTGCTGACGGCGGGCGGCTCGAACGCATCATCCGCAACCGCAGCCGGAGCTGCCGAGGCTAACAGCGGCGGTGGCAGCTCGCGTCGCTGCTGCTCCACCTGGCTCCACGGGCCCAGTGCAACCTGCCGGCCGCCGCGCAGCAGCAGCACCCGGTCACACCTGCGGCGTACGTGGGGCATGGTGGGGCGTGAGAGACGGGGCGGCGTTAATGGAATCCGCCGGCGCTAAGCCGCCTTGCACGCGAGCCCGGTTTTATGCATGCGCGTGGCCCGTTCTCAGACCAGCAATGGCGCAGCTAGCAGCACTACCGGTACTCACATGGGCAGGAACTGCTCCTGGTGTGTGACCAGCAGCCGCGAGGTGCCGCAGCGCGCCGCCAGCAGCCCCGCCGGCCCTAGCACGCGCTCAAACAGCTGCAGCCCCACACGCGCGTCCACCGCACTCAGCGGGTCATCCAGCAGCGCCACGTGCGGGCGGCAGTAGCAGGCGCGGGCCAGCGCCACGCGCGCCTTCTGGCCGCCTGTCCGGTCGGTGCGTGGCACGCTGCTTGTCAGGATCGGAGCTGCCAAGGGCTTCAGAAGAAGCAAACACTCGCTAACGGAGCGCCAGAGTCCAAAACGCCAAAATCAAATCATCCGGCGAATACCACGGCGCCCCTGCCGACGTGCTGCAGCCGACGCCCACCCACCCGACATGCCGGCGCCGCCCTCGCCAAGCTCCGTCAGATCCCCCGCCGCCATGCGTGCCAGGTCCTCATGCAGGCAGCACGCCGCCACGACCGTGCCGTACCACTCCTCCTCGTACGGCAGCCCGAACGTGATGTTGTCCCGTACACTGCCTGCCATGATCCACGGCACCTGGGCGCAGTACGCCACAGTGCCGTGCAGCTCCACGCCAGTGCTGGCGGCGCCGCCGCGACCGGTACCTTCCTCCTGCTCCTCCTCCTCCTCCTCTTGCTGCGGCTGCTGCTGCTGCTGCTGCTGCTGTAGCACAGGCTGTAGCTGCCCCAGCAGCGCCGCCAGCAGCGTGCTCTTGCCGCTGCCGGTGGGGCCGCACACGCCCAGCAGTTCGCCGGCAGCGCAGCTGAAGCGCACGCCCGACAGGCTCGCCGCCGCCGCCGCCGCCGCCGCAGCACCCGCACCAGCACCCGCACCAGTACCCGCACCCGCACCCGCCGGCGCCGCCACCATCAGCCCCGCCGCCTGCCTCGCCCCTTCCGCGTCGCCTCCATCGATGCCTGCATCACTGCCATCCTCAACCACGATGTGAGCCAGAGCCACAGACTTGCTGGTGGCGGCGGCGGCGAGCTTGCCACCGGGGGCGCCGCGCTTGCCGCCGCCCAAGCAGCCGCTGCTGTTGGCGTTCTTATCATCACTGCCTTCCGCGCAGCACTCCGGAGCGAGCACAATGCGCACCTCAGCTGCTGACGCGTCCTGCGTCCGCGGCTTGCCGCAACGAAAGCCTCCTAGCGGCAAGCGCCAGTCAAAGTCGCCGCCGTGCATAGCCACCACGCCGGCGCCGCCACCGCCGCCACGGCGCCCCGCACCCGCTGCTTTTGCAGCAGCGGCGCCGACAGCAGCATCCGCACCTCTGCCGCCGCCGCTGCGTCTATGCGCGAGAGCCGCCAGCAGTGCTGATGGCGGCACTGCCGTTTCCGAATCCGTGGTGTGGGCGGTGCTGCCAGCGCTGGTCACCTCACCGCTGTCGCTGATGTGGGCCGCTGATGATGTTGACACGGCGTCCTGCTCCGAGGAAGAGCGCGCGTCGCAGCCGGTGCCGACCCCACCCCCATCCCTGCCGCTGCCGTCGTCGCCGCCGCCGCCGCCGCCGCCGCCATGAGTCGCGGCCGCCTTGGCCTGCAGCGGCGGCGGCGGCTCAGGCAGCGAGAGGAAGGCCTGGATGCGGGTGAGGGACATGCCCAGCTCCGAGGCCAGCTGCGCGCCTGTGTAGTAAGTGTGAGTGCGTGCACGGAACGGCACGGTGGATGCAAGTGCAGGTCGCCACACCTCCCCAGCATCCGCGATACCGTAACGCAGAAAAGCACGCATTCACGTAACATTATAATGATGTGGGTCAGGAGTCATCTCCATGTGCGTCGCGCATGTTCCCAGTCTCTAGCATGCAGCGCGGCTGCACGAGCTAGCGATGATGCCCACGTTTGTAACTCACCCAGTGCGAACTTGTCGACCAGGAAGTTGGACGGCAGCTGCAGCAGGCTGAGGACGTAGAACACGCTCGCCACGTTCAGCGAGCCGCTGCGCGCCCTGCAAAAGCGCACAGTGTACGCAGGGACCAGGTTCCTCATGTGGGTCAGATGTGTTTGGCTTGGATTTGAACAGCAGCAGCGGGGAGAAGAAGAACAAGGCGGTCGGGCGCTGATTCCACCTACCGGAGCATATATGCATTGTCGCACCTGTGCACGCGCATCCCTCTTGCAGACGCCCGGATCAACTATGGTATGGAACCTATCTGGGCCTATCCGGACCTATGCTTGTTACACCCGTCCGGAGTAATGCGCACAGCAAGCGACACGATCCCGCAGAGGGCACAGAGCATTGGCCGGGGACAGGCCGCCGGGCCGCGCGCAGCCGAGGCAGGTGGATACCCCCAAGCCACGCACCTACCTGTGCACGCTGAAGGTGACAAAGGCGGTGATGGACGCGACGCTGGTGTACAGCGCAATGTTGAAGGCCCGGATGCGGGCGGAGCGACGGACCTGGCGCTCCTCAGCCTTTCGAAGCAACCCGATGCGGGCGGCGTATACGTCCTGTGCGCGTTGACCCAAGGAGGTTTGGGTTGGGAGTCAGGTGGGTGCTGGGCTTTGGAACCTGTGTGGAACGACGGATGGAGGGGTTGGAGCCGCACGCACGTGCCGCGTGCGCACACCAACCTCAAGGCATCGGGCCACCCCGCTTCACAGTAATGTCCCTCCCCACCTTTGCCACCCTCCTCCTTACCTCCAGCCCGCACATCTTGACGGCCAAGTGGCCCTCCACCACCTCGCCCATCAGCCGCACGCGCTCGTCGGTGCAGCGCGCCCGCGCGCCCCTGTCGAAGGCACGGACAGGTGCCGGTTATGTGTTGGATGCTACCTCGCGCAACTGAGAGTCTGTTCATTCTAGTAGAATGCGGCTCACCCGTAGCCCCAGGGATAACGTCAAACGGTTCTCCACGAGCAACATGACAATGCCTTTTCGCTTTTGATTGCCGCGCTCTTCGTCCAGCAAGGCTTTCAAGCAATCGAAGCGTATTTTTATACGGGATATACTGGTCGCAAAGTGCTTTGTCATGGTGTAGCTTGAGCAATGAAGCAATGGGAGAACTGCCGCCGAGTGAAATGCTTTGCAGCCTGCACTATTTCTTGTCATAACAGGAGTCCGCTTTAAGATAATACTGACAGTTTGCGGAACGTCGGAAGTGCCACACAGCCGTAAGCCGCAGACCAAAACACCATCGACGGCGTGCTCGAGCAGCGTTGCCCTGCCCCCTCCCTTGTCGATTGCTCGCCACTCACCGGATCCGCTTCGTGTACCTCGCGAGTAGGATTTGCAGGGGCACTAGGGCTATAGTGATTGCGACGCCCGCCACCGCCGATACGAAGTCCAGCTCCATGCCCACCTGGCGAGTGGCAACAGAACGAACTAGGGTTGGCACGAACAGACAACAGCGGGGCATGCCCACGCCCGTGGTGACTTGCCCTATCAACATACCTACTTGCCTCTTCCCGTAACCCCCGCACCTCATCTCCCCTCTCCGTGTCCAGCTTCCCCCACTTCCCCCACGCCATGCGCACAACGCACCATAACCACCACCGCCACCAGCTGCAGCGGACTCGCGAACAGGTACGGCCAGTACAGAGCCACGTCATCGAAGCGCCGCACGTCCGCCCCTATGAGCGTGCTGATTGAGCTGGCGGAGGCTATGGAGGCGTCAATGCCACGATTGTCGCCTGGGGTGGCGCCGTGACCAGCAGGGGCGGCCGCCTGCTGTGCCAGGCTTCCCAGACGCAGCACCTAGGCGGGGGCGGGGCAGTGAAAGCAAGGGATTACAAGCACCGATCAGTATTGCTGCGGGACTGCCTACCTTCTGCTGCCCAGTAGATAATATCTGCAGCGGCCACCGCCATTGGTTAACGCATCACATCGATGGTGTGGGTGCGTTGTCGCACCTTGGCATGTATGGCTGCAACCGCCTCCTGCCGCATAAGCAAAGCTGTGCGCAGGCCCACCCTGCGGCACCAATACCATGCATCACTCACGGAAAGACGGCGGCGGGTACGTCCATTATTGTTATTGGAGGTCATGAACACGTGCATGCCGACACCGAGCCTGCCTATCCATGCAGGATGGAGGCTTCGGGGGGCTCAACCATATCATGCTAACGCTAGCGGAGCCTTCAATCCGGGCAGGACGTACGGCGGGCTTCCTCATCAGAAAACTTAAGCTTATTGAATTCATTGGATGGACCCTGCCCGCCTCGTCCATCATCAGCAGTGCTCACCATCTGTGGTGCGTGGTGCAGGAAGAACGGGATGATGGCGCCGCTCAGCCCCAGCGCCACCGCCAGCGCCCAGCCCTTCCACGCGGCGGGCACCGCCTCGGTGACCCCATCCATTGCAACGGCCGCCTGCGGTACATACGCGCGGTACGTGTTGCCAGCAGCCGCACGTGATGGCCATGGCAGTGCGCTTTGATGAGGGGGGAATTGCGGGAGGTGCCGTCGGGCTTCATTTGAATTTTGTTGGGTTGCGACCACCTCTGCAGTGGTTTTGCGGGGCCACTCATGCGGCGGCTTAGAGGTGCTTTGTGCATGCATACATGTCATGGTCGGTTATCAGGCGTCAGTGGGTGCGTGTTTGTGCGCGTGGTGCACGCCGCGCCATGCCCTGCCTACCAGAAGCCAGCGCAGGAACTCGCGGAGCAGCACAGGCGTGACCAGCCTGCACACAGCGCAAGACGGACGTGTCGGTTGGCTTGCCCCTTCCATCCCCCGAAGGGGAAGGGACGTAGCCCTTGCGGTCGCATCGAGTCCCAGGCGGGGGTGCCCGTGGTGCCCGTGGTTTCGGAAGATGACTACCGGTACAAAACGTTAACTGCCCTGCCAGGATGCCCGGCAGGACGCCCCGTTGGTACATCAGATGCAAGTATTGTCTGTGATGGGCGATAACCAATATGTTTGAATGTATGTACATGTCTGTCCAGGTAGCGCAATTTTGCCAGCAGGTCACATTGCGCTCTCCGTTCTGGCCTTTCTAGGTATCAAACATATGATATGCAAGAAAATTTGTGTTTTAAAGTAAAACGTAGTTTTCTTACTGCGACGAATCGCAACGAACGGTGGAATGACTGGCGATTTTGCGCGAGCGGGGTTATGGCCCAGTGCGCGTAGGCCCCTCAAGGATATCTGTATTTGATTCACAAACAACGTCAAGACATTGCAACTGGGCCTTGGGCAAACTCGGCGAAGCCCCCGCCCCCCCCCCCGCCCCTTTCTCTCCCTAACCCCCCAACCCAACCCACCCCCGCCATCCCGCGACCCCGCATGCATACCCCGTTCCCGTTGCGCACCAGCGATTGCAAGCAGTGGGCGTGGGTCATAGTGATACATGCCTGACGCGGGCACTTCATGGAGGTCACTACGTGGGCGGCTGAGGGGGAGGGACCTTGGGAGGGGCAAGCACGGGCAAGCCGTGGTACTGCGTAGCGGTAGGTATATTTGAAGGTCTCAGGGGCCCCCAAACCGCGACTGCTATGTAATATTACTTGCTGTTACCTACTGCATGTAATTAGGCGGCAGGGACTATTCGGCCGGAGCGAGCAGTGGCTTCGCGTGTCCATGGACAAATGACTCTCGCGAGGTCGTGAGGATGGTCACCTCCGCCGGTATCTATAGGGTTTATGAAGCAAACTATGTTGACTGCAAGCAACTTGGGGAACAAAAGCGCGAGTTTCTGACAACTGGCTAAGCCATGTCTGCCGCCCCTCCTGAAATGCCGAGGAGCCCCGAGGTCGCTCCCCACCCGCGCCTAGCTCGAGGAGTGTCGGACATCGCGGAGGTCTGGAGCGCGATAGAGGGCTACAAGTGCTTGGGATTGGTAGCAAGGGTGCCCTTGGCTCGCGTGGATGGCATGTAGTAACCGTACCTATCCCACACAATGAATGCTGAACGCGCCTGTGGTGTCAGATTCCTTGTCCTGAGATGTGCTACCCTGCCGTATTGCCCGTGCTGTGCGGAGGGTCTTGGCCTCGTTGGGGTCAGTAGGGGGATTCCATAGTGACCAAGCGAAGTGCCCACATGCCTTCCCCCCCCCCCGCTCTAGATCCCTCAGAGTACATAGTAATAACTTATCGGCACGTGCCAGGGCCGTCTGCGCGCAATTGAGGTAGGAAAAGCCGGATTTTAGCGATCCAGTCAGCGGGGGGCGTTAGGGGCGTTAGGTACGTGCTGGTCTCATGAACCCAAAGTGCGCACGAGCAAGCCTTGCTTGCCCCATTCAGCTTACCAAATACATTCCTGAATGTTAATCTGAACTGGATCCCAGGATAAATTGCGTCACTCTACTGCTGACCAGCAATTTCGTAGCCGAGGTCCCTCGCCAAGTTACATGTCTAGCCCCTGATCACTTATATGTCGATTTTGGACTATGTAAAGCGTATGCGACTGGATGTAAAGACCATTGCCAGCTTTGCGTGCATAAGTAGTGCTGGTAATAATGTCGATGCGAGCGTACGTTTCGCGAGCTCGGCGAGCGGGCGGGGCACTCCACGGCATGAAGCACACTCGGGTTGTCCCCTCTGTACTTCCGCAACCATGAAGCAACACGTTGCGGCTTACATATAGCATAAATATAATTGGAGGGGTTTGGGCTTTGGACGGTGCGGGTGTGTGCGTGGCGCGAGCGGGTGTGGGTACGCGCGCCGCATGAGACCGGGTTGGGGCCAGCAGGAAACCAACTCGCACTCACGATTGCGCGACTTCGCAAGCACACAGTGCTTGCTGCCAGATGATCGAGTGCCAATGATCTGCCCACAGGGTCCGAAAGAAGGGAGAACTCCACGCGCTGTGTCCCCGCCGGCTCGCTCCCTAGCAGTTGTGATGGAATGAACGGGTGTGGCCCGTTAGCTTCGCCGTTTCATACATCCAGCAGGCCAGGCAGTACACAGCGTGGACATGATAAGGAATGAGGTAAGGACTCGAGGTTTGCAGCAGGTATCAGCACTCACGCCGGCTGCACGTAAAGCGTCCGTGCGCGGAAACGTCCGCACGAACATCTCGGCGCCGGTGGGTCGGCAAAGCAGCCGCGCTGCAGTCTGCTCCTCCAGCGACCCAGCAGTGAATGCTGCAACAATAATGGGCTCCAGGAATGCAAATGACGCCCTCTTCCAGGCAACCGTGACGCTGGTGTGCCCGGCCATGGTTCCACTAGATGGTCGAATAGCTGTTTACAGAGCGTGCTACGGAGCCTTCTATGTAAGCTCCCTTTCTATGTTAAGTTATGTATTGCTGTATGTCAACGGCGGCGTAAAACCAAACTGGGAAGAACCTTGCTAGTTTGGCCCATTGCAGTGCGTGTTATCAAGAACATGCTGTTTCAGTGCAGCTATTTATTGTTTATCTGTCGTCCATTGTGTAACGGGGTTCAGCGGATGGGGAGCAACCGGATTTGGCGCCAACGGGCAGCGAAAACTCACCAATGTTCCTTTTCACGCCAGCAGGGATGTACGTGAATGATACCGCGTTACAAGTGCTAAATTTTGTGAAACAGCTGCCATTAGAACCTACCACGTCCGCCGCACCTGCACCGGCGGGCCGTGACCGAGCTGTAGCTCAAGTACAATAATACGACCTGCAGCCTGCGTTCGTGCGTTTTGACGATGCCGGCATACTAGCTTCCAGTTTTGAGAGGCTTACAAACGTCATTCCATAGACATCGTGGCAATTTTCATACACGCACGGTTCTCATCAGATAAATAGCCACAGCGCGCTCGTCCGCGTAGTCCGCGCGCGGCTAATGATAACTCGGGCGCCATTGATGATCAATGCTTAGGATTGGGCACACGATCTCAGGCCCTCCCCAGAGACAGACTGATTGAGGGAGGGGCCCTCCGCGCGCCGCCTTTGGCTCGGGGCTCCCCTTTGTACTGGTTGTGGTGGAGTCACGAGGGCGGGGGGGAGGCCCACCCCACTGGGCGCTAGTCACTACCCACTACTGCTGGGCGTAACTCACAATGGGCGAGCCCGTCTCTGTGTACTACGTAAGCCCAACTTGCAATAACCACTTGCTGTGAGGCCAGCAGGCGCGTGGCTGGAGGAGTGGAGAGATCCGGGGCTGTATTCCCAGACCACGGGGGGGTAGAACACAAAGTTTTCTTACCCCATGCTCTGAAACGATAGAGCTCAACGAGGTAATAACGCACGTGCTTTTAGTTTTTTCAGGGGGTGTCCGGTGAGGAAGTTCTGGGCCCCCAAAGTTGACGGTCGGTCGTCCCCCCCGGGGGTCCGTGGGGTTTCGGGAGCCTGACCCCAGGGATTTCGGGAGGAACCCCAACATGCCCCAACACAGTCCTACGGGGCCCAGACGCAGCAGGATATGATGCACATATGCTTTTGGTGCAACGCCTCACGCGATTACAGGCTGGGAAGGCCTAACTCGACGCCTGGACGTGGACATGTCGGCACATGTCACACACATCGACAAATGCGCATGACACTGGCGGGGGACTTGAGACCCATAACGGTCTAGTAACACCCAATCAGGTATCATCGTAGCATTTATACATCAAGTATTGCACTTGAGAGTGAATACGGGTCCGTTTACGTGGCGGGGGTTGGGCCGGGAATCTTAACGGATGGAATCCCGCGCGTGTCAAAGTTGTGGAACAGGCCCGCAGATGGCATGGCGTGATAGAGCTCGCTGAGAGGAGTCGATTGGCACCGCTTTGGTATTAAATGGAGGGGTAGCACCCCCTTTTTGAGACGGTTTTGTCCGCGGGGGACTCGTCGTCCCCCCCAGGGGGCTCCCGGGGGGTTTCGGGGCATGGGGTCTGGCACGTTGTCCCCCCCCCCCTGCGCAGACCAACCAAAAGCACTACACTGCGCAAAATTGCGCCGTTCTCAGCGAGCGTCTTGAAACCCGGGCTGTTTGCTAAGTCAGGCAGCGAGAAAGATGATCAAACGCCGACCTCGGCAGTGCAAACGACGACAAATGACGACGCAAATCCTGGCTGAGGCTCGGACTGTTCGCGATGCCACGCTTCACCGCGCTACAAAGCTTTCCCCTACTGCGGGGAGGGAGGGTGGGAGTCCGCTGTTTCGTTACACGCACGGTTGCGACGCAAACAAATGACGACGCAAATCCTGGCTGAGGCTCTGGCTATTCGCTATGCCACGCTACAAAGCTCTTCACTACAGCTCATCGCTGCGCAGTGAAACACGGACGTCCGCTGTACACGCGCCCCTGTACTACAGTCGACTCGCGCCGCTGGCAATCTCACCGAGCTCGGCGAGTCATTTCCTGCGCACAGCGCCGTTGTGGGAAGGCGCGCAATGCGGCCAGGCCTGGCACCGCTGCTGTACGCGAACTGTCGCTCGGGCGTTGAGGAAAATCCCATCGCTCCAGGGGGGTCATAGCCCACAGCAGGCAACTCTGTCTCTGGGGGGGGGGCGCACTGGTAATTCTTGGGACAGAGGCGACATTTGCTTTGGCGGTGTGCAGAGGCGATGTCGGCTGTGGTGGGGACGTACGCGCTGGCTCTGGCGGTCACACATGCTCGTCCCGGCGGGGCTTCCTGGCCCGGGGCGTGCCCCGCGAGGCCGGCATTGCGTCGCGAGTCCTGGGCGGCGCGGCGCAGGCCCGCGCGTTGCTTAATGCTGTCAACCCGTGCTGCTGCCTACTCTATCTGCTGCCACAATCAATGCATGCGCAACTAGCGCGACAAGCTGCAACCGGCCGCAAACCATGCTGCATGCATGCATCTCATCCCGGCCGCCGTGCGGTCGTACGCAGGGGACGTACGCCTCCCCTGGTCGTACGTGCCTGCACGCGTGCAAATCTAGACAGTGGCTCCCCAGCGACGGCGCGGTGAGGCACTGCTCAAGTCCAACCGCACAGCATCTGCCGCGTCGGCGTGCGCGTCGGGTCACTAGCCCCAATCCTTCCACCCAGCCCGCCCCTACGCCTGCACCAATAGCACCAGTGAGCAGCGCGTCCAGTCGTTTTGCAGAAGGTGCCGGCGTGTCACGAGCTAGCGAGCTGGCGCACATGTACATGGTGCTTAAGACGAGGATTCCTTGCGGCTCGTTTAGGGGGTTCCACATGTGACATGCGAAGCTAGCTTCGGGGCCGAAACCACCGAAACCAGGTCGAAGCCAGGTCGAAACCACCCCCGAAACCAGCGGGTCCAGGCAGGTCCGAAGCCAGCAGCTCGCAAATTCGGCCACATACCTATTTTGAGGCATCTGACGTGAGTTATAATGTTCTTACAACATAAACGCATGGTATCGACTACCCGAACGCCAAAGCCGCGCATGTCAGAGCCGATCGAAACGGCCCTCATAGTTGCATGTGTTTGCACCAAAACATGTATACGCATTCCAATAAAGCATTGAAGCCGGGAAGGGGTCTGGAATAGCCTCTGCCAGCAAGTACGTACGCCTTTCATTTTTCGGCGTCACAGCAGACTGTATGTCCTCGCTCGCATATCAGGTTTACACCGGGGCCATTTAATGAACGGCATTTTTAATGTTACAGCTGTGGGCCTGCCTCCGACCCGGGCCCGACACACGGCCTCTGCAGCCTACCAGTCTCTGGACTGGCGAGAGCGCTCACAAAGGCAGCGCTAGAAACCCAAGCCCACGGCTGACCTGCCCTACCCGCGCACAGCAAGCCTAGCCGCGAAACGAGAAACGCCTCCCTGTGCTCTCCTGAGCCCACAGGACGTGTGGTTAGAGGCGGAGGACCGGAGGCCCCGAAGGGGCTGGAGGGAATGGAGCCTCTAAGCGAGCTTCCATGAGGAAGTCGTACAGGCTGGCTCTCTTTGGCGCCAGCCTCTCCTCCTTTCCCTCATTCTGCCTTCATAGTGAGAGCCTTTTAACGTTGCTTCGAACGTTCTCACTCAAGTGCCCGCCCTTCCCGCCCTTGTTGGCCCCAGTTTCTCCCCTCCGCGCAGGATCGCTTCTGGCGCCGGTTCGTGCGGCCGCCGGCCCTCGCGCCGTCGCGGCGCCTGCCGCGGCCTTGCGGGCTGGCCCCTCGTCCGTGGCGGCGGCGCCTCGTTCGGCGCTGGTCGCGCCTCCTTCGTCGTGGCATCGTCGGCGTGTCTCGTGAGGGTTTTACTTGTGGCGTGCGGGTGGCTCCTCGTGTTAGGCTGGCCGTGTCGGGCCGTCGGCGGGGCCCTTAGTTCTGCGCCTTTGTTTTTTTGCTGCTCGTTTTCTGGGCTCTGGTGAGTCTGGTCCTTCGGCTTCTTGTTGCTGGTGCGCTTGGTTGCTGCTCGGGTGTGGCGTGTGTTGTCGCGGCGTTCGCCCGCCTTGCGCCGTCTCTTGTTGTCGGGCCTTGTTGTGTGGGGTTTTTCTGGGTTTTTGCTGTCGTGTTGCGGTTGTGCTTGTCGTTCCGGCGCGTCGGCGTCGCCTTTGGGCTTGCGTGTGTTTGGCTCTCGCCGCTTGTAAGGCCCTCCTCCTGTGGCCTGCCGTCCCTTTGCCCCACTTCCTACGTTGCTGCCTTGTCCCAGCAGTCAGCCCTTTGGCGCCTAAGAGAGGAGGCCTTTCAGTACGACTGTAGCATGGAACAGGCGGTGTGGAGACAGCTCGCGCACCTAATACCTCAAACGAAACCCCCGACAAGAGACAACCCGAAGACGAGCAACCCACGCTCCCCTGGGGGCTACCAACGCCTGGGAACACACGTGTCACCCTTCTGCTACTCATCAGCAGGCCACACGTAGCAAGAGGGACAGAACCGGCGAGAACGCTCAAAGCCGCCGCACCTAGCCGCCAAAGCTACAGCCCAAACCACCAACTCAATCGAGTCACCTACCGCAGAGGGGACAAGCACGCAACCGAGCGCCTCCCCGCCACCACAAGGGTCGCGAACATACGTCACCGTCAACGGTACCATAATGCACGCATCAAAGAAGCTACAATTATATCTGACTGAGATATGAAATGCTCTGCGGCTGTGTACCCTACAGCAGTCTCAAACCCTTAACCTTAGGGACCCCCCCATAACCGACCCCCATCAACCCCCTCCCTGAGGTTCGGGAGGGCCGTTACCCCAACCCTTGGGGACCCCCACGTCCCTAACCCCTCTTAGGGACACGCGCAACAAGAGACTTGATAAAAGCATTCGCAAACACTTACAAAGCATGCCTGCAAGTCGGGGTGACTTGCATCTCACAGCGTCTGTCTGCAATCGCTCAAGGAAGTTGGCCCCCCTAACCTCCGGGGGGTCCATAACCCTCCCCCCCTAACCCTCTCCCCCACCGCCCCGGCACCGCCCCGTGCCCCGCGCCGCCGTAGGGGTATGGCGCAAGGTGAACCCAACATGTTGCTATCTCGGGCGAGTTGCGCGTCGGGAACATGCTGATGCACGTAGAGAAGTGTAGAAAAGTTGAAGTTATGGAAAAAATAGCTCAGGGCTGTGACGATTTCGCTTACTTTGCCCTTCGGTGGCGTATGCATTGGTTTGGTCCTGGCTTCGTGAAAAGCCCTTAACACGCAACACGATTCAACAAGTTGCCCTCCAACTCTCGCCGTCCACTCACCACCACGCTGCCCGGGCCGCCCGCCCGACCGGTCGCGACAGTCTCTCCAGCTGGGTTAGCCTGGGCAGCTTGGCGACGCCTACATGAGTCCCACAGCGACAGCTCCCATCTACTAAATCTAGCCCTACCTGCTGTTCCCACTTGACTCCGTCTCTCCACATCACAACCGGCCAAACTCCACTCCACTCTGCGTGCTGCCCGCACTGTTGCTGCTGCTGCCCTCCTCATCCGACACGCTTCTGCTAAAGCCCTTTCAACCCCCTCCTTGAAATTCCGCTCCGCCACCCCCAGAGCCCAATGAGTACATACGGCAACCAACCCCCATACATACCGTGCCCCCATACCCAACACGCAAATAAACCCTGCTGTTCATTCCATGTTGCCGTCTCGGTCCACGCCCAGTAACAACTACTCCTCGCTCAACTCCTCAGTCCATCACATGAGTCCATCACAACAGCGTCGTGCGTGTGTCACACATCAAAGAGCATCCATTGTGTGTGCGTGTACTGTGTGCGAATCCACAATTCGTGCATTTCTCATACGAGCCCAGTACACCTGCAACAGCAGGGTGCGCTGTGCGTCACCCGCTATGCTTCAACCCCCCCTTAAAAGCTTGCGCAGCAGCAGCAGCAGCAGCAGCAGCAGCAGCAGCAGCAGCAGCAGCAGCAGCAGCAGCAGCAGCAGCAGCAGCAGCAGCAGCAGCAGCAGCAGCAGCAGCAGCAGCAGCAGCAGCAGCAGCAACGCCTTCCTGTTCTGCCGTGCCATGGCCGCTTGCTTGCGTAAGTCCTGCTATCTCATGACCATTGGGATTATTGGGTTCGGGGGACCCACAGCTGTAGGCGACAGGACATAAGGTTGTGTCCGACACTGCTGCATGTGGAGTGCAGCCATGAACACTTCGGCAAGGCCTATCTAGCAGCATAACTTGGCGCCGCCAGTCCCCCGACACAACAACTGAGTCAGCACACGTGATATATTTAGCTTAGGCCCATCAAGCCAATCCGAGTCTATCTGCCCCTCAATCTGCCCCTCAATCGGTGCACACGCCGCTATTAGTATGCGCCCGCCGGCGCGCAACCCACATCGGCCGCGCGCCCGTGCGCCACAAAGGACCCAGATTACATGCATGCGTACATGCATTTGTAACTAATATGAATGAAGTCATGAACGTGCATTGCATGCATGGGGATGCATGTACCATCATCGCTCAATCAGGCCAATGACTTCTACAGCAGGTCGTCCCTTTTTCCATTATCATTACTGACAGCAGCACTGGCAATTGGATGATGATGAGTGACTGGCATGCGATGCCCAAAGCGTCGCGTGTAAACTTGCGCCAGTCGGTCCCATACATACACCCCGACTGCGCCCAGCAGCCAAGCTAGGCGCCAGCTGACGGAAGAAAGGATGGCGATCCGCACTACTCACAGCTGAGGTGGGCGCTTTTCCTAGCCACGCTAAAAGTTCATTTCGGTAAAACAAAATTACGGCACTCAAATGGCATACGTGGCATGGTTACAACCCATCAATTTAACCATCACCCGCTGAGCGTTTGGGGCTGCAGGCAGTACAGGCAGCGGCGCACGCACGTGCATTGCCCTCGCTCCATCCCTGCCGCCGCCACCTACCGCCGCCACCTACCGCTAGCTTCTCCCGCTGCCTCCATCCCTGCCCTGTTCTCCCTCTCCCGTTTTCCGCCGCCGCCGCTGTTGTATGCATAACTCCTCTGGCTCTATCTGGATACTCATCTCCTTGTCGTCGTCGTCGTCGTCACTGCTGCTGCGCCACCTCTTGCTGCCTCCGCACCGCCTCACGCCGCAGCTCCGAGCCCGGCCGCGACTGGTGGCGGCGCAGGAAGTGCAGCCGCCAGGCCGCGTCCACCACCGCCGCCAGCGCGCCCGAGGCCAGGACCGTAGCCAGCGCCGGCGCAAGCGCCCCCACCCACGTAGGCGACGTCGGGGCCGACGGGCACCTGCTGCTGCCGTCTGCGCTGCCGCCACCGCCGCCGCCGCCGCGCTCCGCCTCCACTGCGGCGGAGCGCCAGTGCAGCGCCGTGAGCAGCGCCATGTCCACCACCCAGCAGCAGTAGCCGCCGGCGACGAGCATCTGTCAAATCGCATGTACATGTTGCGTATGCGTGTGGTGCTAGCTTCTGAGACGGAAGTAGTGCTTTTCCATCCGCCTCACACACAAGCCTCGCTAGCCCCGCCCGCTGCCCGACCCGCCCCCCGCACCGGCACACGCACATTGCCACGTACATACCCCAGCCAGCCGTCCCCTCCTCCCCCCGCCGCCAGTCCCCTAGCACTACTCCCTCATTGCCACCTACCCCGTACGAAGCCGGCTGCACCACCACCAGCAGCGACGCCAGCGCGCGCCCCGTCCGCAGCACCAGCAGCTGCCACGCCTCACTGCCGGCGCCGTAACCGCTGGTGCCATACTTGCCGTACAGGCACAGCGCCGCCACCAGCCCCACGTGCGTCATGCGCACGATGCGCTCCCGCCAGCTGTAAGGGCGGGGGCCGGGGAGGCGTGGTCACAGCAGGTCGGGGGCGCGCGGGTGTGCATGTGTCCGTGTCTGGGTGCTCTCGAATGAGTTTGTTGAATGTACTGCTGGTGTTGCATGTGTACCATATGTCAGATAGATCAATGATAGTCAATCATAGCCGTTGCCGCCAGCCGTGCAGCGCTGTGCGTGCAGCCCAAACGACGCAATCCAAACGAACAGGGCACGGCTTTTCTTGTGGTGGACAGCAGACGGGTGCTGCAATTTCAGATGAACCGTACGTGCCGCCAATCAAGCTGCCGCCGCGCGTGCCACCACCCCGCCCTGTCCGCCGCCCTACCCACGCACGCACCTGGCGCCGACGTGCGGCCCCACCAGCTCCAGCAACCCCGCCGGCAGCCCCAGCGCCAGCACCACCGCCACCGCCATGCCCAGCACGGACCAGGGCATGCCACCCAGCAGCAGCAGCGGCAGCGGCTGCGGCTGCGGCTGCACCGGCGGCGACGAAGACGACGAGGGCATAGCCGCCTCCGCGCAGCCGCCAAGACCGGTGGCGCGAGGGAGGCCACCACCGCCGCCGCCGCCGCCGCCGCGGATGCCGTGCGCCGCCAGCAGCACAGTCACGAACGCGAGCGCGGCGTGCGCCACGGCGGCGACGCTGTCCAGGCGTAGGCGCCGACACTCACGGCAGCGGAACAGGCTGCAGGCGAGCTCGGTGGTCGGGTCCCTGACAGACAGATAGAACGAAGAGGAACAACGAGCAGGGCAGCAGGCCGGCGAAGCCAGCATTGCATCTTTGCAGGCTGGCACAACAGCAAGCTGCTGGGTAGTACGGTAAATTATTGGTAGTGCAGAAAAGCGTTGCCCGTCCTCCCTCGCACGAAGACAGCAGCAGTAGCCGCAGCCCATCAGTCCAGACAAGGCCTCTCGCGGCGGCGTTGCAAGCCCTGCAAGCGCCGCCGCCACCAAAGCAGACCAGACCAGGCCCGGCCCACTTACTGGAAGCCGCCCGCGACGCCCTTGACCGCCGCAAGCAGCCGCTCGCCCTCCGACGCCAGCGCCGGCAGCGCCACCACCCCCCCCTCCAGCTGGCCCGCCGCGGCCATGGCGCCACCCGCTGCCGCCGCCTCCTCCTCCTTCTCTACCGCTTCCTTGCGGCACTCCGGAGACGGACGCGGCACAGGTAGCAGCGGTGGCAGCGGCGGCAGTGGTGGCAGCGGCGGCAGTGGTGGCATCGGCGGCAGAGGTGGCAGCGGCGGCAGAGGTGGCAGCGGCGGCATAGGTGGCAGAAGCAGCGGCAGTGGCGGGGGCAGCTCATTTCTGAGCTGCAATTTCACCGCAGCGTCCCACGCCGCCATAACGTCGGCAGCTGCGTCCGCATCGGCAGCGGGGGCAGTAGCAGCAGAGTCGTCATCCGGCGGACGAGCAGCAGCAGCGGCGGCAGCTACCGCCGCTGCCATCGCGGCTCTTGTCGTTGCTGCTGCTGCTGCTGCTCCTGCCGTTGCTGCTGCTGCTGTTCTGGCTGCCGTTGTTGCTGAGGCTGTTGCTGAAGAAAAAGCGGCGGCGGCGGCGGCGGGCGCGGCGACAGGCGCGGCGACAGGCGCGGCGGCGGCGGTGGCGGCGGCGGCGGTGGCCGCGGCGGCGGGCGCGGCGGCGGCGGTGGCGGCGGCGGCGGGCGCGGCGGCTCCCAGCAACCCGTCGGTCAGGTACTGCAGGGTGTACGGCAGGCCCATGTCTCGGAGGTAGCATGTCAGGCCGTCGGCCACGGCGTTCAGATCTGCTACAGCCACGACACGGTGATGGGCGCGGTGCGCGCCAGCAGCCGCGGCGGCGGCAGTAGCAGCCGTGGCTGTTGTGGTAGTAGTAGGTGTGGCAGCAGCATCGGCAGCGCCAGCAGCCGTGGGCCCAGCCGTGCTGCTACTGCCGTTCCCATTCCCATTCACGTTGTCGTTACCATTGCCATTGCTGCCGCTGCTGCAGTCATCGCTGCTGCCGTCGTTGCCGTTTCCACCGGTTCCTTGGGTCAGCGCAGCCGCGCTGCTGCTGCTGACGCTGCCATTGGGCGCCGGCGGCGCTGCCGGCACGCACGCTGGCGGTCCGCGGTTGGTGTCATTATTGCTGCTACTACTGCTGCTACTGCTGCAGGTATGCTCTGCCGCCAGCCGATCACAGGCCAGGAAAAGTGATGTCATGTCCGACACCAGCGGGCACAGGCTCTCACTGTAAGCGCGGGCGCGGGCCAGGGCGCGGGTGCTGCTGCTGCTACTGCCTTCACGGCTCCCTTCTCCGCCGCCTGCTGCAGCCTCCGCCTCCGCCTCCGCCAGCTCCTGCTCCATACGGCCCGCCAGGTCGCACAGCTCCGCCGCCACCTCGGGCGGCACCACCGCAATGGGGCTGTAGTGCAGGGCGGCGGGGGCTGTAGCAGCAGCCTCAGAGCCGCCCTCGCCCTCACCCTCGCCCTCACCCTCGCCGCCGCCGCCGCCATCACCTCCACCCCGGTACGGCAGCACCAGCAGCGCCGCGCTGCCCTCCACCAGACCAGACAGGTCCAGGCTGCAATGCAGGGGAAAAGCGGGGCGAAGGAGTGCAGCGGGTGGCTCGGGAGCTGTACCTCAAGTTGCTAGCTAGGCAGTCTTTCATAAGGAAGTAGTCAACGGCTTCTCGAGCGATTGCCGCCGGCCCACAGCACCCGCTAGCCAGCTCGCGCACCTGACGCTGGCGCCCTGCGGCCCAACCTCCAGCCGCGGCACCTCCGCCACCACCGCGCCGCCCTGCGTCACCACCAGCCGCACCAGCAGCGGCGGCCGCGGCTGCGTTGGCTGCGGCTGGTGCGGCTCCGCAGCAGCAGCTCCCGCAGCTCCTGCCGCCGCGCCGTGCTGCCCGAACAGCTCGGGGGCGAGCACGTCGACGCTCACGCTTGCGGTGGCAGCAGCTCCGCCGCCGCCATTCAGAGCGGCCGTGCTGAGCACAGGGGGGTCCATTCCCAGTAAAAGCGGCGCGGCGCGTGTGACGTAGAACCCAACCGCACTGCCGCCGCCGCCGCCGCCGCCGCCGCCACCAGTCGTAGGCGCCACCGCTGGCGGCAGGGCCGACAGAAAGCGCTCTCCCGCCGCCGCCGCTACCGCCGTCGCCCCAGCAGACGCGGACCGGCTTACTAGCGGCTGCTGCTGCGGCTGCTGCTGCTGCTGCTCCAGCACAACACCCCCCGGCGGCAGATGCGGCAGCTCTGTACCGCTGTTGCTGTTACTCTGACGGCGGCTGCCGCCGTCCTCGACGGAACCAGGCCCGCTGCCAGTGCCGCCAGTGCTGCCGCGAGCAGCTGCACCCCCGCCAGCAGCAGGGCCTTCAGCAGCTGGCCGTCCGAAGGTGGAGGCAGCCGTGCGGGCGCCTGCAGGCGGCGTCAGCACCCACACCGTGCGGGGAACGCCACCACTTGCTGCTCTGCTGCCTTGCTCGTCGGGAGCAGCAGGCCCCTCGCCGCTGCCGGGGCTGCCGCGGCTGCTGCTGCTGCTGCTGCTGCTGCCACTACTGCCGCGACCGCCAGCAGCCGCACCCTGGCCGCCACCTCCGCTACTGCCGCTGCTGCTGGCGCCGCTGCTGCTACTGCCCCGTCGCTGTCGGCCGCGGCCCGTCCTGACGCGCGAGCTACCGCTGTGTGAACCTTCGGGCGCAAGCGCCCTCCACACCTGCTCCTGCTGCTCCTGCTGCTCCTGCTGCTCCTCTTGCTCTTGCTGCTGCTGTCCCTCGATCCCAGCTGCAGACGCCGCAAAGCCTGCATCGCCGCTGCCGCTGCTGCCGCCGTCACCGCCGCCATCGCTGCCAAGAGCTTGCACAGCTGGCAGCGGCGGCATTGCTGCCGCCACCACCGCCGCCCCCGCTGCCCCCTGCTGCAGCTGCTGTAGCTGTAGCAGCTGCGCCGCCAGCTGCTGCTCCAGCGCCACGACCGCGGCCTGTACGGCAGCGTCTATGGCTGCAGCCGCTGCAGCCGCCGCCGCCGCCGCCGCATCCACGTCAGCCTGCTGCTGCTGCTGCTGCTGCTGCTGCTGCAGGCCTGCACCGCTGCCGGCGAGCCCGCCCACGACGCCGCCGTCGGCGCCGTCGGCTTCGCCACCTTCAGGCGCAAACTGCGTGCCAAAGTGAAGGAATGCGGAGTGTGCATGCGGCAGAATGCGTGTGTTGGCATCGATGCGAAGCCGCCGCTGCGGTTTGGCGGCATGCCGCTGCGTACGATCACCAGGCGGACAACAACGCAGTGGCGTGGCAGTGGCAGTGGCAGTGGCAGTGGCAGTGGCAGTGGCAGTGGCAGTTGCCGCCATGCATGACGCAACAGCGACAGCGCTAAATAAATATATAAATCAACAAATAATTAAATAATAAAACCTCGCTGCGGCACTGCGCGCGGGTCTGCCGCTTCCAGCCACCGGCGCGTGTTGCCGCACACCACAACCCCTCGCCATCACGCACTAGCTACTGCCGCCGCCGCCCCGTCCCTGGTCGGGCTGCGGCCTCGCTAGCCTTGCCCATGCACGTACGCACCTGCAGCCGCAGCACAATCTCGATGCAGCCCGGCACGCACTGCACCTGCGTGGCGTAGGCGGCGAACCGGGGCAGGTGGCGCGGCGGCGGCGGCGGCGGCGGTGGCGGGGATGGCATAGCGGTACCGCCAGTGGTGCCGCTACTCGCATTGCCGCCGTCAGTGGCTCTGCTGCCGTCGTGATGGCGGCCGCTGGCGCGGCCAGACACCACGGTGGCGGCGGGCGGCGCCGCCGCCGCTGCCTGAGTAGCAGGGGACCACAGTGCACGGCCGCTGCGCGCGGCAGTGTTGGCAGAGGCGACAGCAGCCGCTGAGCGCGCCGCGGCTTGGGTGACTTGCGTGGCGTGGGTGGCTTGGGCTGAGTGTGGAAGAATAGGGGAGGTGGGGCTGGCCGGGGGTGCGGCCACCGTTGCGGCGGCTGTAGCAGCGGTTGTA
The DNA here is from genome assembly GCA_016834595.1 of Chlamydomonas schloesseri. Lineage (NCBI taxonomy): Eukaryota > Viridiplantae > Chlorophyta > Chlorophyceae > Chlamydomonadales > Chlamydomonadaceae > Chlamydomonas > Chlamydomonas schloesseri. Next base: position 227,970 of record JAEHOD010000089.1, read on the forward strand.
GCTGCGGCTGTAGCAGCGGTTGCAGCTGCGGCTGTGGGACTGGTGCCGGCCGGGCTCATGGAGCCAGGGCTGCGGCGGTTGGACGCCGCCGCCGCCGCCATAACCACCGCAGCCGCCATCGCGGTAGCCGGAATGTCTGCGCTGGGCCGGCGGTCCGCGAGCATCAGCGGCACACTGAGGGCGCCCCCGCTGCAGCAAGGGCCCCTGCTACTGCCACTGCCACCGCTACTGCCGCTGCCATCGCTACTGCCCCTGCTGCTGCCATCGCTACTGCCCCTGCTGCTGCCATCGCTACTGCCCCTGCTGCTGCCGCTGGGGGGGCTGCGGCGGCTGCCTGCGGCAGCTGGGAAGGGGCCAGTGGCTGCGGGCGAGTCGGCGGCGTTGCTACTGCCACCAGCGCCAATACTCGCACGGGCGCTGTTGCCGCCTTCGTTGCTGCTGCAAGCTCTGGGTGCAGCTCCGGACGGCTCCACCACGGCGCCGCCGCTTGCGTCGCGCGGCTGCCGCTGCTGCACCGCCGCCTCTACAACCACACCCGCGGCGCCGCTGCTGCTACTGCCGCCGTCATTATTGCCGCGGCTGCTGCTGCTGTGCCTGCTACTGCCGCTGGCCATGATGTCCTGCACGGTGCGGTGGATGTGGGCGGACACGAAGGCGGCGGCGGTGTCGAAGGACACGCCCGGCGGCACCTCCAGCTGCACAAGGAGTTCACGAGACAAAGGCGTCAGCAAAGGAACGGCGATGCATGATGGGTCCTTGTCTGGACATGGAGGACGTGTGCCGACCCATGTGCGCCTGCTACAGCCTCTATCCGCTACGACCTCCGCAGCAGCCTGTGCTGCTACAGCCCGCTCACCTTAAAGGCGGCCGTCAACGCGCGAGACCGCGAGCGGTACAGACCCGGCGCCGGGGCTCCCCCGGGCAACCCCAGCTGCTGCTGCTGCTGTCGCTGCGGTGCGGCAGCAGGCGGCTGCGGGGCCGCCGCCGCAGCCGCAGCGGCCGGCAGCGCCGCCGGCCCTGCTGCCAGAGCCGCCGCCGTGCCTGCTGTTGCAGCCACGGGGTCCCCCCTGCACATCATCAGCGGAGCGGCGGCCCTGGCAGCGGTCCAGGCAAACACCCAAGCCAGCCCGGGCACCGCCAAGCGGTACGCGGCCGACGCCAGCGCGCCGCCGAGCGCCGCCACAAGTACGGCGACCTTGCCCGGAACGCACGCCGCCGCCGCCGCCGCCGCGTCAGCCGCGACCCAGGCGCCGGGCTGCCGGCGGCCCAAGATGCTCAGGGGCAGCAGTTGGAAGGGCAGCCGGGGGGCATGGGAAGCGCCCGGCAGCGGGTTGAGGGGCGGGCCGGCGCGGCACACGACCCCTCCAATGACGTGGGCCGGCACCGGCAGCCACAGCCGCAGCGGTAGCAGCAGCCACGGAATGCTGCTACTGTTGCGCTCCAAAAAGCCGGTAGCGGCGGCTGCGGTGAGCGCAGCGCGCATGCCCAGCTGCAGGGCCACAACGGCACACAGCGCGTGCGCCGCCAGGCGCGCCGCCGTCCTCATGGCGCGCGGCGGCAGCGCAGCCGCCGCTGTCGCTGTCGCCGCTGACGCAGCGCCGCCTGCAGCTGCTGCGCCCGCCGCCAAGCCTGAAGCGCTGGCGGCGGCATCGCACTCAGCGGCACACGGCCCCGCGCCGCGGCTGCCGGCATCCTGCTGCTCCTCCTCCTGATGCTGCTGCGGCGGGATCGAGCGGGACTCAAGCGCCGCCGCCACGCACAGCGCCGCCGCCAGCACACCCGCCTGCAGCAGCAGCCCGCTCCAGCTGCTGAGCCGCCGCATGGCACAGCAACAGGGGCTGCCCCAGCCGCGCAAGCAGCCGCACAGGATGGCGCCGACGACGGCGGCCGCGTGCGCGCCGGCGCCCAGCCGCAGCGCGTGCCGCGCCGCCGCCAGCGCCAGCCAGCCCAGCCGCCGCCAGTCGCGCGCGGCCCATGTCTGGCGCCAGCCATTCGGAAACCCCAGGCGCTGCAAGCATCCGGCGTTTGGGCCGCAGCTGCCCTTGCCCGCCGCTGGGAGGTGGGGCAGCGGCAGCGGCGCCAGCAGCGCCGGCCGCAGCAGCCCCAGCTGCAGCAGCGGCCAGACTGCGCAGGCCAGCAGCGCGGCGGCGCGTCCCGGCGGCGGCGGCCCGTTGTGCGGCAGCAGCGGCAGCACCGCGGCGATGGGGAGGTACGCGAGCGCCAGCGGCGCCGTCCAGGCCACCACCTTGGGGGCGATGGGGGCCGGGCCTGAGGCGGTGGCCGCCGGGGCTGCTCGTGACTCAGCGCGGGCAGCGGCCTGCTTGGGAACGTGCGCGTCATTGCTAGTAGTGGTAGCTGCTTCGCTGCTGCATCCTCCACTGCTGCTGCCCTTGCCCTCGCCCAGCGCTGCTGCACCACACCGCGCACCAGCACCGCCGCTGCTGCTTGCGGAGCCGTGCGCGGCGGGCGCGGGAGTCGGCGCCGAGGAGGGCGCGGTTACAACCGCCTCACGCTCGCGCCGCTCTCCTGCTGCGGGCGCAGCCGCACTGGCCGTGCCGGCCCGGTCAGCCATGTGCCAACCCTTACTGCAGGCGACCAATCACAAAACTGCGGGGCAAGGCCTCTGAGCTTTGTTGATAACTGGTTCAAAATTTGACAGTTCTCAAGTGTCAAGTGATGTTGCCGTAGCCCTGGCTATGCTGCATGGCAATGCTATACTGCAGCGCTGAGTGTGCAGCAGTAGGAGCCTTCTGTCCGCAACAATCCGCAGGGGCCCGCGGGTCAGCCAAAGCGATCCAAGAACCGCTGCCCGTTGCCCATTTCCGCCATATCCATGCTACGCAATTATCCTGCCACGGCGACCCAGTCCAAGCCGGAGAACGTGCTGCCTGCTGGGCTGCCGTCTGAGCGGCCCGCTGAGTTGGACTGCCCGCCGTAAGAGCTGTGATATGTTCCATGACTAGCTGACCTGTTATCTTGACGAAATGACGACAATGATACAAAGCAACCCAGTGTGCCGGGTGCCAGTCCTGAAGCGAAACAGTGAAACAGAGCGGCCACAAGTGCTGTATGTTATTTATATGTTATGTCAAAGCAAGCACAAGCATGAGCGGCGGAATGCATTGATACAAAATAGGCCGGAACCATTGCAGCTGTCGGCAAACGATTCAGGAATGCCGCCTGCTCTGCCCTTCGCCTACCCTGCCACATCTGCTCATAGGAGACCTACATATCACACGGCATCTGGAAATACCGCAGAGGACACGGGGGACAAAACATGCCGACGGGGATCCTTCCTTTTTGCCTCGCGCAGCCGTCATTTAACAGGCAGGCGTGTGCTTACATTGAACAGAAGCAGTTTCTGATGTACTGCATTGAAGCTGAGATTTCATTGCAAAGACCGGGGCTGAACGGCGCCCCAATCGACTGTCAGGCGAACTGCCGTAACTTCTACATCATTGCTGGCACTTCACCGCCGCAGAGAAATGCTGATAGACATGAAGATGGGTGCTTAAGTGGTGGTCCATCAGCGGCTCAGGCGGCCCGGGGGTCAGAGCTTGGCTGGTTGCGGGCCGCGCCGCGGTCGCTGCGCCTGCAGCTCTGCACGACTCCATACAGCAAACATTTGGTTGCGCTGTGGCGCGCTCGGGGCTATGGGGGCTCATGATGCAGTCATCCGCGGACCGTGGCAGCGGCGGGTTACCGCGCTGGGCACTGAGGGACGGGCTTTACGCACCCTGCCTCCTCGAGATTACAGAAGCAAGAATGACAGCTGCCCAATGTTCAGTCTGATAGCGATTGCTGACGACAGTCGAGCGAGTGCGAACCGCATACTTGCCTCATGAACAGGCTCCTCTACGAACGCGCCGGCGCAAATGCTGCGCCCAACGACGAAAGGGCCTCACAGCACTGCCAAGCACCAGCAGCTCCATTACCAATCGCAGCATCGGCGCCGGCAGGCAGCGCGCCCGCGGTCATGGGCGGCGGCGGTGATTCCAGACAGTCAAGAGCTACCCGGCCCGCGCCGGCTCCTACAGCAGCCTTTTCCAGTCCAGCGGAGCTGCAAGGGACGTTGCCGCAGGCCACTGTAGCGACAGCTCCACGGGGCGCGGCGGCGCCGCCGGGCGCTGGGGCTGCTGGTGGTCCGGAGGCAGCGCTGGCGGGGCCGGCGTGCCGCGATGAGGGTCGGGTGCCGGCATGTGGGTCGGGCCTGGGTGGCAGCGCAGGCAGCCCCAGTAGGCTGGCGCAGGACCCCAGTGACGTGGGCACGCTGGGCCTGCTCTCCGCGGCCACAGCCGCCAGCAGCCTCGTCACAGCCAGCAGCCTCGCCACCGCCTGCAGCAGCGTGGCCGGCAGCAGCAGCGGCACGGCCGGTAGCTTGGGAGCGAGCGGCGGCGGCACCGCTCTTTGCAAGGGGCCTGGGCGGCACGGCGGCGGCGCGGTAGAGGAGCCCGCTGCGGCTGGGCACATGGGCGGCGCCGGCGCCGGCGCCGCCAGTGGCGCTGGCGGGCTGGCAGGAGATAGGGACAGCAGCAGCGGCGGCGGGCACGCGGGCCCTGCCGCGCTTGAGACGGTGGTGGAGGAGCTATTGCCCGCAGGTGGTGCACAAGGCGCACAGCGCGCCTGGTGTGCGCGCGGCGCGGCCAGTATTGCCTCAGCGCCTGCCGGCTGCAGCGTGTTTGGCGGCGCCGCCGCCGCGCCCGCGGGCCTGTTCCTCTTCCCAATGGCGGCGCGGCCGCGGCGGCCGTCCGTAAGCTCCCCTGGGACGGCGGCAGCAGACGCGAGTGTCTTGGGTCCCGGGCTGGCCGCGGGTGCCGCGCCGCCGGGCGCGCTGCCGCAAGACCAGCAGGCGTGCCTGCTGCACGCACTAGCGCGCGTTGGGGCGATCTCGGATGCGGGCCCGGTCGCCACGGGGCCCCAGGGGCCCACGGGGGTGGCGCCCAGGGGAGCAGGCGCGGCGGAAGAGGGAGCGGCGGGGGCGTTCGACAGCCGCGACGTGACGGCAGCGGCGCCGGCGGCTCAGAGCGGCTACGACGACGCCGACGCATACATCGCGCCGCTGGCGGCGGCACTGAGTTCGCCGGCAGAAGCGGATCAGTGGGGGCGGGCGGGGCCTCCGTCGCTGTTGGAGGCCGCAGCGGCGGCGGAGTCGCACCGGGCGGCGGCGCGCGCCGTTGCCGCAGACGGAGAGTGCGCCGCCGTGGTTCCGCAGCTGCTCGTGCCGCTCTTGGCGGCGGCTGGCGCAACCGCCGCCGGCGGCGGTTACGACAGCCCCCGCGGCGAGGGCGCGAGCAGCGGTGCGCCACCCGCCGCAGCGCTGTCGGTGGGTAAGGGGGCGCAGGCGGACGCGGCGCCGCTGCAGCAAGCGACCATGCGGCGTGCCGGCTGCAGCCGGGGTGGGTCGTGCGATGATGACGGCGAGGCCGGCGGCAGTCGGGTGCTGCTGGAGGCAGCAGCAGCAGGTGCGGCAATGCCGCCGGCTCTGCGCGGGGTAGCAGCCACCACCAGCGTGCGGGCAGGGCCGCCGGCCTCGCCGCCAAGCTACGCGTACGCGCCTGCGTCTCACACGGAGCACGGCGAAGGACCGCCGCCGCCACCGCCACCGCGACCGCCTCCTGCAGCCCGGCCCGGACACCCGCAGGATCCCACACAGCAGCCGCAGGACCGGGATGGCGCTCCTGGCGGTCGCAGTAATGCAGCGGCTCGTGCAGCGGCGCCCGCCGTCGCGGCGGGTGCGGGCCCAGCCGCCGGCCTGCCGCCGACCGCGCCGCCACCCGCCGCCGCGCCACTGCCGCCCGCGCCGCCGCCTCAGCTGCGGGCGCTGCTGCTACAGCCGCCCGCGCCCGCCCTGCTGACTGCTGCTGCAGCAGCGGGAGGCCCGCCGCCGCCGCCGCTGGGCGCCCCTCATTCGGCTGCTGCGGCGGCGGCTGCTGCTGCGAGGCCGCAGATGCGGACCACGCGCTCCGCGCCGCCGTCGGCGCTGTACCGCTCACCCGTTCGCCACGTCACCGTGTCCATGAAGGTGAGTAAGTCAACTCGTCGGGGCTTGGGTAGTCGTACAGATGGGCCGTACAGCCGGAAGGGTGCAGCCGGCTGATGGAGCGGAATGGATTTAGCACCCGCGCTGCGAAGCCATCACACGGTTAGCCATGTTTGCAGTTGGGACGATGGGGCGGGGCAGGGTCGGAGCCTTGGGCGCTTTAAGGTTCAGGCAACCTCTGGGGCGTTTGCTTGCAGATAGACTGATAGATGCCACACACGGTGAGGCCAGCGCGGCTTGAGCGGGGCACCTTGAGCTCGGGGGTGGCACCTTGCGCCTGCGACCCAGCCATGCATACCCAGCGTGTTCCTGGCGAATGCACTGTCACTAACTCCACAACTCCGCAACTCGCGCCCGCAGTTCGACACGCCGCCGGGCATGTCGTTCGAGGCCACCGCCGCCGCGCTGTCCTCCTCCGCACACGCCACGGTAGAGCAGGTGCTGCGCCGGACCGCCGCCTACGGCCGCAGCCAGGCAGCCAACACCAGCAACAGCAGCAGCGCCGACGTCGTCGCGGCCTCAAGCACCGCCGGCACCGAGCCACCGGGCACGGAGGGCAGCACCAGCGGCATAGGGGGCAGCGGCAGCCGCGGCGGAGCCATGGGCAGCAACGCCAGCAGCAGCACCATGCGGGGCGGCCTGCCGGGCAGCTCAGGCACCTCATCCGTGCTTGCCGCTAGCCCGTCAGAGGCAGCAGCAGCAGCAGCAGCAGCAGCAGCAGGCGTGGCGCCAACGGGCGCGGCTGTGGCTGACTCCGTTGGGGGCACAGCTGCCGCCGGCGACGGTGTGGCGGCCGCAGGTGCTGCAGCTGAGCCGGCGGCGGCTGAGCCGATGGCGGCTGCAGCAGGTTCTGCTGCTTTTGCTGCTGGTGGCGGCGGAGGCGCCACGGCGGCAGCAGCGGAAGCGGCGGCACCTGCCGCCCGTGCCGGTGGCAGCCGCGGCAGAGGCGGGGCCTCGCTGCGGTGGCACAGCTACGCCACGCAGGTGCAGTACCTGCGCGGCTGCATCGAGGTGGTGCTGCGGCTGCAGGTGGGTGCGTGTGTGGGTGGGTGTAGTGGGTGAATGGCTCACAGCTGTGGGGATGATTGCGCTGCCATGCATGCATGTCGCCGACCAGCCATGGAGTGCGGCCCCAGCGGTACCACGTGCAGGTCCAAGCCCGGCCTGCGTACCGCATACTGAGCATATTTCCTTTGTAGCTCTCAAATGAGTGACTCTCATGATAAGATTGTCCGTGCTCTGCACGGACACGCACACGCTGTGCTGGACCTTCTGCCGGTCTTGCGACCTGCTGTCGACACACCTGTGTTGCTTGCTGCTTGCATGCCGCAGTTCGAGGCGCCCGATGGGCCGGAGGAGGCCGCCGCCTCCGACGCGCTGCTGCACGCCGCCATGGAGGCCCTCCACGACGAGCTGCACGCCCAGCTGCTACAGCTGCAGCCGCAGCAGCTACAGCCGCAGCAGCCGCAGCCGCAGCAGCTACAGCAGCAGCAGTTACAGCCGCAGGAGGCGGGCGACGTGGGGCTAGATCTGCTACTGCCGCACCTGCTGCATCCCGCCGGGCCGACGGCGGCCGGGGCTGAGGCGGGTGCGCCTGGCGGCGGCGGCGGAGGAAGAGGCGTCGCGGAGGCGGAGGCAGAGGGGGATTGGGAGCAGGCGGCGCCGCCGCCACCGCGTGTGGTGCCGTTGCTGATCTACATGGACCCTCCCGCCCTGGTGGCGGCAGCGCCGTCGCGCACGCCGCCGCCGCAGCAGCAGCAGCGGCAGCAGCGGCAGCGGCAGCGGCAGGAGGAGGAGGAGGCTGCGGCTGTGCATCAGTTCCCCGGTCAAGGCAGCAGTCGAGCGGCAGCGGCAACACCTGCCGTCGCACGCACTGCTGCGGAGTCGTCGCTGGTGACCTCCTCACCTTGGGGCTCCGCACTTACAGCAGCTGAGACAATCAGCGCCGGGCCACCGTCGTTGACGCTTCCTGCGCCCACAGCGCCGACCAGCCCCGGCACCGCAGCCGCCGCCAGCGCAGACCAGCCCGTCTGCGAGCGGCGCGCAGCTTCCGCAGAGCCCGGAGCACACCAGGCGGCGGCTCCGTCCCCGTCACCGTCCCCGTCCCCGTCCCCGCCGCCGCCGCCGGAGTCGCCGGCGCGTTCAGCCCGTGCCCGGCGTGCGGCGCGGCGCCGTGGGCCGCCGCGCCGCGGCAAGACCTGCGATGCCGAATACTTCGCCAGCCGCAGCAGCCGGGGCTGGTTCGGGCTGGGCAGCGGCGGCGGCGGCGGTGGGGCTGCTGACTGGGCGGCCGCAGCGGGTGCCGGCGCGCAGCGGCATCACCAGCTGCGGCACGGCATCAGCGGCGAGGAGCTTGGCGGCGGCTTGGGCGGTGGCGGTGGCGGGCCGCCGCCGGATGACGACGGCGAAGAGGACCTGATGGCGGGCGACAGCGCCAGCGAGCTGAGCGAGTACGGCTTCAACGAGCGAGGCGGCGGCCTTGGCGGCGAGGGCTGGGACGTCCACCGCGAGGAGCGGGCGAGGGGACAGGAGCAGGCGAGGGGACAGGAGCAGGCGAGGGGACAGGAGCAGCGGGCTGGAGTGTTGCAGGCCGAGGCGGGCCGGGGTGTGGTGATGGCGTCGGCAGTGCATATGGACCCTGTAGCGCAGGCGCAGGCGCAGGGACCGGAGGCGCAGGCGCAGTGGGCAGAGCCGGTGGGTGCTCCGCGGTCCGCTGGGCCGCCGCCGCAGCAGCAGCAGGGCGGCGGCTACCCAGTGGTGATGCAGCAGCAGCAGCAGCAGCAGCAGCAGCTGGGCAGCATGGCGACGCCCTTCGCCGCCGCGGCCGCCGCCGCCGCCATGGAGGCCGCCGTCGTGCCAGCTGGCAGCCGGCACCACTCCGGGCTGGAGTCAGGCATGGCGCCGCCGCACGCCCATGGCGCTCATGATCAGCGCCGCCGGCACCGTCACGCACACGCGCCAGCCGGCACGGCCGCGGCCGAGGCCGCGGCCACGGCGCCTGACAGCCCCGCCCACAGCGGCAGCGGCAGCGGCGTTTCAAGCGGCGGCGAGGGCGGTACGCATGTCGTAACGCCGTCCATCCACCCGTTCATGGCGGCAGCACCGCAGCAGCACCCGCCGCCGCCAAGGCCGGCTGTGGGCTCGTCGGCGCCTGCACTGCTGCTGCCGCTGCCGCTGCCGCTGCCGCTGCCGCACCAGCAAGTGGTCATGGAGCTTCTCACAGCTTCCTCCTCTGGATCCTTTGACTACGACCGCTTTGCGGCCGCTGCGGCGGCAGCTCGCGGCAGCCTTGGCGGCAATGGCAGCGGCGGCGGCGCCCCGGAGTCGGAGGCTGTGAACGTGACGGCGCAGGGCTGGCTGCAGCACCACTCCGCCGACATTGCGCCGCACTCGCCCTCGCCCTCTGTCGCCACCACCAGCATGGTCTCGGCCGGGCAGGTGGGCGACCTGGGCGGCGCCGCCGGCGGCAGCAGCAGCAGCGGCATGGGCATTGGCATGGGCGGGCCCGGCGGCGGCGGCGGTGGCGGCGGCGGCGGCGGCGGCGGCGGCCGCGTGTCCTGGAGCGGCGACGCCGGCAGCAGCACCAGCAGCATGCACAGCCCCTTCGCGGCAATGCAGCTGCAGTCTTTGTCGGGCCAGCCGCCGGCGGCGGCGGTGCAGCCGGGTGCTCATACGGCCGCGGCGCTGGCCGGCACCTCGCGCGCCGGCTCGCGCCGCCTGCCGCGCCCGTCTCTTTCGTTTGGGGCTGTGGCGCCGCACCCAAGTGGCAGTAGCGGCGGCGCCGCCGGTGGCAGTAGCGGCGGCGGCGGGGCGGCGGCGGCGCAGATCCCGCTGGCTGCAGCCGCGGCGCACGCGTCTAGCCTGGAACGGTCCTTCTCCCTAGCTGGCGCGGCACGCCTGCACCGACGCCGCATGGACCAGGAGCAGCAGCAGCAGCAGCAGCAGCAGCAGCAGCAGCAGCTGGGTGAGGGAGAGCGCGGCAGTGGCGCTGGCGGTCCGGCGGAGGCCGCGGCGGCTGCTCTCGGAGTACGCACGCGCCTGCCTGGCGGCGGCGCGGCGGCTGCCGCCCGGGCCGGTCCGGCAGCAGGCGCCGCCGCCGCTGCTACACCGAGGACTATGGTGCCGCCCTGGCTGCTGCTGGCCGCGCGACGCAGCAACAGCGGCCCCGCGGGCGGCAGTCGCAGCCGCAGCCGCACGGCGGCGCAAGGCGCGGCCGCACCTGGCGGCGGCGGCGGTCCTGCGTCAACCGCGGCGGTGGCGGCGGCAGCAGCAGCACCGCACCCGCCCGCGTCCGCACGCGTCTTCGAGGAGTTTGCGGCCGGCCGGGCGCGCAGCCCGCCCTCGGTGCCGCCGGCGGCTCCAGCACAGCCGGCCGCTCGGCAATTGCCAGTGGCAGTGCCGTACGCCGAGGCACCGTATGCCGATGCGAATACGGCTGCTGGCGTGGCCACGCCGCCGGCTCCCACGCAAACGGTCCGCTTCCAGCTACGGGTGGATCCGTCGGCGGCCGAAGCGGCGGGGGTGGCGGCTACGGCGCCGCGGCCGCCGCTGCTGGTGCGGCTGGTGGTGACGCAGGGCGGCGCGGTGTTGGCGGAGGTGCCGCGGCTGGCGGTTGGGCCGCAGGGCGCCAGCGTCAGGTGAGCATCGAACTCGGCTTTGTGGAGTCTTTGCTGTCTTGTGTATTGTCTTGTGTATGGAAGGGCGGGGCGGGGCAGGGCCACGGCTGAAGGGTATGTGTATCTCACTACTTGAGGTCATCCGCAAGTGTTGTGTTGGAGATTACAAGGGAGAGAACAGCAGACATAGGACAATGCGTGCGGTGCGGGAACGGACGCTCGCGAGTGACCTTGCATACCTTGTGTGTGCACACCCTTCCTCCCCGTCCTACACCCTCACAGCCTCCAGCTCCCCGCGATGGAGGGCAGCGCGGCACTACTGGTGCTGCCGTACCGTGGAGGCAGCGGCGGCGGCGAGGGTGGTGACGGCGGCGGCGGCGGTGAGGGAGAGGGAGAGGGCGAGGGCGGCTCTGAGGCTGCTGCTACAGCCCCATCCGCCCTGGCGGCGCTGCACTACAGCCCCATTGCGGTGGTGCCGCCGGAGGTGGCGGCGGAGCTGTGCGACCTGGCGGGCCGTATGGAGCAGGAGCTGGCGGAGGCGGAGGCGGTGGCTGTAGCAGGCGGCGGAGAAGGGAGCCGTGAAGGCAGTAGCAGCATGTGCAGCCTGGCGCGTGCCCGCGCCTTCACGCACAGCTTCTCTCCCCTGGTGTCGGATATGACGTCTCTGCTGGTGGGCAGTCGCCGCTTTGCGGCAATGTACCCTGCTACTGCCGCCGCCGGTGGCGCGGCGCCGTCGCCGCCTGCGGCCGCAGGAACGGCGGCGGCGGCGTGGGATCCCGAGGAAGCTGCCCAGAACCTGCAGCAGCTGCGGATGCTGGCGGACGCGTTGCTGTCGTACATGCGCCAGACGCGCCTGCCGTACACGCAGGGGTACATTGCGGAGGAGCTGGAGGGCGCAGGTCAGCAGCTGCAATCGCGAGCGGCGATGTGATTGACGTACGTTGCGCGGGTGCACAGCGTGGCTCGCCCATACCGTGCCGAGTGTGCCTTGCGTGACGAGTGATTGGGCGACCAGGGCTCATGACTGTGTCGCTACATGAACGTATGCGCCTCTGGGTATCGCACACCTCGAGCAGCGAAGGCAACTGGGCGTGACGCGGTGCGGCTTACTGCTTCGAAGCTTTGCTCATCCGTGCTCTCTTCTCCTGTCTTGCTGTTGACAGGCGTTCTGCAAAACAGCTCCGGCAACAACACACGCCAGATAGCCTCACGTCAGGGCGCAGTCGCGCAGCAGCAGCAGCAGCAGCAGCAGCAGCAACAACAACAGCAGCAGCAACCGCAGCAACAGCAGCAACAGCAGCAGCACAGGCAGGCGCAGGCGCAGGCGCTCCCACACGGTTGGCAGGCGCGCACGCGGCGGGCCCCCACGCAGTGGCACGTGGCACAGGATCAGGAGGGCCCACAGGCGCAGATGAGGCAGGCTGGTCAGCAACCGGCACCACTGGCCCCGCCTCCCCAGCAGCAGCAGCAACAGCAGCAGCAGCAGCAGGGGCAGGAGCTGCGCTCGCCTGCGACGGCCGCAGCAGAGGCGGGGCCTGCGGCGGCGGATGCGCGGGGGAGTGTGACCGTCGCGCGCGAGCTCGGCGCAGCTGTGGCAACGACGCGGCTGCTGCTGCTCGGCGCCGTCGCCTCAGCCGCCTCGCGCGTCAGGGGGCTGCTGCGCCAGCCGGGCCTACCGCCGACCGCCGTGACCGCCGCGGCGGCCGCGTCGCTGGCCGTGGCGGCGGCTCTGATGCTGCGGCAGCTGCTGCATATGGGCGGCGCCGCCGTGGCGCCAGCCCTGGACGCCGGCCTTGGCGATGGCAGCAGTTACGGGGCCGTGGGCCCTTCAGCTGGTGGCGGCGGGGGTGCTGCCCCGAGCCATCTTCAGCAACATTTGCATATGCAGCAGCAGCAGCAGCAGCAGAGGGCGATGAACGCACAAGGCCAAGAGCTGGTGGTGATGTGGATGGTGGCGCTGGCGCTGCTCGCGGCGGCGGCGGTGACTGCGGCCGCCGGGGTGGCGCAGCGGCGGACGCTGGCTGCTGCACGGCGCGGTGGACGCGCTCCCGGCCAGCAGGCGGCGGCGCGGTAAGAAAACCCTATTTCCCCCTCCCCCGCCGGGGCTGGGCTGCGGCCTAGATTGCCGGCAGCAGCAGCAGCAGCAGCAGCAGCAACAGTAGCAGCAGCAGCAACACGTGCGGGCGCGTGTGGGAATGCATTGGCAGGGGGGCCGGGGCCGCCACAATGGCAGCCTTGCTTCAGGACAGAGCGCGGCGTGGGGCACAGCGAGGATGGGTAGCTGGCGGCGCGCAATGCAGGGCGCACGGCGATGGGTGTAACGCGGCGTTGCTTGCATTATGCCGCGACATTGGGATGGAGCATCGGAACAATGCATGCCTCCGGAGTTGCGAAGGCACGAGGATGGAAGGATAGCACGCAGCACTTCACACGCATGAGCCCGTATCAAGCCGCCAACGAAAGGCCTGCTTGAGAACAGCTCTGGGTGCGATTACTAATAGACGTTAATTGATTGCGCAAAGCCTGCGGGGATACGGGAGGCTTCGTCTTGGGGTTTAGGGGTGACGGAGCACCACCAACGCATGAGCTGACGCGTATGGAAATGAGGCACGCAGGCAGGCAGGCTGGCTGGCAGGTAGGCGGTGCATGCATCGGCAATAGACACAAACGCGGCGCGCACGGCCTAGGGCCACCCTGCGATGCCCGTCGGGGCCAGGCGGGCCATCATAAAGAACTGTGCGCAGTGGCTGCTATCCTGAACTCACTATAGGAGCGAACGCAACACGGTGTGCAGGACGCTCGGTGCCTAACCTCATCATCGGTTTCGAACACGCAGTAAGCAAGGGCGAAGGTTGCTTGCTGCATGGCTGCATGGATGGGGCATGCATGGACGCACAATCGTACATGAAGATGGGGCTGGGGTCGCGAATCCTGAGGGGCATAGGAACATGGAAGGGCAGACACGGTTGCACACGGAGGCACGACATGCCCGGGAGGCGGCGGCGGGGCAGCGGGTTCGTAGGGGGAGGAGGAAGCACGACTGCCTGCTTGCGGCGGCGCGATCAAGCCCCGGAGCGCGAGACATTGTCACATTGGTTGATGTAACAGGGTTGCACACAATAAGCACTTTGTACTCATGGCCTGTCATGGCGCACATGGGGTAGACGCCGTCGGCTGGTGGCTGGACTAGCCCGGCTAAGCACGGCGAGCATCAAGTGCCCTCCCCATGCATCAGCAGCCAGCCAGTCATGCATCCATCCATCATCCATGCCCCACGCAAGGCTGCACGGCAAGGCTGCACGGGGTGGCCCAGGACGCATGTGGCCCAGATGTCGAATGCTAAACATCCACGAAGACATTCCACTCAACTCCGCCGGAATCGTAGACGGCTTACGGGGATTTGGAACGGCAAACCTGGACCCCTTAATGTTCAATCTGATAGCACTGATCTGGTGCCGTTTCAACCGCCAGCCTCCTGGCTAGCTCTACCACCATCCCACATGGTTTGCAACGTTGGTCAAGATAGTTTCTGAAACCAATAACTAGCCCACATGCGCTCCCGGCCTCCCCTTCCAATCACGTCAACCCGCTCCCGCCATGCAATGCGTCGACGGGCAGCGCTCCCGGCCGGCTAGCCGGCTTCCTGGTCCAGCGGTGGCCCACGCTCAACAACAGCTGATGACGCTTCACGCTCCCCTCGTGAAGCCACCCACCAACCAACCAGTTGGTTGCACGGACGCACTCATCCGACTACATCAGCGCCCGCCACCAGCAGCAGCACCCGCCGCCTCCGCTGCCACCTCCGCCGCCTCCACTGCCGCCAGCCGGGCACGCATGTACGGCGGGAAGTGGCCCGCGCACCGCTGCCGTACGGACGGCAGTTGGTAGTCTCGCGGCGTGACGCGGCGGCGGCAGTTGGCGGCGCCGCAGGTGCAGTCGAAGCTCTCGAGGCCCGTGTCCTCAATTGACTCATCCATGACGCTGCCGTAGTCGATTGTCAGCTCCTCGCCCTCGGCAATGTCCCGCATCGCCACTACCGTCACGGAATCCTGTTTAGGATTGTGTGGGGTGTGACAAGTGGACCGTCAGCGGCCAGGGCTCAAAAGGCGCGCCGGTGGTTGGGGTTGTATGGGGAAGGTCAGTTGCAGCGGCGTTAGTTGCCAAGTAGGGCCGGAGCTCTGCCTGGCGCCACAAGCTACGCCACGCACGCTCTCATACACGCACACACCCCATACACACTCCACGGTGCCCCGTTACTTGTCCGCAATCATGCGAGCTGGGTCGCCGCGTCTTTGCGTCACAGTAAGCCCTGCTGTACCGCTCGCCTCCGCTCGCATCCCTCATGCATACGGTGCATGCCTTAATCATCACGCTCACACGGATGGGTCTCCCCGCCTATCCATGCTTCACGCACTCACCAGCATGCCGCAGCAGGGGTCGCAGCTGTGGTTGATGTAGTCCGGGCTTTCGCTGCCCGCGCCCGGGATGGGCACCATCCACAGCGCCGGCGCCACCTGTGGCGTGATGCGGTCAAGGCAAGGCGGACGCGCATGGGAAGGACGACGAGGACATGACGGAAACGAGAGCCCGGGGGGCCTGGGGGGCCTGGGAGGGGCCTGGGGCCTGGGGGGCCTGGGGCCTGGGGGGGCCGGGGGGGGGGTTGTGGTTACCAGACCAAACTAAACCAAGCTAAAGGAAGCGGGGGGGGGCTGGGGGGCCTGGAACCCCTGTTGGAGAGCCTGGGGAGTGGAGAGGAGCGCTACGGCGGGCCATGGGTCGGGCCTGTAGGTAGGAAAGCAACAGCCCTTGCCACGGCGCGTGCGGCGCGGGCGCCTCGGTGCCGGCCATGTGCCATTGACACGGCGCCACCACGTACCCAGACCCATGTGGCTGCTGGTGGACACCCAGCGCACACCCGCACACCCGCACGGCCGCACCCCACCCACCCACAATCCCCACGCAGTGCTAGCTACCTGGATGAAGTGCATGGTGGGGGTGCGCCGCTGCACCTTGAGCACCTCGCCCCGCCCCACCACCTGCATGCGCGCGTGGTGGCGTACGTGGGTGTCGCAGCAGCGGGACACACCAGGCCATTACTGGGGGCCGCTATTGGTGTGGTGACACGTGTTAGAGATCACAAGGGAGAGAACTACGAAAGACATGTGTGTATGTGGCGGCGCGGGCAATGCAATGCACATCGGTGCCAACGACCGGCAGCCGGAGGCCAGGGGTGTTTGTGCACAACGTGCGAGCGTGGAAACTGACGCCCCAGCCCGCTGGGCGACCGCGCTCGCCGCGGTCCCCTCCCCGCTCCCACGCACCACAGCAAATCGCGTGCACAAACACGCGCACATGCACACAGACGCACGCACGCATGCACGCACGCACGCACTCACGCTCGCGCACGTGCACGCGCATGGAAACACACAACCACGCGCGCGCAAACACGCACCTTGCCCCCAAAGTACAGCAGCACCTCGCCCCGCGCCAGCGGCCGCAGCGCAAACAGCCCTAGCGGCACCTCCCCGCGCTCCACCGCCGCCCGGGCGGCCTCGCACTCCTGGGGCTGGGGCTGGCGCACCGGCTGCTGCTGCCCATCATCGCCGGCGGCACCAGGGTCCTGCCGAGGGGGCAGCTTGCGGCCGGGCGCCACGCCTGGGTGGTGCCAGCCCACCTGCACCGGGTGTGTGCCGTATATGGGGTCGTCTAAAGTATGAGACATGGGGCCCGGGACATTTCCCCTTGCCGCAAGACAAACTCGAGCGTACACACGCAAAGTACCGTAGCAGCAACCCCCCCCACACAATTGGTTTCTGTAATGAATCACACACACACACACACACACAAATATGTTTGCCATGGACGAACTGACTGTTGGGGTGGGCTACCGCCCACCCGCAGCCCCCCTCCACCTCGCGGGTCTTGGCGGCTATGTAAGAGCTGGTGTGCCCCGCGTTGTCCGCCACCCAGTCAGGGTCGCTGCACATGCCAGGAGCACGCACAGGGCGCCTATCAGCAGGGGTGCAGGGGCATGTATGGTTGTGTACGTGTGTGGCGATGTGCGCGTGGCGACAGCGCCGCATGCAGATGAGGGGCGGCGCCAGTCGCAGAATCCGCACGGTCCCAGGCGCGGGAGCCACTCCCAACCAAAATCGCGTCTGCGGATCTACGTAGCATATGCGCCCGTCCTTTTCCACCACGTCCTGCAACCGGACCCGCTCCTGCCACTGCGCCACCCACGGGTTATCCACCCACCCTCGAATTGCTGGCTGCTATGCTCACCCAGCCACGTCGCATCCCTCAAACACCCACCCACCCAGCCACGTCGCACCCCTCAAACACCCACCCACCCAGCCACGTCGCACCCCTCAAACACCCACCCACCCAGCCATGTCGCATCCCTCAAACACCCACCCACCCAGCCACGTCGCATCCCTCAAACACCCACCCACCCCGCCACGTCGCATCCCTCAAACACCCGCCCACCCAGCCACGTCGCATCCCTCAAACACCCACCCACCCAGCCACGTCGCATCCCTCAAACACCCACCCACCCAGCCATGTCACATCCCTCAAACACCCACCCACCCAGCCAGCCAGCCAGCCAGCCAGCCACACCCTACACAACCACCAACCCTTACGCACCTACCATCCCACACACCCCGTGGCTAGATGGCTGCCGGCGCGCTCACCGGTACGTCGAGAAGTCGAGCACGCCGCGGCAGCGGGCGCTGCCGCACATGCACACCATGCCGGCGTGCATGCTTGCCTCGGTCTCCGTGAGGCTGTAGTCGTATGTGATCTCCTCGCCCGCCGCCACGTGGCGCTTAGTCACCACCCTGTCATCGCCGTCATACCTGGCCGGGATGGGATGGGATGGGATGGGATGGGATGGGATGGGATGGGATGGGATGGGATGGGATGGGATGGGATGGGATGGGATGGGATGGGATGGGATGGGATGGGATGGGATGGGATGGGATGGGATGGGATGGGATGGGATGGGATGGGATGGGATGGGATGGGATGGGATGGGATGGGATGGGATGGGATGGGATGGGATGGGATGGGATGGGATGGGATGGGATGGGATGGGATGGGATGGGATGGGATGGGATGGGATGGGACGGGATGGGACGGGTGGATGAATGCGTGGACTGGATGGGTGCGTGGGTGGATGGTTGCATAGTGTTCATCGCATGTGTGCGGTAAGGTTTTGATGGTGTGCGAGGAGGAGAGACAGGGGGGGCTCAGTGTTGGTTTGTGCGCATGCATGCGTTGGTCAAGGGGAGATGCGTGTGGGCGTGTTCAGTATGTGTGGTCTGTCGGAGTACCGGTAGGCGTAGACAGACGGGCATGCGGAGTGGCGGAGTGGCGCGTGTGCATGCGTGTGTGCATGCGTGTTTACCCGTTGTGCGCCTTCTGTGCTGTGGCCTGCCGTAGTCATACATGAGCACCCGCCGGGCCCCGCCGGGCCCCGCCCGGGGTTTACGCTATACCGCTGGGGAAGCAAGCACCTACGTACCAGCAGTTGCCTGTGAGATGGTGGGGGCGGTGAGGCCGCACGGGTTTAGAGCGGTGGCATGGCGCGGGCGCGGGCGCGTGCAATGTGTAGTGAAGGGCTGCCCACGTTCCATACAGCGCGCGTCGTTGCCAAAGCCAGGGTTTTACACAACAGCAGCTCTGACCCGTGGCTCCGATAGCCTACCTCCTACATGTCCCCGACCGTGGCTCATCTACTTCCACATTTGGATGGAACATCAAGCGGACGGACCCACCATCGCAGCCGTGGTTGAAGTTCCAGGCGGGGTCCTCCCCCGGCGTCAGGGTGCTGCCGTACAGGTCGTGCCCAACCATGTAGCTGAAGCGGCACAGCGTGTCGCGCTGCCCGTGCGCCTGGATCTGCTTGCGGCTGTAGCACAGCAGCGCCACGTCATCTGTGGGTGGCGGATGTTCAGGAGGGGAATAGGTGTGAGCGCGCAAGGAGGTGCAAGCTGTGTGAAGCCGCCGAGGACACTCAGGGTCCGCCGGCGGGTGTTTGGAAGGGGCTGGCAGGCACTAACACTGCACTAACAGGCACTAACACTGTGGGCTAACAAACCAGCACACATCATGATTTTGGACGACGAGGACGAATAGTGAAAACTGTGTAGAGGTGGAGCCCGTACGCGGGCAAGGCCTACTAGGAGAGCTGTAGGCGTTGCAGGTGGCACGCCCCTGAGGTTTAGAGCAGGGCGCACACCCACAAGTGCTGTGCTGGCTTGTGAACTGCGTCGGCAGTTCCCTCCTGTAACCAATGCAAACTAACACTCACGGGCGATGGCACCGCCGCTAGGCCCGCCGAACACCGGCGGTACGCGCAGCCTCGCCACATCAGGCCCCCTGCCCAAGGCCCGACCCACCTTCCCCATACCACCACACGCAAGTCCCAGCCGGCAGATCGGCCTTGGCGAACAGGCTCTTATGACCCTCGCCATATTTGGATATTTCGCGGAGCTCGATGAGGTCATGCAACATAGTTGGCGCACACCCAACGAGGGCGCCTTATTTTGAGCGGCAAACAGGCAGGTCGACCACAGTCAGCCACCAGTGTAGCCAATAAGCATATCAGCGCTTAGCGATTGTTCAAGTAAGGGTGGCACATGCGGCCAAAGCTGACTTAGTGAAGCTTTCCGTGCACCTAATAATCAAACAATGCATCTGTCCCTCAAATTCTAAAGTGACGAAGGCACTGCACGTTCGGCCGCGACACAACCCTGCCCATGCCCATAAACCCCGCCGTCCCGGCACGCCGTCCCGGGCCAGCTCCCGGGCGTGAACATACGCGGCCGCCCGCATGGCAAAGACGCAAGCCCATCGGTAAGTTCCACGCAACCAGCACCGCCGACATGAGAATATCGCTGTGCGGCTCAAGCACATGCCAAGCAAACGCATGTGCCGGGGCCGTGTGTTGCCGACACGGAACCGTCGCGCTCCCTCGACCTAGCACGCTTGATTATCATTTCCAATACCGTGTTACATGACTCTGCGCCTGCCCCTTGACGGCTTCGAGCTTCATTTAAATGCAGCGAGAATCCGCCGTTGCGCCATACATGCACTGGCCACGGCTACCATGTACCAATTACTTGCAGATGTAGAAGAATAGGTCAAAGCCGCTTGTTTCGGGCCACGACTGCGCGCTCCAGCGAAACAAATTGCGGCAAAAAATGGGCTGCTGAGAACTAACCAACCAGGGAATGCTGTAGTCTTATACAGGTCAAGAACGCATATGCAACCATACTCAACAAAAACGCGACAAGCGAGGACAAAACGGAGTCGTACGTAGGCTGCTGTTATGTGCAGTGTTAGCAGTGTCCTCCGCCGGGAAGGCTTGCATATACACATAGTCCCGAGCAGACCTGTTGTTGCACTTAGTGCAGGCATTATGATATATTGAGATCAAACTCGCAAGCATAATTGCCTTGCAGCTGCTGACCAGTTGATATACCCGCCCTGTCAGTGGCGCGCGCGTGGCGCGATCGGTTCGATCAACCATACTTTCATGCGATGCAGCCATGCGTGCAATTCGGGTTGCATGCTATGACGGTCTGGGCTCATAGACACTGGGAATTTGAGGTGTGGCTAAGCAACTGCTGCCAAAGAAACGATAGAAACACTAGCCACGACATCTTTAGCCCTCGCGGTCAATACAATGCCATGAAGCTTAGAACAAAAGACACAATGTCTGCCAAGACACGACAGCGGCGGTTGCTCGTCCGAGCACTACACGCGCGCGCTTTTTTCATGCAGCTGCATTGTCTGGATCGCTCGATCGATCGATTAGCTGCCCAACCGCCGGCCACATAAAACGCCATCATGCGTCTGGACTTTTCCAAGGCTTGTTGCCGGGGCACATAGCTTGCATTTGATTGCTGCACGCGCGCTACCCGCATGCTGGTCGGCGTTGCCACGCACACATAATCCACCAGCAGAGCAAGCCATCGAAAGCGCTGCTGCTGCTCCTACGAGCGCGCGCGCCTGCTATTCCCGGCGCATTCACAATTACGGTTTTGACAACGCGATCGCCGTGCCGTTGTGCCGCTCGCAAAGCTGACGGCTGCGTGATTGCCGATGGCGACTGTCTCAATGCAGCCTCGCAGTGCCCTTGCGGCAGCGGCCCTGGCCGTCCTTGTCACGGCCGCAACTTTCAGCTCCGCAGCTGCACAGCGCTCCTTGCTGCAGGTCCCCGGCACACGCGTGGACTGCTCGACTGGGCTTCCCACATGCGTTAGCGTCACATGCCAGCTCAGTTTCGCGTCCCTGACCAAGACTGTCAAGGTCGACTTCTCGCAGTGTGTTACCTCTGCCATCAACTGGGCCTGCTGCGCGAGCCCCGGCTGCGTCACGTCTGGCTGCGTTCGCTGGCCCCAGACTGTCGATGTCTCCCGCAGCACTGCCAACACATGCGACTACTTCCGCGCTATCCTACTCACGACCGGGCTTACCACGTCGAGCATCACCCTGCAGGTGCGTGTTTTGGTCATAGCGCTGCGATTTCTGATGCGTTTCTGTCGTTTCAGCCGGTCTGGGCAGGCGGCCGCAGCAGCGGTTATTAGCGGTTAGCGGAAACCGTGCGTGGAAACTGTGCGTCGCGCGCTGTCGGTACCCGGCGGTCGCTGGCCACTGCTGCTGCTGTATTCGCTCTGCAATAATTTGACACTACCTATCTCCACCTCGCCTCTCCACGCCCCTCTTGGTCCGCCTGCCTTCTGACTTGTGTCCCCTTCGTTCCCTCATCATCGCTCAGAACTGCCGCGCGACATTGCTGCCCCCCGCCCCAAGTAATCCCCACCCCCACCACCCACCTTGCTCGCGTATACCACCAACCCAACAGGTCCAGGCCGGCTCCATCAGCGGTGGCACCAGCCGCCAGTGCACCACCACGTGCGCCGCCGCCAACCCCACGGTGTGCCCCAGCACAGCGGTCCAGCAGGTGGGTGGTAGGGTGGGTGGCGCTGTACGTATCGTACGTGCGTGCATGCAATGGAAGATCAACCTGCGGTGGAGTTTCTAGCACGCACGTGCCTTGGCCGGTTGCAAAGATGCCGACTTGCTCCCTCAACTCGCGCTTGCTTACCTTCCGTATCGCAATAATGCTACGTGAATATTGCGCGCGGCCGGCCGGCAGGTGTGCAACGTCGTTCTCAACTTGGACAGCGTCGCTGGGTGCCAGCCACCCCCGCCGCCCAGCCCAGCCCCGCCAAGCCCCGCGCCGCCTTCGCCTGCGCCTCCCAGCCCCGCGCCGCCTTCGCCTGCGCCTCCCAGCCCCGAGCCGCCTTCGCCTGCGCCTCCCAGCCCCGAGCCGCCTTCGCCTGCGCCTCCCAGCCCCGCGCCGCCTTCGCCTGCGCCTCCCAGCCCCGCGCCGCCTTCGCCTGCGCCTCCCAGCCCCGAGCCGCCTTCGCCTGCGCCTCCCAGCCCCGAGCCGCCTTCGCCTGCGCCTCCCAGCCCCGAGCCGCCTTCGCCTGCGCCTCCCAGCCCCGAGCCGCCTTCGCCTGCGCCTCCCAGCCCCGCGCCGCCTTCGCCTGCGCCTCCCAGCCCCGCGCCGCCTTCGCCTGCGCCTCCCAGCCCGTTTCCGCCTAGCCCTGCGCCTCCCCCATGGTGTGTATGTGTGGCGTGCGTTGCCTCCGGTCTTTGACTACATTACGCACATGCACATATGATGCATGTGTGGCATCTGATGCACGCGCGTTCTGATAGCCGTCGTGCGTACGTGCAGTTTCCACATCCGTTCAACCCCAGCCTGTCCCCTGCGATGGACGCACTGCAATTATCTCTCCCTCCCTCTCCCTCCCTCTCCCTCAGCCAAGCCGCGACCCAGTCGAACCCGGGAGGTAAGTATGGTTTGGTTTTCGTGTGTGTGTGTGTGTGTGTGTGTGTGTGTGTGTGTGTCTGTGTGTGCGCGCGTGCATGTGTGTGTGTCGTGTGGCAATGATGAAAGATAACAAACATGTCTTGCCTTGCCGAGAACTGAAGTGCGTTGCAGTCCTTGATTAACAGTTTTTTTACCTAGCTACACTTCATCTGCTCATCTCGATCGTGCTGCCTGCCGGCTGGTGCACGAACAGGCTTTGTGTTCATCTCCAACCACGACGCCGTAAGTGCTTTCCTACCGGTTCAGGGTTCGTACGCCTGCAACGCGCACACACCCGCCCTGCCAGACCTAGACGTAGACCACCCAGGCGCCCGCTCGCCCAACTGCTGGAGCATCCATCCATGCATTCACTTGATACCGTGCGCATGTGCATGTGCGTGTACGTGTAAATGTACATACCTTGCATCACATGGGTGTGTGTGTTACAAGGTGGTGCACACTTCTCGTGTCCTCCATGACACCTACCGCACGCGCTCTCGCTACCCTTGCCAGTCCAAGGACGGAGACTGACAGCATGCAGGCCCACTGCGTGCAGCGGCGGCCGTGTTTCGGGCCCCGGTCAGAAGTCTCGCTCATCAGCTGCTGTAGTAATACACGCAATCTGTATCTATGTACCGTAACAACGCACGCATCACGCAACATGCGTGCCTGCCATGCATCCCCACCCACCTTCAGGACGACCACTGCGGCAGTGGCTCCGGTGGGTGCGAAAACTACATGGCCGTCGTGCTCAAGGCGGCACTGGAGGCCGCGCCAGCAACCGCTCCCAATGCTATCTTGGCAGGTGCGTGTGCTCGAGTAGTGCGTGTGCGTGTGCTCGAGAAGTGCGTACGTGTGCGTGTGCGTGCTCGGGTGCGGTATGCGCAGTAGGGCGGGTATGCCCCTGGCAAGCAGCTGCCTGCTGTAGATAGTAGGTCGGTAGGTGTTCGCACGCCACATCCACGATGTTGTCGATCGTGCTCACCTAGCCATGCTACACGCTACCGAGTGACCTCATCCTCGCCTAATAACTACATCGCTGCTGCTGGCAAATAATGTCATGTATGAATGGAGCCTGCTGCTGCTGCTGCTGTTGCCGCTGCTGCCACGCACAGTGATGTCCAGTTCGTCCGACACAGCCGCAAACGCATTCAAGTTCTGGATTACCCGGCTCGGGGCGGTCGGGTGAGTGAGAGTGGATGAATGGGACGGGCTCCACGTATGCTCTGGGCACTTACTTTGCGAATACATAATTAAAGTAAGCGCACGCATGCCTGGCTTGCATCCGTCCACGTGCGTGCACATGCATGCCGAGCGAGCGAGGTGCAGAATAGCGTTAGGCACTAATCTCTGCGGCACCGTGTGACGTACGGATTGGCACCACGTACTGTGGGACAGCAGCCTACCTTGACAACAAGGGGTGTCAGCTTTATACAGCTGGAAATGGGCTGAGCTCCAATATTGTCACGGGTTGGTATCATGCCGACGATGCGGCTTAAGACTCAGCCAGCTCAAGGCATGCGTGTCTCAAGCCCACACGCCATCCCGCGCGTCAAGGGCCCCCTTGCCACCAATCGCAAGCATCTTTAGTCATCTACCGCGCCCCAGACCTCCCCGATGCCCGACACTCCTCAGGCTAGGCTCGGGGTGGGAGCGACCTCGGGGCTCCTCAGCATTTCGGGAGGGGCGACAGACACGGCTCAGCCAGTTGCCGGAAACTCGCACTTTAGTTCCCCCGCGTTGCTTGCCGTCGACATAGTTTGCTTCATAGGCGCTATAAACGCCAGCATCAGTGGCTATCCTTGCGACCTCGCGAAAGTCAATTGTCGATGGATGCGCGAAGTTGCTTCTCGCTCCGGCCTAATTTGTGCTGCCGCATATTGACATGCAATAGGCAATAACAAGTTATAATATGCAGCGTTCGCGGTTTGTGCCAGTATGATGTTTTTTTGGCACACTCCCGCTTTTTGCTGCAACCTTGCGCCCAGGGGTGCCCTGCTTGCGCCTGGCCGACGGAGACGAAAGAGGCTCGTAGTCTGAGTCGCTGTCCGCCATGCTTGGCTAATAAATAAAGCAGATAGACGCACGCCCATAGAATGCTTGATGCAAGTTTAGCGCGGCGGGCCGCTCGCTTCCATCTCCCCACGCACGACAGGGGTGATCCTGGCTGATTCTGGAGGCTCCCTCCCCCCCAGATCGCTTCCTTTGGGGGGCTCAGCCCCAAAGACTTTTTAGTACCTATTGATCTGCTGAGTGCTCCCACCACCCTCACTGCTGAGTACATGCTGGCTGCATTTAGCGGGATATTGACGATTGCGGGGCACGTGCGCAGGTATGCCGGCCCAACCCCAAGTGTCACCTATGCACTTGACGCGAGCGCCATCAATGCCTTCTTCCAAGGCCAAAATCTTTACAATTTCAAGGTGCGGTGTCATACAAACATGCATGCGAGCCGTGCATGCAGCAGCAGCTACGCAGCTACGCTTTCGTTTCGCAATTTAGCGCATGTCTTTAACGCACGCCAGGATAGAGGTACCCTGGCGCACGCCAACCAACAACAGCCTCGCACACCCAGCACACTCAGCAGTATGTATGTACATACGCTTCTGTTGGTACGGCAACCAACCACAATTGATTATTGCGCACCAACTGCATGCATGTGTGCGTGCATGTGTGACCGTTCGATCGCCCCTGCTGCTGAAAAACAGGTGCTCTACTTTGCCAGCGACGTGCAGAACACCAACGGGGGGGTTAGTGTTAACCAGAATAACGCGGTAAGTAGAGAACCGCGCGTCATATTAAGCACACACTGTACATGGCCCCACGCTGCGCGCCATACCACGCACAGTTCGTACGCACCACACATTAGGCATTATGCCTCCGCCTTGCGCTTGCGGCCGGTCAGGGCATTGGCGATGGCGGCCTTGTGCACGGCGGAGAACGGGGCGCACTTGACACTGGTCTTGGCGATGCCTGACACTCCTCGGGCTTCCTATTAGGCACCGTACGTATATATGTGATGTATGTCCACTCCCATGCATGCAGCTGGCCAGCAAGTCGCTGATCGTCAATGATTATATCAACCGCAATGGTGGGTGATGCATCGTTGCATATGCATCACGATGCATGTGTGTGTGGGGCCACGAGCTAGCCTGCAGCAAGGCGGTGGAGCCCCCGCACACAGCACTAGCGGCATGTAGCAGCCGCGCCGCCCGCCGCCCGCCGCCGCCCGGGACCGGAACAAAGAAACGCGCAATGGAGAAGCGCCGGGTGCTGGCTGAAAGTTAGCATGTTGCTTGTATGGCGGCAGCCCCCGCTGAACAAACATGCATATCCGTCCTTCGCAATCCATTTTTTCCGCCATTGCATGTGCGTGCAGGCGGCTCCTTGGTTGCCAACACTCAGGCCGGTTTCGGCAGTGCGGGCTTTAGCTTCTTCCCGCTGCCTCTCATCTTTGTCCCTGGATCCACTGGAGGGTGCGTGGGCGCGTGGGGAGGAGGAGTGGAGGACGTGTAGCATTCCGTATGTAAATCACGATCATCGTATGCATTTCACTCCAGTAGTCCATTAGCGTGCGTGTCCGCAGCAAGTCGTGTGTGTGCTTGATCCCACCTGCTGTCATCATGCGGCGGGCTTGGCACGTGACCGGTGGCATGAAAGATAGATCGACTTCGTTTCATCAATCC
Organism: Chlamydomonas schloesseri; assembly: GCA_016834595.1. Lineage (NCBI taxonomy): Eukaryota > Viridiplantae > Chlorophyta > Chlorophyceae > Chlamydomonadales > Chlamydomonadaceae > Chlamydomonas > Chlamydomonas schloesseri. The sequence goes on from JAEHOD010000089.1 coordinate 254,202, forward strand.
AGTATCGTGCTGTGGACCTCTGCACACGTTCGTTCCTATCCTCCTACAGGTTCACCGACATTGTCCAGGTGCAGCCCGATGCCACCGACCTCTTCGGCTTGCCGGGCTTCAGCAACGCGTGAGAAGTCATGCATTATCTTATTGCTTGCTTGCTTGCTCTTCGCTCGTGACCTAGCTATCTAGATGTTGGCTACTTCATTGTTTGCGTGCTGTGCCCGGGACTTATTACATCACACTCTATTGGCTTACCCTGCTTTGTATGCGTGCAGAGTCCTGTCTGCAGGCCCCTGGCACGGCCACTGGACCGGCCCCTCCGGCTGGCTGGGCCTGCGCCCCGTGGTTGTCCGCTCCAATTGCCCTGTGCCGCTGCCCACCGCCACGCAAGCCCAGAACTGCCAGGCCGCGGCGCTGTGGGGCAAGAAGGTCAAGCTGACCGCTGAGATCTGCAACAACGGCGTTGACGATGACGGTGAGTAGTAGTGCGGCATGCACGCGCGCACACGGCGAGATATATCTATAGCTAGAGTAGCTTTTATTTTGAAGCCTACTGGACAAAGTAAGCCATCGTGCGCATGGCACGTATACAGTTGCCTGGTGGCCCGCTGGGCGCACTCGCTCGTTTTAGTTCCATGGCTTGCGTTCATTGCACGAAACGCTGCACGGACGCATGGGGTGGCCCGGGACCGAGCTAGCCAGCACGAGGTGACATCACCACGCACGCACGTGACGCTCGCCCACGCGCTTCTCAGAATCAAAACTAACCCACCGCGCGCATGAATGACCCCGCCCCCGCCGCCGCCCCCGCTGCATGCCGCCCCCGCCGCCGCCGGCCGCGCCCCACCTTCCTGCCATCCACCACGCACCGTCCAGGCGACAGCCTGGTTGACGGCGGCCCGAACGGCGACCCCGACTGCTGGGTGTGCGGCAACGGCGTCATTGACCCGTGCGAGCAGTGCGACGACGGAAACATCACGGGCGGCGACGGCTGCTCCAGCACCTGCCAGACCGAGGGCCCGCAGGGCTGATTATAAAGCGACCCCGCCCGCCCGCCCCAAGACTTGGCCCCGCGGCCCCATTGATTGTCTTATTTCGCGCTGCGGCCGCAGCAGCTGCGGCCGCCACCACTACTGGTACTACTGCTGTTGGTTTTGAGCCTTCCATGCATCCGACTGGGTTCCTTGATCATTTGCGCACGTTCGTATGCTGATGACGAATTACATGGCTCGCTGAAGACCTCAGTTGCTTGTCTCTACTCGACATGTCTGTGTTAGTGTAGTTAGTTGCGTGCGTGACTCGGCCACTTTGATTGCAGCAGGTTACTATGATACCTAGCAAGCGCCATTATATACGCGCACGTCCTCCTTGGCTCTGTGTGTATGTACATACCGGTTCCCAGCTTCATTGACTGCACTCGACGGTTATGCTCGCTTGCTCGACGGTTGTTGGTTGGTTATAGTTGAGTGACGACTGGCTTCGCGTCCTCCGGATTCCGCCAGTCTTGCTGGTTCGTGGCAAAAACTCCTCACCATGTAATAAAGTTGCATAGACGTGGCTTTTGTGCGCGAACCGCCACCTGGGACGGGACCAGCTGGGAGATGGGCACGCGGCCCCGCAACAATCTTAAGGCGCCACCGCAATCTTTGCCTGACGCGTCCGCCGCTTAAGATTCCATTTCAGGAAGATGTGCTTGCTAGGATAGGCATGCGCTGCTGGCACAAGCGCAGTAGTAACACATACACCCGCGTCAGCACAGCACAGCAGCAAACACACGCCGGAAGTGCCGGAAGTGAAGCAAGGCGTCACAAATGATAATGACAGCGGAGGAGCGCATGCATCATGCATGCACCATCACTCCATCAGCATGGTAGGTAGCTAGATCCACGCGTGCCGCAAACCAAGCGCGCGCTGACTTTCCTGCTGCTTGCAACCAACCACCGACCACCGCCAGCACATGCCTGCATGCGCGCATGCCATGCGTGCGTGCGATGAGCCGCGCGCGCAACGAGCAACGTCCGCATGTCCGTAGAGCAATCCTAGCCGTCCACCTGCTGCCCGCGTCATTGCCGCGTACGGCCTTATTCCTTCCCAGGACTCCGCCCCGCCCTCGCTCCACAATAAACGTCGGATGGAGGCAAGCACCGTCAAAGCGGTCAACCAAGCAGCTCCGGACTGCAAAGCCCGTACGTGCCTGCATGCTGAAACGCGTCGCAGGTGCGTGCTAGGTAGACACGCCTGCTGCTACTGCTGCTGCTACTGCTGCCTGCCGCAACGCCCCAAATACCCCAAACGCATGTGCGCCAGCGCTAGCCATGCGCCGCCGCCTCTGCATGCGGCCAACAGCAGTACCAGCAGCAGCAGTAGCAGTAGCGGCAGCAGCAGCAGCAGCAGTAGCAGCAGTAGCAGAGCTAAGCCCTGGCTGCTGCTGCTGCTCCGGCGCTGGCGGCGGCGGGCCGGTCAGGGATGCCGGCGGCGGCGGCGGCGCCCGGCGGCAGCAACATGCGCGCCGCCAGCTCGTACTTGGGGAAGGCCGACAGCAGCTCGTCCTGTGGCAGCGGCACAGTGTGACGGTTGCTTGGTTGGTGGTTGGGCGGTTGGCTGGTTGATTGGAGGTGTTCCTGTGCATCTCTGGCCCCCGTGTGGCGTGCTGCTTGGGACCAAGGGCGAAGGCGCGCGCATTTCCGGCCCCATGCCGCAGCCGCAGCCCCAGGCACGTGTCGAGCTCGAGTTTAAGTTTGGGTTCTTGTGTGGGACTGCGGGGGCCGCCCGCCTATGTGTCTCCCTCCCCTGCCAACATCAGCACACGCGTCACACGCGGGCCCCGCCGGCCCCCTCTAGCATCCAAAACATCGCCCACACACCCACCCAACCACCCACCCAACCACCCACCCAACCAACCACCCAACCACCCACGGATGCACGCACCTGGAACACGCGGTACACAGCCGCCAGCGCCGCCGCGTCGCCGCGCGCGCCAACCGCCGTAACGAACTCCCGTACCGTGGGCTTCGACACGCGGTACCGCTTCATCACCCGCGCCGCGCGCAGCACATCCCCGCCCGCCAGCAGCGCCGCCACGTAAGCCGCCGCGTCGCCGCCGCCGCCACCCGGGGTGGCGGCGGCGCCGAATGCCGCCGCCGGGCCAGAGCGCGCCGCCGCCGCCGCCACCGGCGAGTGGTAATATGGAATGTGTGGCGCAACCGGCGACTCGTACCGCGCCGCCAGTGCCGTACGGCCCAGCTCGTCCAGCTCCAACTGCCGCGCCAGCCGTGCTACAGCCGAGGTTCCGGTGCCGGCGGCGCTGCTGCTGCTGCTGCTGCTGCCGTTACTGCCACTGGCGGCACCACCGGCTGCGGCTCCACCTGCCGGCTCCAGCTCAGCCCCGTCGCCGGCCGCGGCGCCGTCGGCTGTAGCTGCAGTGCTGGCGGCGGCGGCGGCGGTTGTAGCCGTCAGCGCCGCCACCACCTTGTCCACCACCTCGGGCGCCACGTATTGCGCCTGGCTGTACAGCAGCTGTAGCACCTGGCCGGCCTGCAGGTGCGGCTGTAGCAGCTGCGCCTGCTGCATCAGCACCTCCACACTCAGCTCCTGTTTTCGGCGGGAGTGGGCGGGTGGGAGGAGGGGGGCGGGGTTGTGGTTACCAGCCCAAACTAAACCAAGCTAAAGGAAGCGGAGTCAAGCAATGCAGGCAAGGCGATACAACAAAATACTCGTTAGGTTGAAGTAGCCGAAGAAGACGTGTTGGGTGCGCCGGCGACTAGAAATGCCACCCGAGCTCGGGGGTGATGGTGGCGGCGGCGGCGGTGGGGGCGGGGGCGGGGGCGAGCACGACACGGCCAGCTTGGCTCAGGTCAGCGCCAGCCACGGAGCAGGTGCAGGTGTGGCAGTTGATGAGGTGAGGGGATCCATGGCCACCGAGCCAACCGCCACCGAGCCAACCGCCACCAGCCCGCCATCCACCCAACCCCGCACATGACGCACAGGCACGCCCGCGCGCCCCCATCAGTCGCCAGTCGCCACGCTTCGGGTGTGATCCCATGATCCCATGATCCCACGACGCACGCCGCCACGCCATTCCCTCCCCCACAGCTTCTCTTCTTAGCCTTGCACATGCCCCGCATGGCCCCCGCCGCACCTGCAGGTAGGCGGGCAGGGGGATGCCAGCGCCCACCGCCGCCGCCATGTACTCGGACAGGGCCGCCTGGGGGTGGGGTTCAGCGGGGTTGCAAAGGATGTGTGGGCGGGTGGGTGCGGGCGTGTGATGTGGTATGTCGTACATGTGTGCACGATGTGCTGGCGACGGTGGAGCGAAGCAAGGCAAGGCAAGGCAAGGCGGGGGTTGGAGTGAAAGGCTTGGGAGGTGCCGAGTTGGCACGTTGACCAGTGCGTTAGTTAGTTAGTTGCGGGAGCCAGCCCCAGCTGGCGCGCGGCCGACACACGCACCCAGCAGGCGACCCAGCCAGCCTTCCGCCCGTCCGCTGGCGTTCCGACGCCGCCACCTTACCTCCGCCTCCCCCCCCGGCATACTACCCGCCCCCTTACTTCCCATCCTCCATCCCACACGCTCAGGCCCTTGCCCCCTCAAGCCCAGAACCCAACCCCGCCCTAGCTAGCTGCCCCCACCCCGACCCCCGACCCCCACCCCGACCCCTCTGTTCTACGTCTACCTCGTCCTTCATTAAACATGCATGGCAACCCCACCCCCACCCCCACCCCGACCTGTACCCCCCCTAGTTTGGGCTGGTAACCGCACCCCCCCCACACACACACATCCACACACACGCACTTGCAGGTAGGGCGCGTCCACCACCTCCTCGTCGTGCAGCCACCGGAACAGCTGCCCCGCCAGCTCCTCCGGCGTCACGTAGGCGGGCATGGGCACCGACCCCGGCGGAGGCGGCGGCAGCGGAGGCAGCGGAGGCAGCGGCGCCGCCGTGCCGGCGGTGGCGGCGCCTGCGGCGCCGGGCGGCTGCGCCGCCCCGGCGGCGGAGCCGCCGGCCGCGGCGCCAGCCGCTGCTGGCGGCGCTGGGGGCGGCGGCGGCGGGGCCTGGGGGGGCGCGAGGGCTGCGGCCAGCAGCTCCCGGTCCAGGGCTGCGGCGTAGCCGGCGCACAGGTCGTCAAAGACGGCCCGGACCTGTTGTTGCGGGTGGTGGTGGCGGTGGGGGTTCCATGCATGTTAAATTAATGGCGAAGGAGAGAGTATGCATGATGGGGCAGCGGTGGGAGGGAGCAGGGAGGTGAGGGAGCCGCCGCAGCAGCAGCAGCAGCAACAGCAGCAGCAGCAACAGCAGCAGCAGCAACAGCAGCAGCCGCATGCGGCGCAGCGGGTGGGCCAGTGGCTGTGGAGGTACACAGGACTGTCGCCCGGGCGCCGCACTTGTGTGAGCAAGCGCGGCATGGCAGCAGCGGCCCTCACGGGGGTTTGCAGCACGCAGCATGCATGATGAGCGACGGCCAGCGCATAGGAGCAAACAAGCAACAAGCAGGAGGAGCTACTAGGTAGCACGTCCACACGCACCGTGGTCATGGGCATTCGCTCCTGTAGCGCGTTGCGCACCACCCCCAGCAGCAGCGCCTTGGGCTGCGCCGCGGCCGCCGCCGCCGCCTGCGCCGCCGCCGCGTCCGAGCCCGGCGGCGGCGGCGGCGCCAGGGCCAGGGCGGGCGGCAGGCCACCGCGGCGGCGCTGCAGGAAGCCGGCGAGCACGGCAGCGTCCGAGCACGACTCAACCACCGCCGGCAGGTTCAGGGCCAGGCGGTACACGGTCTGCGCCGTACGGTCCAGTACGACATTGGGCGCCAGGAAGTCGAAACGGTGCGACTCCCCAGTGGCGGCGGCGGCAGACTCGTCAACGGCGGCGGTTGGCGCCGCCGCCATGTCCGGCGGCGCGCCCGGCCCCGAGTAAAACCTCAAAACCCGTACGGGCAGCGGGTTGGCGACGGGCTGGCCCGAGTGCGCCGCCACGTCGTACAGCATCGCCACGCCCAGCCCGGCGCTGAAACCGGATCCAGAGGCGGCGGTGGCGCCGGATCCGGATCCGGATCCGGCCGGCGGCTGCTGCGCCACCACGATGATGACGGAATCCACAACCGCCACGTCCACATGCGGCGAGAACAGCCTGCGTGTTGGGTTGTGTGCGCGTGTTGGGTTGTGTGCGCGTGTTGGGTTGTGTGCGTGTGTTGAGTTGTGTGCGCGTGTTGGGTTGTGTGCGCGTGTTGGGTTGTGTGCGCGTGTTGGGTTGTGTGCGTGTGTTGAGTTGTGTGCGCGTGTTGGGTTGTGTGCGCGTGTTGGGTTGTGTGCGCGTGTTGCAGGTGCAGGTGCAGGTGCAGGTGCGGCCTTGAACACCAAAGTGACGGCCGGGGTTGGTTTGGGGTTTTATGCGCGCACCCAAAGCAGGCGCCCTGCGAAGCGGATGGCGGCCGCGGCGTCTGCCCCCCATCCAGATTGAAGCCCTCGCCCACAGCCCGCAGCCCGCTGCGTGTGAGTCTATCTCCTCCCCAGTACCGCCGCGCCGCCGGCCGGCCACCATCACAGCTGTGGTTGTGCATGCAAACATAGCATGCATGCATGTGCCGCCCCATGCATATGCATGCACGCAGCGCCGCCCCATCGGTCGTGCATGCATGCTGCATGCATGCACGCAGCGCCGCCCCGCCGCCTGTCCGACACCGTCACAGGGCGGCTGTGTGTTGCTGCAACTCACTCGTACGTGTACTGCAGTACGACGGTGTCGGTGTAGAAGCGGTACAGCTCCAGCTTGAGCGAGCGGCGGTTGATGTGCACGCAGTACACCCTGCGCGGCGTGCGCCCAGTCGGCGGCGACAGAAAGGTCGTGTGGATAGAAGGGTGACATGCAGTGCGGCGCAGGCGCCATGGGTGCAGACGCCATGGTTGCAGGAGAGATCACTTGCGCGGCTCCGCTAGAGGTTCTCCGCCAGTACGCTGAACGGAGCCACCCCCTGCTTGACTCCGCTTCCTTTAGCCTGGTTTAGTTTGGGCTGGTAACAACAACCCCCCCCCCCCACACACACGCACATACCAAACACACACACCATACACGCCGTACAGCGCTGCGGCAGACGGGCCCACCTGCCGTACACCTTGATGAGGCGCAGGTTCTCGGGCGGCACCCGCACCGGCGGCGTCGCAACCGCCGCCGCCGCCGCCGGGCTGGCCGCCAGCCCGCCAACCGCCGCCACGGCGGCGCTGCCCACGCCCACCAGACCACCGCCGCCCACGTCGCCGACCAGACCAAGGCCCAGGCCCGTCACCGACACGCCGCCGCCGCCGCCGTTGGCGCCGCCGCCGGCGGCCGCGGGCACGCCCATCAGGGCCAGCGCGCTGGCGGCGGCGCCCGCCGTGAACGGCGGCAGTACGACAAGGCCCGTGGTCACGAACTGGAAAGCCTTGATGTACGACACGCCGCCGGTTGCCGTTCCCAGCAGCACCATGCGGGTCTCGTGCGTGTAGATGGCCCACTCCACGGGCATGCGGATCTGCCGTGCGTGGCGTGGCGTGGCACGTGCGTGGGGTGGCATGTGCGTGCGCGTGTGTTTAGCTAGGGCTCGCTGCGGGTTTCCATAATGAGTGGTGCGCGCACAGGCACTGCTGCACAGACTGTGGCCTTTGCGACGATGACCAATCCTCCTCCATCCGATACACTCGCAACAGCCACAGCAGGCCGCCCTTCTGCCCCCAGCCCTCGACGTCCGTGGACCAGCGGCAAGGCCGCCGCCGCCGCCTCCCGTTCCTCCCGGCCGCGCTCCCCTGCCCGCCCCCCGCCCTGTCTGTCATGCCTCCGCCTTCCCCCTCCTCTCCTCTTACATTAACGCCCGCCCTCCTCACCCGCCCTCCTCACCCGCCCTCCTCACCCGCTCCTTGAGCCGGAGCCCCTGCCGCCGCGCGCCCACGAACTCATACATCTCCAGCCCGGCGGGCGTCACCAGCACCTGCGGGTAGCGGTGGTGGTGGTGGGGGGGGGGGTTCCATGCATTTAAATTAAGGACGAGGTAGACGGGGGTGGTGGTGGGGGTGGGGGTGGGAAGAGGGGGCGGCGGGGGGGCAGGGGGGGGGTCCAGGCATGGGGTCATTGCCAGGGCGGAGTTTGGCCCCCCCTCCCCCCGGAGAGAGGGGGGGGGGAGAAGAAAGGGGCGGCGGGGGCGATGGGGCAAGCGTGCGCGGGGCCACCACCGGCAGGCCCACTGGCCCACCTGGCGAAACACGGCGTACGGCAGTCCCCCTGGGTCGGCGTATCCGGCAGATACAGGCCGGGCAGCACCTGAACCGGACGTAATTCGCCCCCGCGCCCGCACCCACACCCGCACCCGCACCCCGTGCCCGCACCCGCACCCGCACCCGCACCCGCACCCGCACCCGCACCCGCACCCGCACCCGCACCCGCATCCCCGCCCCCCACTACAGTACTACGCTGCCGCCGCTCACCACCTCGGCTCCGGGCAGCTCTGTGAAGAAGAAGGTGATGAGGTCGCCTCGCGTCTTGTCCGTGCCCTGAGGTGCGCGGATGGCGACAGCATTTGGGGGGGAGCGGGGGTGAGGGAGGGCAACGGGTGGAGTGGTGCATGTACAGGGCTTCACACTCACAAACCTTGCCACTTAGCATGACACGCGTGCCAAACACACACACACACACACACACACACACACACACACACACACACACACACACACACACACACACACACACGTGTGTGTGTGTGTGCGTGGGTGTGCATACCGACGCGGCCACTGCGGCCGCGCGCATCCCTAGTCTCGGTGCTGCCGTGGAGCGGGGAGCGGGGGGCCAGCCCCCGCCAGCCCACGGCGTGCCTCACTCACACACAGCCGCGGTCAGCGGGGTCACTGCGGCTTATCGGGTTGGGCGACGCCACCCGGGATTACGGGGATTTTGCGTGGGGTTTTGGCACGTTCCGCAGCTCTGCAACCGCGCCCGCCACTGCGCCCCATTCCGCCGAGTTGTCTTAAGCGCGCCGCCTACCCTGCCTCGTCCTCTCCTCCACTAGGGAGAAGAGCCGTTTCCTGGGTTGGGATTGGGCGGGCTGCGTGTCTAGTTAGCTTGCTTGCTGCACGCCGTTAGCATGGCCGCCTCTTTTTCTTTGCCATGCCCGTGACACTTTCGCGCTGCCGCCCTTTGCCTATGCTTCCTCTGCCGCCTGTAGGTGAGACTACGGACAGCGGGCGGGAATCAGGGAATTAGGCGTGCTGGGTAAACGTTTTTAGGCGCATGTCACAAGCATATGGGTGCATGTCGGGGTCGGTTTGCTTCGCGAACGCCCGACGGGTTCCAGGCTATTTCTGCGGGTAAGTATGACTACCGGGGCTACGCGGTACCGTCCAAGAAGTATTCGGTGCGTATCCGTCAGTAACTGCGAGCGAATGCGGGGATTCCTCTCCGTTTCCGTTTACCAAGACACACACACACACACACACACACACACACACACACACACACACACACACGTACACACACACACACACACACGTGCGCGAGCGCGCGCACGTGTGCCCCACTCACCCCACCCCACTCACCCCACCCCACCTGTACGAACACGTTCCCCGTGGCCAGCTCCACCAGCTCCAGCAGCCGGCCGCCGCGCTGCAGCGCCAGCAGCCCGCCGTCCAGGCTCAGCCGCAGCCGCCGCACCGGCGGCCCGTCCGCCAGCGGGAACGTCCACTTGAGCTGTGTTATTTAGAGATCACAAGGGGGAGAACAAATGAAAGACTTGGGCTGTGTGTGTGTGTGTGTGGGAAAGAGTGAGGGAGGGGGTTTTATGCGTGTTAGGAGGGGCGTTGCGTGAGTCCGCTCCTCGTTGAAACAGGAGGAAGGGGTTTCTGGGTAGGTGGAAACACGTTGTGTGGGGGAGCAGCGGGGCGCGCTTCTTTCCAGGCTGGGTCTGATATGTGCCGGGAGCCACGGTCCACACAACAAAGGACTTGAGACCAAGGCGTGCTGTCTTGGGCGCTGTCTGGCCGGGACACGCGCACACAAGCCACTCACTGCCACCCGCCATCCGCTCCACCCACCATCCCTCCTGCGCTTGATCAACGCCCGCATGGCGGCCACATCCGCCACATGCGCCAGGCCACACGCCTCCCTCCCCGCACCTGGTCCGGGCCGCCCGGCGGCCCCCACGCCTGCTGCTGCCCCCCCGCCTGAGGCGGCGGCGGCGGCGGCGGCGCCATGTCGTACGCGAACACCAGCCCGCCCTTGACCACCAGCAGCACCGCCGTGCCGTCGTCGTAGCTGCGGAGGAGGGAGGAGGAGGGAGGAGGGAGGAGGCAGGTGAAGGAGGCAGGTGAAGGAGGCAGGTGAAGGAGGCAGGTGAAGGAGGCAGGTGAAGGGGGCAGGTGAAGGAGGCAGGTGAAGGAGGCAGGTGAAGGAGGCAGGTGAAGGAGGCAGGTGAAGGAGGCAGGTGAAGGAGGCAGGTGAAGGAGGCAGGTGAAGGGGGCAGGTGAAGGAGGCAGGTGAAGGAGGCAGGTGAAGGAGGCAGGTGAAGGAGGCAGGTGAAGGGGGCAGGCTGGTGGGACCAAGAATGCAAGAGGCAAGGGCAGGCGGGGAGAGGGCTGGCAGGGAGAGGGCAGGCGGGGAGAGGGCAGGCGGGGAGAGGACAGGCGGGGAGAGGGCAGGTGGAATGGGGTGGGTGGGCAGGGCGGCGCGGTCATGGGGTCCTGGCGTGCGCCGCTCCACCCTCACACCGCCAACTGCCCTACCCCGTCGAGATCCAGGCCAAAAGCCCCTCCATTACAAGCCCCTGCGCACCCACACGCGCGTGTCGCTCCCGCCGCGCCGCCCCCAGGCGCCCCCGCTCACCCCTTCTCCCATGCCCTTGCGCCCCCCCCCATTTCCCCTAGCCTGGCCGTGTATTGCTCACTCACCCCCAGAACGACAGCGTCTCCGGCTCCAGGTTGAGGCCTTGGTCCACTGCCGCCACCTGGTGGGCCCGGAACGACGACCAACAACAGCAGCAGCAGCAGCAGCAGCAGCAGCAGCAGCAGCAGCAGCAGCAGCAGCAGCAGCAGCAGCAGCAGCAGCAGCAGCAGCAGCAGCAGGGCACACGAGCCTTGGCACGGCCGCAGCGTGTCATCAAAACCTCAACCCATGAATGGCAACAAGCAGGTATCCAACGCAGCAACCAATCGCCAGTCGCGAAGTCGACATGGCGGGCGCCGGTACGTTTTGGTGGCTTACCAGCCCCCTAGGTGCCCTTGGCCCCCATCCCCCTCCCGCCCCTGCACCCCTACCTGGTGCAAGGGGCCGCCGCCGCCGCCGCCGCCCGCAGCCGAGCCAGACGCCATGATGCCGCCGCCGGTCCCAAGAGCGCTCGCCATGCTGCTGCTGCTCGTCGGCCCCGCTGCGCGCTCCTGCCTAGCGCTGCCTAGCTGCCTGTCTCTTGCCCCACGCTGCTGCTGCTGGCTAGCGAGCTAGCCTGCTTTGCGCGTGTGGCCTTCCCGCTCCTCCAAACACCCGACAAGCCCACAGCAGCGGACTCCTAACGGCTTCAGATGCTGAGGATAAACTTTTTAATTTCTGCGAGTAGCTCGGCCTTGACGGAGTCGGGCACGCGTGCGCGGCCCTCTGGTCGCACCGCGCGCACGATGTCCTCGGTGGTCACCGCCTCGCGGCCCTTGCGCGCAACGTACTCTGAGGGCGGGGTGTGCGTAGGGGGGGGCGGGGCAAGTGAGGACGGCGGGAGGGTTGGCGGGGCGCGGGGCCGGGTCTGGTGTGGTCTGGTCAGGCGTGGGGCTGCGACGCTTGGCATGGCCCTCCCGGCATGGCACACCGGACCCCCCCCCGCTCGCGCCCCCTCTCTGCTGCCTATGCACAGGCGCACAAGCCCGCACTTCCACGGTCGCCAGTCCCCAGCACCACAGCTGCCTGCATGGTGGTCGTGCGGCCCCTGGGTCAGCGCGAACGCCCCCCCCCCCCCCAGGCACGAGCCGGTGTCCCCGCCCCCCCCCCCCCCAGGCAGTCGGCCGCCCGGTACGGCATGCACACGTCTCCATCTGTGTCCCAGCCGCCGTGTGACAGTACCATCCATGTGACTTTCCCAAGTCCTGCTGCTGTCTGCCTTGGCTGCTGGCGTCCGACCGCCAGGGCTGAGAGTGCGCAGGGCGCGTGGCACGCTCACTCGCTATGGGGACGACGTCGTCTGGGGTTCTGGCCTCGAGCCCCACCTGCGAACCTCGCTTACCCCGGCAACGCTGCTTGATGTCGTCACGCCAGCCACACGCTGCCAGCCGCGCAGCGAGCAGCTCCTTCAGGTCTTCCCGCTTGCCCGAGCTTGTCAGCTGCACACATCCAGCGCCACATTCCGCCTCGTTCCGCGCATGAGCCTGACAGCTTGGGATGGCAAATAATGCTTACGTGGTGACGAATCTTGTCCTCAAGGCGAAGCTCGTCGATTTCGGACTCGGCAGCGCCCCGCTTCTGGCCCTGGGACATTCCTCAGCGAGCGCAGCTGCTAACGATAGTCATGCAAGTACGTAGCACTGGCAGAGGGCGCTGCAGGCGCATGCGAATGTGCACGTCGACGAATGAGACGCGAACGCTTCCAAACCTGGTGAGGAACTGTGTGTCTATATTACTGGTTTTAGCATAATACTGATAGCATAACTTCAATACCTGCCAGAACTGCCTGGGGTCGCTCTAACCCTTCTGCGACCATTTTGACAAATTCTACCGCGATGCAATACGGCCGTTCAAGATTACAAGGCATGCGTTAACCAGCTAGACTATACAACCATTATACACATAGGACAATGGCGCAAGGCGCAGGGAGAACAACCCTGTCGCTGGAGCAGAAGTTGCTCGCGGAGGGAGTCGCGTCGGACGTCGTCCGCGCGTGCTGTGAGCTGTTTGGGAGCTATGAAGAGGTGGGATGTGCAGCGCGCGGCATCAGCGGCGCGCAGAAGTCGAAGAGGGGCAGTAGCACACCGCGCCATCGACCGGCCCTGCGCGGCGTCCATTTGCCCGGTGGTTCGCATGGTCCACGGCTCGGCCGCTGGGCACTGACGGGGAAACATGCGAGCTATGCTGCATAATGCTAGGTCCGTAGGCTGGGCAGCCAACGTGCAGCACACCTGGGGGCACAGCACGCCGTGACGCTCCACGCGAGGCATGTTGGGCCACCAACCCGTGTTGCCTGGGCAGCTGTGCCTTCCTCCCCCGACCTGCCCCTCCCCGCTCCTCACCAAAACAAGCACGCGCGCCTCACCAACACCCTCAGGCCAAGCCGTACCTTGCCGGTCCCCGAACCGGACTGCCAGGCGGCGGCGACGTGAAAGAGTACTGGTCGATCAAGTACCACCGGTAGGTGCAGCACGGTGTGGCGCGATGCAGTGCGTCAGACGGGGCGAAGCGCGGGACCTCAGGGGGCGCAAGTTGCATATGAGTCGGGCGACGTGCCAAGCGGTGTGTCTCCAGGCGTGCTTGGCAGGAATTGCCGGGCGGGGTTGCCGTACGGTGGCAGTTCGGCCAGGGCGGCCTGTCGGCGGCGGTAGCGGGCGGTGCACAAGCTCAGGCGCCGTGTCCATTGCCCCTCGCCCACTCCGCTCCACACTTACTCGCCCTCGCCCTCGCCGGGTCATCAGCTCTTTCGCCCACCTGCTTTGCCAACCGCCCTGTACCACGCCCGCACACACAGGTACTACTACCACGACGGCGACGCCGCCAGCACTACCTGGGAGTTCCCCCACCCGGTAGGAGCGTTTGCGGGCGGGACGCGTACCGGCGCAAATTGCCGGGGGGGGGGGGTGCCGGGGGGTGCAGAGTGCAAATGGCAGGGTGTGGAGCGCGTGTGCAAATCACAACATCAAGGTTGCAGAGTGCGGGGCGTAAAAGGTGCGGGGCGTAAAGGGTGCGGCGTGCAGGTGCAGAGTGCGGGGTGCACCTGCCGACAGACAGGCGGGCTGCTGGGTCTGCTGTTCTCCACTGCATACACCCACCCGGTCACCACTCTGCGCTCCACGCCACCCGCCACTCCCACCTACCACTCTCCACCAACAATTCCTGGAACTCCCACACACCACGCCGCCGCCCCCGCAGCTGCAGCTGTCGGAGTGGCTGCTGGACGCCTCCATCAGCGGTCTGGACGTGGGCAGCTGCCGCAAGCTGCTCAGCGCGCTGCTGTGGGCGGTGCAGACCAACGCGCACAAGGTGGGGCGCAGGGTGATGCCCGGGCAAGGCGTGGGCGGGGACGAAGCAGTGGGAAGAGAGGAAAAGGATAGGAAGGAAAGGAAGGAATCGAAGGAGAGGGAGGCAAGGGCTGTGGCGGGGGGGGGGCGGGGCGGGGTGCAAGCCGTCACCCATGGAGGCAGCCTACCGAGCGGGCACATACAGGACCCAGGCGGAGCAGCAGGCTGAGCTCTTACCTCTGCTGCTGTGCGCTGCTGCCCCTCCTGGGCCGGGTACCTGTGTGGTTGGGTGTGTTTCAGGACAGGATACGTCGGCGATAGACGTAAGATTGTCGGTCGCGTACACGCACCGGAACTCACGGCACGGGTGTGTAAGAAAACACGGGATAGGGTAAACGCAGACCGTGTGTGTGTGTGTGTGTGTTAGAAATTACATGGTAGAGGACTATGCAAGACTTGTGTGTGTGTGTGTGTGTGTGTGTGCGCGCGCTGCAGGGTGAGTTCCTGTGGAACGCGCTGGGGCTGCTGGGGCGGCTCACAGCCAACGTAGTGGACTGCGGAAACAGCCTTGAAAAGTACCGGTGAGTGTGGGCTCGGGGGGACCCGCGTGTGTGCATGTGGGTGTGGGCGTCAGTAGGCCTGCGGCTTGCTTCCTGGGTTGGGAGCACGCATCCGACGACACGGTGCGGCAGTTACCGCCCAGCCCGCCTCCGCAACCCTCCCTCCGCTGCCGCCCCCATCACCCCACCCCCGCACCCCGCACCCCGCCTCCGCGTCATCGCCCGCACGCCGTTGCCGCCACAGCACCATCCGCAAGTCCAACCCGCGCATCCGCGAGGCGCTGGACACGCTGGCGGGCTGCGGTGAGGCGGTGCTGCTGGCGGCGGGATTCGTACCCGGGCGCGGCGCCGAGGGTGGCGAGCTGCTCACCTTCCCGGCGGGCCCCGGCACCGACCTGCGGCCGCTCACGCTGGTGAACGCCAAGCTGCAGCAGCTCATAGCGCACAAGGTGGGTGCGGGCGGCGGGAGGGAGCGGTAAAGGTAGCGATGGTCGGGGAAGGGGCAGGGGATGGGGTCGGCGCGCGAGAGCGGGGATGCGACAAGGGGGGCTGGGCCGGGGGTTCCGAGTGCAGCGTGGCGCGGCGCCGATTGCGGCATGGCGGCGCGGCGTCGCGTCGCATTGGGTGTCGCAGCGGCGTCTGTGGATGGCGCTTCCACTCTGTGGCCTTCTCCTTTCCCTGTCTGGACAGCACTGGGCGCAGTCGTGCATGATAATGCCCCCCTGCCCATGCCACGCTCCCGCCGCCCCACCCGGCCCCCTCGTCATTAAAAAAACATGTATGGCACCCCCTCCGTGCACCCCCTCCCCACCCCGCCGCCTCCAGGGCTTCACCGGCCAGGCCCGCGAGCACAACGACACGGGGGACACGCCCGCGTCCCGGCACTCCGGCACGCCCGGCTTCAGGTGCGGCGGCACAATGCTACAACGCGACCCTGACAATGGCACCGCAACGCAACCGCCTATCAGGAGCCTTGCTTGGGCAGGGCAGGGCGACCCCGGCCAGGCGTGCGGGGGCTGGCTCTTGCGTATGGGCTGGCAGCCGGCATCAGTAGGCGCAGCCGTGTCCGGTCTTCGTTAACGCAGGCACCGCTGGGTTTTTCCCTTTGTGTGCCACGCCCGCAGGTACCAGCAGGTCATCCACGAGTGCAGCTGCTGCAGCCTACCCATCAATGGTGAGGGGGCGGGGCGGGCCTCCTCCGAGGCCCGGACATCCAGGAGCCAGGAGAGGGTTCCTGCATTGCCGCCATACGATACGTAGCAGGACCTGCTTGTGGCTGCTGGCCGGGTGCGCCTGCCTGCTTATTTGTGGTCCTGACGCTTCGCGTCCTTACACTGTCCCATCCCTGACCAACGCCCCCCTCGCCTGTCAACTGCCATTTTCCGAACCAGACGGCACTGACAAGCTGGTCACTCGCAAGTTCGACACGCCGCCTGGCGAGTTCCGGTGAGGAGTAAGGCTTGCAGGCTTGATGGTTTCGTGACGGGTTGGGGTTTGTGAGCGCGCACAGCCAACGTTGCGCGTGCCTTGAGTGGTGAACGGCGCTGTGCCCTGCATCATGAGGCGTAGCAGGCTGCCAGGCCCCCATCCTGACCCATCTCACGTGGCCGCCTTGCCCCGCACTGTGTCACGACGCGGCTGGTCGCAGGTATGAATGTGAGGTCTGCAGGAACTACAACCTCTGCGAAAGATGTTGGGACAAGTGAGTGAGCGCCGTGGTGATCAAATAGTACTGCGCGCTTGTGCGTTCGTTCAGGCGTGGGAGCGGGCGCATGAAAGCAAGAAAGCGTGTAGTGGGGCGGCCGCGTGCGAGCCCCACCCGTGCAGCTTGCGATCTTCGCCACAAGGCAGCTCCTTTCCTTACGAGGCCACCGCTGTCTACTGTGTAAGGATTGACTCATGCTTCCTCATACTCATATCTCTTTTTGCCCGCTGCCCGCTGCGGTGTGGCCGTGACCGGCCTTCTGCGGCACCTCACGCGCAGGTTCATGGGCGGCACGCTGTCGCCGGCGCACCCGCGCGAGCACCCCTTCCGCACGCACCATCCCAAGGCGGCGCAGCACAACCTGCACTCCGCCGAGAGCGCCACCAACCCCTGGGGCGTGCAGCTGGCGGGCGGCAGCGCGGCGCGTGCGCGGGAGCGGCTCAAGGATCGCACGGGGTTGTAGATAGCGATGTGTGCGCTGTTGTAGAGTGCGAGGTGTGGGTGTGCAGGCCGGGGTGTGTGATGGATGGGTGATAGTATTACTGAAAGGCGGAGGTGGAATATGTGAGCGGCGTGTGACGCTGAGTGTGTGCAGTGAGCAATGGTGGGGCATGGGGACTTGTTCAATTGCAGGGACGCAGGATGTTGGTCAAGGTTGCTGTGGGCAGGCATGAGGGGCGCCGTTGATGTACGGCAATGCTCGATGGAAGGGAGCAAAAGTATGGTGGTGCGCGCATGCAGTGTAATAGGAACGACCGTCACTTCATCATGCCCTGCTGGCGCGCGGACTGGCTCAAATAGCTGTGAATTGATGGGCCGGCGGCCACACGTTTGCATCGGTCACAAGTGGGTCTGTGACGAGGGCCCTGCTAGCGGAGCTCAAAAGTCAGCGCAGGCCAGCGTCCAGCGCAGGGGCGTCCCTGGCCTAGCGAATGTCCTGCTTTTGATCCTCAGGGCGAGGCTGCCGCAGACGGCGGACTACTGTAGTACTTGTGCATCTTTCTCTCTGCCTGGTCTCCCAAGAGCGACACCCCTGCCCCAAATGTAAACCCACACCTCCTATTCAACGTGATGGGCCACAGGCCAATGGCCGTTCGCCCGTCCAAACTGCGCTCACTTTCGAGAGTGTTAGAAATGCCTGATCCGAGTCAGGGGCCAACCCCAAACATTGAACTGCGTGCGCTGCTGCGCAATGGGGTGCAGCAAGCGGTGTCAATGCGTGGTACGGTACCCTCAGAGGAGAACGCGCCGACCCTCAGCTCGTGTTAGATAACGCCCCTGCATGCCTCAGCCGGTCAGCTCCATCCTGCAAAGGAGGAAGATTCAGAACTATGCCGAAAGCTGCGGGCGCCAGCCGATGAGTGTGCACATGTGGCGTTAGGTGGCGTCACACGGGTGCCCGGGGACAGCGCCTGTGCCCAAACAAATACCCGGACACGACAGCCGGCAGGCCTGTGAGGGGAATCCGATGATCGAATGTCAGGACCAGGTCATCTCGTCAAGATGCCTCACGGGGGCTGCACACGTGTGTAGCTGTGTAACAAAGCACGCCGGTGTCAACAGCTGTGGCTTGAAGGGCTTGCAAGTACTCGCACCTACTCTTGTGGGAGCGGTTCTGGACCTGGGGCCACTGGCATCAATCGTATAGGATGGGCACCGCATGCGCGACAGATGGACAGCGTGTGCATGCGTCGGTGGGCAGCGCCGCCACTGCGCCCCGCCGCGCGCGGCCTGTGGTGGTGGCGGCCGCGGCAGCCGCCGTCTCCGCCGCCTCCCAATCCGCCTCCAGGCTGCTGATGTCGTCCGCAGCTGCGAAGGATGCGGCGGCCACACCGACACCATACTGCGCCGCAGCGGCGTAGACAGGCTTGAAAAGCACAACGCTAGCTCTAGGCTTGCGAGGTATAACGTGGACCTAGCCGTGCGTAGCAAACCCAGCTCGTTTCGGGGAAAAAGCACGGCTGTTTTCCCTCTGACAGCAACGCGACGCCCGCCGGTGTGCGTGGGTGGGGGCTCGACCTGACCGCGGTCTGGTCCCTCAACGCAGCTGCCTCCCGTCCTGGCCTGGTACGCTACTTCCAGGGGCCGGTTGCATCACCGATGACAAACCCAGCTAATATTGCTGCAATTATATGCTGCGAAACGTGGTCGCAGTGGCCCGGGCGCAAGAACACGACGGGATGGACTTCAGGGGACAGGTTCGGACAGCCTCTCGACCCGCAACCCAGCTCTATATGCTCTAGTAACGAAGCACTTCACAAAATGCAGCAAGACGGGGCTAGCTGTGCGACTTACCGCGCGTACGGGTCCCATTCCGGATCCTCCATGAATTGGACTATTTCAAGCCGAGCTTCAACTTGCGGGGGGAGCATTCAAGCCCTTGTATTTCCTACATACCTCATGAACATTTAGACATAGCTGTGACCTTATTTATAAAGTTTTGACAGCCCGACAGCCACAGCTCGGCGTCGACATTCCCCCCGCACTCACGCCTCCTCGTTTTCCGAGCCACCGCACCCTTCCTAACCTCGCATAGCTTGACTACGATGGCTCTTCGTGCGGTTCAGCCCATCGAGGCGGAGAATGGCGTGCTGGGCAACAACAATGTGGCGAAGGCCGCTGCGGGCGTCAAGGCCGCTGCTGGGCTGCAGGCCCAGAACAAGCGCCGGTGTGTGGCAATATGTTAGCACTTGATAACGGTCAATTTGGGCGAGGACCTGCGCTGACCGGCAAACCCCCTCCCCCGTAGTGCCCTCGGCGACCTGTCAAACCAGCAGCCTGCCGCTGCTGCTGGCAAGCCCGGCCTGGTCAAGGAGAAGGTGGGTAATTAGCACTATCCAAAGCACAATCCAAGGGCTTAGAGGCCTTTCGCTCGCAGGCTGCGGTGCCGGTTCCGGCCGATGGCGTCAAGACTCGCGCTGCTGCTCGCCGCGCTGACGGAAAGGACGCCCCGATGCCCGCTGCTCCGGGTGCTGCTCTGCGGCCTGCTCCCGCTCAGCTGGTGCCGCGCACCCGGTCGCAGGTGGCCAACGCGCAGCGCGTCCAGGGCCCCAGCATGAGCTCGCTGCTGTCGCAGCGCAGCGAGGCTTTCGTCGGCAGCCAGAGCGTGCGTGCGCCTCCTCCGTCGCCGCTGCCTGACATTGACAGCGGCGACCGGCTGAACCCGCTGATGGCCGCGGACTACGTCAACGACATTTACTTCTTCTACAAGCGCGTCGAGCCCAAGTACAAGGTGCCCAGCGACTACATGACCAAGCAGGTATGCAGTCGCTTTATCCAAACACAACTGGGCTCTCGCTGACTTTCGTCGCTGTTTGCGTGCAGACCGACATCAATGACAAAATGCGTGCCATCCTCATCGACTGGCTCGTGGAGGTGCACCTGAAGTTCAAGGTGAGTGCACTGAATCTCTTGGAGCATTCAGTAGCGTTCCAGGACATGGCTGAGATAGTTGCCACGGTGCTTGTGCCTTTGAGAGTGGGCTGGTCCTTGACGCAGCTGAGGACAGCTGTCTTCGAAGGGAGTCGTTTTGCACCAACAAACACTCCGCGTTCCTTGGTGCAGCTGATGCCGGAGACGCTGTTCCTGACGGTCAACCTGATCGACCGCTTCCTGAACGAGAAGCAGGTCACCCGCAAGAACCTGCAGCTGGTGGGTGGCACACAGCGGTTGCACCCGGCGCGTGGCGCGTACATGGAGCCACATTAGGGACGCATGCGGGACAGCGAGGCGGCGTAGCCGTCATCGGCTGCGGGGCAGTCCGTGACCTGCACGACAGCAGGGCCGTGCCCTGGCCCTCCGACGTATCGTCAGCACCCTTTGGCACTAATACCAGCATGTTCAGCCCATGGGTTGTTGGCAATGAGGCTGCATCGCGGGCTGGGAAGGACGTGCGCGTCATGCCGTGCGATGCCAGATAAGCCAACCTTCATCCCTGTCCATTCAGCTGCGCTTCGAGCGCTCTGGTATTCCCGGGATAATCAGCTGGCAGTGGCAGCAGCAATGTTGTGCCCTGAGGTCCTCTTTTATGCCTGATAAATCAGCCACCCACTTGTCGCTCGTGCCCCAACACCGATAGGTGGGTGTGACCGCCATGCTGATCGCTTCCAAGTACGAGGAGATCTGGGCACCCGAGGTCCGCGACTTCGTTTACATTTCGGACCGCGCCTACACCAAGGAGCAGATCCTGGGCATGGAGAAGGTCATGCTCAACACGCTCAAGTTCCACCTGACGCTGCCCACCACCTACAACTTCCTGGCCCGCGACCTGAAGGCCGCCAACATGCACTTCGACAAGGACGTCACCATGCTGTCCAGCTACCTGATCGAGCTGGCGCAGGTGGACGCCGGCATGCTCAAGCACAACTACTCCCTCATCGCCGTGGCCGCGCTGCATGTGGCCATGTGCGCCTACGAGAAGGCCGACTGCTATCCCCGCGCCCTGGAGAAGCACTGCGGTTACACCCTGGACGAGGTCACGCCCGTGGCCATGCAGCTGGCGGAGCTGATGCAAAAGGCGCCCACCAGCAGCCTGACCGCCGTGTGGAAGAAGTACAGCTCCACCAAGTACAACGAGGCCGCGAAGAAGCCCGCGCCCGCCCACCTGCTGCCCGCGCAGCCGGTGGCGTAAGTAGCGCCGCCGCAACGGCAGTGCTGCTATTCCTTATTTCTGTGTTTGGCGGCACGCTCCCCCAGCTGCACGCCGCATAATGCCGCCATGTGGGCAATGCGATACTGCGTTGTCCCCGCCTGCGCGCCCAGTTTGGCGGCAGGTTCCGTGGCACCGCGGTCCCATTTTCACCGCCAGTGACGGATGGTGCTGACTCTGCAACAGAGTGAAGCGTAAATATGGAAAGTGGACGGTAGTTTATTGATAGGGCGTGTGGTGTGAAGGCTTGTCTGGGCTCTAGAGCCATTGCTTGCGTGCTTAGCATGCACTGCGGAGCTAGTAAAGACAGGCAGACCTGAGAACTAGTTACAAGAGATTTGACGGACACATGACCTGACGGTAGATAGAGATACCCCCAATTGATTCATAACTAGCTGTATGATCGGGGTCGAGCGCGACGGACGTCAAACCTACGTGCGTTGCTCGCATCTTGAGCCAACTTAAGAACTGACGTTCCGGACGACGCCAACCTCCGCCGGCCGAATGACGCGGTCATTCAACTTGTAACCTTTCTGCAAGGCGGGGAGTGCGGCGAAGACCGGAATGTGTAATTGATTTGACTGGCACATAATGCGAGAGTCGGGCGGCTTGTGCGTGGCTCAGCTGGTTGTTAAGGGTCAGGATGGCTGCGGTGTATGGCAGGAGTACGGACGCAGACTACAAACGCCCGTTGCTGTTTATGCAACATCTTTCCCAGTTGACAGCAATGTCTCAGGCACCTAGAGCACAGGCTGACGGTCCAGCCCACCTTGGTCACCACGGCCACCGTGTTGTTCTCCTTGGTCGGGTCGGGGATGTCGAACAGCGCGTTGTGCAGGTTGGGGTCGAAGGGCTGCCCCGCGGCGTCGTAGCGCTCCACACCATTCTGCTTGAGCACCTGCAGCAGAGACACAGCATCAGCACACAGACACCTGCACGTCATGCACCATGCTGCCCCTCTCGTTTTAGGTGAGTGCTGTCGTGCATGGCCCCGGCTCCCATCATGAAGGAGCTTGGAAGCTGCACAACCTGCTGTCTGTCCCCTCGGGTTCCCTCCGTGGGTTCCCTCCTCTGCCCTCCAACTGCGTCAGCAGGTCCCTCCTGTAACCAATGCAATCTTCAAACCCTCTCCTTCCCACCCACCCCAAGCCACCCTCCCTCCTCCCAGCCTCTCTAGCCCCCCTCCTCCCAGCCTCTCTAGCCCCCCTCCTCCCAGCCTCTCTAGCCCCCCTCCTCCCAGCCTCTCTAGCCCCCCTCCTCCCAGCCTCTCTAGCCCCCCTCCTCCCAGCCTCTCTAGCCCCCCTCCTCCCAGCCTCTCTAGCCCCCCTCCTCCCAGCCTCTCTAGCCCCCCCTCCTCCCAGCCTCTCTAGCCCCCCTCCTCCCAGCCTCTCTAGCCCCCCTCCTCCCAGCCTCTCTAGCCCCCCTCCTCCCAGCCTCTCTAGCCCCCCTCCTCCCAGCCTCTCTAGCCCCCCTCCTCCCAGCCTCTCTAGCCCCCCTCCTCCCAGCCTCTCTAGCCCCCCTCCTCCCAGCCTCTCTAGCCCCCCTCCTCCCAGCCTCTCTAGCCCCCCTCCGCCCAGCCTCTCTAGCCCCCCTCCTCCCAGCCTCTCTACCCCCCTCCGCCCAGCCTCTCTAGCCCCCCTCCGCCCAGCCTCTCTAGCCCCCCTCCGCCCAGCCTCTCTAGCCCCCCTCCGCCCAGCCTCTCTAGCCCCCCTCCGCCCAGCCTCTCTAGCCCCCCTCCTCCCAGCCTCTCTAGCCCCCCTCCTCCCAGCCTCTCTAGCCCCCCTCCGCCCAGCCTCTCTAGCCCCCCTCCGCCCAGCCTCTCTAGCCCCCCTCCTCCCAGCCTCTCTAGCCCCCCTCCGCCCAGCCTCTCTAGCCCCCCTCCTCCCAGCCTCTCTAGCCCCCCTCCTCCCAGCCTCTCTAGCCCCCCTCCGCCCAGCCTCTCTAGCCCCCCTCCTCCCAGCCTCTCTAGCCCCCCTCCGCCCAGCCTCTCTAGCCCCCCTCCTCCCAGCCTCTCTAGCCCCCCTCCTCCCAGCCTCTCTAGCCCCCCTCCTCCCAGCCTCTCTAGCCCCCCTCCTCCCAGCCTCTCTAGCCCCCCCTCCTCCCAGCCTCTCTAGCCCCCCTCCTCCCAGCCTCTCTAGCCCCCCTCCTCCCAGCCTCTCTACCTCTTCTGAAATGTTTTTGACCTTGCAAGAACATAATAATCCTGAACTAAGGGACCGGAAAGTCTGGCCCAGACAAACCCCCCAAAACAAGATACGAGCCCTGCCTGGGGCCCCGCTCCAGCCTTCGCGCCCGGGCCCCTCCCCTCCCCCACGGGCCCTGGGCCCCCTGCACCTACCTTGAGCAGGATGTTCTCGGTGGCGCGCACACCCTCCAGCAGCCCCGACAGCAGGTTCCGCAGCTTCTCGGGCGGCACGCCGCCGTCCTCCTGGCAGTGGCAGGGCCGTGGGCAGGGGCGTGCCAGTGGGCGTCGGGAGGTCCTGGGCCGCTTGTCACGCGCATGCCCGCGCCCGCCTCGTCCCACACCAGCCGACCTGCTTCACCTGCCCCTCATCCGCCCCGCCCTGCCCTGCCCCCGCCTAGCCCCGCCGACCACGTCCGCCGTCCCACCCCCAACCCCAGCCGTCCTGCCGATCCGCTCAGTCAACCCGCTTACGCACCAACCTTCAATCCCGCCCCTCACCGCTCACTCCTCAGGCCTCAGCCTTTGAAGCCCTTACCTTGAGCGCCTCGGCCGGCACCACGCTGGCGGCGCGCTCCAGGTTGTCGGGCACGTCCAGCAGCGACTTGACGAAGCCCTGTGCGTCGTGGCGAGCAGTCATCATGCGGTAGTAATGAATGGCGTACTCAGCAGCAGCATCAGCAGCAGCAGCAGCAGGCCGTCGCCGTCTTAGCAGTGCATGGGTGCAGGCAGCAACGGGATCCGGGGTGCGGAGCAGAGGTATGGCTGGGCCGGCACTGCACGTGCGCTGCGCGCGTGTTTTGGAGCACGTACATCGCTCGCCCTGGCCCGCCCACCTTTACCCCACAACCCTAATAAACTCACGCCCCGTCCTCAAGGTTCCGAAGCCCCCACCAGGTCCTGGCACACATCGTCGCCTGCCCCACCCCATCTGCCGCCTCGCCCCAGTGCTCTACTGGCCCCTCGGCCCCCGCCTCCAACACCGCCGCCTCTTGCCGCCGCCGCCTCTTGCCGCCGCCGCCTCTTGCCGCCGCCGCCCACCTGGATAGCGAACTTCTTGCTGACGTCCACTTCGCGAGCGGTACGCGCTCTGAGGTTCTCCATCTCTGCCAGCGTGCGTTTGAGGCTGTCCGTCAGCGTCTCCACCTGTGGTGGGGTGGGGCAGGGCGGGGTGGGGTGGGGTGGGGTGGGGTAGGGTGGGGCGGATGGCACGGGTTGTGGGGGCGGGTCGGTGGCGGGGCTGTGAGGAGCGACACGCCGATAGAGCCGCGGCATAGAGCGTACGTGTTCAGCGTACAATACGTGCATTGCTGGCATGGATCTGTGATAGCCGTGGAGCAAGATCAGAGCATCAAGCCCTGGGAACTGGGGCATCGGCGCGCAGACCCCAATGGATGCGGGTGGTGCACGCGCCACGGGAGCGGAGGCTGTGTGTGGTTCGGCCCCGTGCGCACGGCCCATCGGTGGGTTACTGGTGTGGATGGAAGCATGGATACATCTTTTCCGCCTGTCGTCGTGATGCGGCACTAGTGGTACGGCGGTCTGGGTGGGCGCGGCGCCGCGTGGCGTGGCCGCCGCAGGTGCGGTGGCACGCACCGCTGGCACGTCAGCCCTCTCCCTGTTGGTGTCACGTCACCCGCACCGGTTCCCACCGCCCACGTTGCGCCGACCAGTCGCCCACCTGCTGTGTGAGCTTAGTGGCGTGGTCCTCCTTCGCCTTCAGCTGCGACATCAGCTCCTGGGCAGAGGGCTCCCCGTCGGCCGAAGCATCGGCTCCATCCGCGCCCGAAGTGCTGGGCTTCTCCTCTCCGGCTCCGGCCTGATCCGATGCAGCCCCAGAATCCTTCTTCTCGTTCTTATCGGTCGCGTAGCTGCGCGACCACTGCAGGATGGGTCGCGAAGCCGACGTCGCGAGGGCGGTCTGCGCCGACATCAGCGGCGAGACTTCAATCCGGCATGTGCGAAGCGCTGCAGCGCCCAAGCGAAGCAGGGAGGACATTGTAAACGGATCGCCGCGCGTAAGGATGGTGGATCAGCGAAGTGTCACGTCGGCACGGTTTCGCGTGTAATTGGGTCGACGCAGGTGTCTTGTCGATTGCTTTTTATTATCAGGACGACTGGCTGGGTTGCGTCGGAAAGCATAATGCGTGAAGTGCACATGCCAATGCACACACTCCTACATGCAACGACGGGGAAATATTGTGTTGTCTTGAACGGTCTTTCTCTCATCGAGCCACCTTCACACTTAAGCCGTGCCTCCTTCTCAGACCACACAGGTGCAAAAGGCACCCCAGTGGCGCCAACCGTGACCTCAGGTGTTCCCTTCACGAAAACGACTGCCGTCTTTTTGATAACTGTTTTTATATCTTACATCTTTAGGACAGAAACGCCAATAAGGTTAAAGGCGACCGCTGGACCGGAAGCAGTTCCGACGATTCGCGCGTCGATTTGCCGGATAGGACCCGGGCAGTTGCGTCCCAATGGCGCCATCACCTCAGTGTCTAGGTTACAGGAGTAGATGTCAAGGGAGCCACCGTGGGCACGCTTGCCGAGCGCAGGGCCGCAGAAATTCCGTGGTGCCGCACGCGTTTCGGGGAAAAGCTGCGGGCGGGCGGGCGAGCTCAGCTTGGACGACGTGGCTTGGGCCTAAGTCTTGGCGAAGCGAGCAACGGAGCGAGTCTGAGCAGCACGCGGCGTTGGCGACGCAGGGCAGCGCCTCCCCCGCCCTGGACGGTACGCCTGGGGCCAGTGCCAGCGGTACACTCAACGGCGGCCACGCACCGATGAGCGCTGGCAGGGACAGCAGCCTTGATAGTCGTAGTGGTGGCGGCGGCACCAGCAGTAGCAGCAGCAGCAGCAGCAGCAGCAGCGCATTCAGCAACCGCGGGGTCGCGGCGGGCGGGGCCACGATGCGGCGGGGTTCGAGCTCCGGCGCCAAGGGGGAAAGCGGATCCGGCACGGACACGGTCCTCACGTTTGCTTACGGCGCGAACCTCAACTTCATGACGCTAGCTCGCCGGGATGTCAAGGTGCTGAGGTGAGATGCCCAGATTCTGCAGAGAGGAAAAGGGGGTTGGGGGCAGCCGCGACTTCGGATCCAGCGGAGCGGGTCAGGGGCACGCCCTGCTTCGCTGGCGAGGAGCGCGAGGGGAGCAGCGTGCTGGGAAGCTGCGGGAAGCTGGGTGCTTCGGGTCTGGGAGAGGATACGCTGGGCAGAATGGATCCCATGTTGGATTCAGGCCGCCTGGGATGGATCTGGGGGGGGCAGGCACGTGCGCCCGGTCACGCCCGTGCTTCAAGGCAGAGGTCCCATTCACGTGCTGATACCCAGCTTGCAGCCTGCTCCTGTGGCTAAATAAGGTTGTTGTGCGTCTTAGTACGGGGGACCAAGTACTGCCCCCGCGTGCCTGGCCGTGGGCGCGCCGTGCCCCTGCGGACGCGGCAACGCAACCCTCGGAACCCCTTGCACGGGGCGCTGCGCGCTGGGCGCTCCGGCCGCCGCCCTCCGCGCGCCCCCACACGTGTTGGCACGCCTGCAGCCTTTCGACACGACCCTCCATGCCCCTCTGCTGACATTGCCCTCCGACCACATGGCTGCCATCGTCACCGTCACCGTCATCATCGTCTCGCTCTTCTCACAGTCGCGATCCAGCCACGGTTGTGGAGCCGGCCGTGCAGCTGGTGTTCAAGCACCAGGGCGGCTACGCCACGTTGGAGCCGGCGGCGGCGGCGGCGGCGGCGGCGGCGGCGGCGGGGCCGGGCGGCGCCGCAGCGGCGCCAGGCGGGGGCAATGGGGGCAGCAGCAGCAGCAGCGGGGCCAGCAGCAGTGGAAGCAATGGAGTTGGCGCAACGGCTACGGGGGCACCAGCCGGGGCGGCGGCTGGTGCAGGGCAAGCAGCGGCCGCGGCGTCGGCAGCGGCGTCGGCACAGAACGGGTCTGAGTCCCACCACCCGGTAAGTGGGGGCTGGGGGCGTGTGGGTAGCGCCGCCGTTCTAGCATCCGCTTTCCGGGCCCCTTTCCGCCGCATTACCGTAACACCCATTCAAGACGTACACATTGCCGCATGCCGTACGACCACGTCACGCAGGCCGAGCCGCGCTTCCGGCCGTACGACGGTGTCGTACACGGCGTGCTGTACCGCCTGACGCGGGAGGACTTTGAGAAGCTGAGCAAGCGGGAGGGCGGCTACGTGGTGCAGGAGATGGAGGTGGGGGCGGGGGCGGGGGGGGGGGGGAAGGGCGCGTGCGGGCTCGGGGGTTGGGGGTTCTGGCAGGTTGGAGGTTTGGGGGGGGGGTGTGGTTACCAGCCCAAACTAAACCAATCGAAGGGGGGGCCCTGAGTCTTGGGGCTCGAAACTTGCGGCTGGAAAGAGATTTGGGGCTGCGCGGGACTGGCCAGGGATGAACCGGGCTGGGAATAGAGCTGCAGCTGGAAAGGGGTGTGTGTGTGTGGAAGCGGCTCGGTGAGGCAGTGGGGTAGGGTTTCGGTTCGTGGGTACTTGACATGGTTTAGGGTCGTGCGGTAGCGCAGGGGCGGGAGCGGCGGGCGGCTCGCTGGATCGTACATGCGTGTTCACACGTACTCCTGCTGTACCGTACGCTACCGTACACGCACGCGCCGCAGGTCCGCACCTACGACGGCACGGTCCACCGGGCGCTGGTGTTTGTGTCCAACCCGCTGTTCAAGCTGCCACAGGTGCGTGCGTGCATGTGCGTGCATGCGTGCGTGCGTGCGTGCATGCATGCGTGCGTGCGAGTGAATGTACCGTGCGTGTATGCATGTGTGCGGGCCTGGAACAGGCTGGGGATGGGTGGGTGGGAGCTTCATCCAGAGTTGCAACCAGTGTGCAACCGCCGACAACTGCCTCAACCGCCTCAACCGCCGCAACTGCCACGCCGTACATACAGGAGGTGCTGCCCACCGAGGCCTACCTCAGCAAGATCCGGGAGGGCGCCGCCGACAACTACCTGGATCCGAGCTACCAGGTGGGTGGTGCGGTTGGAGCGGTTGGAGGTTGGGGAGCGGTTGGTTGGGCTGGTTGGCCGGTCCGGCGGCTTGCGGGGTCCGGCTGGTGGTGGGGGCGGGCGTCCAGCAGCGCGTTCAGGGTGAGGCGCAGGGCAGCGGCCACGGGGCTGAGTCTGAGAGTTATGGCTCGCATGGGCGGCCGTATCACCAACCTTGCCGCCTCGGCTCGTGCGTGCCGGATGTCGCACGCTGTTGCTGGAGCTGCTGGAGCCCTGCTGTGCTACACAGTGGCCCACCACCCACCCCCTGGCCATGGCCAGCCCCGGCCAGCAGCGCCTCGCGTATGGCATGCGTACGAGCACACGTGCACTCACATTCGCCCCCCTAACGTAAATTCATGGACCCCCGCCGTCTACCTCGTCATTAATTTAAATGCATGGAACCCCCCCACACACACACGCCCGCACACAGGCCTTCCTCAGCGGCATCACAACGGTGCCTAGCGCGGGCCTGGGCTCCGAGTACTTCAACACCCCCTCCAAGGTGAGTCGGCGGCGGCGGTGGCGGCGGCGGTGGCGGTGGCGGTGGCGGTGGCGGTGGCGGTGGCGGTGGCGGTGGCGGTGGCGGTGGCGGTGGCGGTGGCGGCGGTGATGCCTGACGTTAGGAGCGTCGGCCGGACTTGCAGCAGCAGGCTGGGAGGGGCAGCCGCCCGAAGGCGTGCAGAGGGGACGCACAAAACTCCCTACCCATCCAACCATCTCTTAGTCCGAATCAACTCTTTCCATGCATACTCCTCACAGGGGCCCCCTCTCTGATTCTCTCTCATCCTCTCTTATCTTCTCCCTCCCTCGCGCGCTCCCGCAGTACATGGGCTACTCCTTCCTGGTGGTGGTCGCGCTCATCACGGTCGCCTTCTTCTTCCAGCACTAACTTATTCATTCACTCCACTGGTAGCGGCAGTGATTAGCTAGCTACTAGCTAATAGCTAGGCAGGGTCAACTGTACGGCATCTCCAGCCAGTAGCAGCGGCGAAGCCTACTGGTACTAGCAGCCTGCATCGCAAGCATGTCACAAGCATCGGCGGCAACAGGCAGCTGTCGGCGCCCCTCCTGTCGCGGTAGCTCAGGCGGGGGGGGGTTGTGGCAGCGACAGCCGTGACGCTCTGTGCGCTGCTGTGGGGCCTGTGGCGGAAGGGAAGGAGGGGGAGGGGCGAGCCGCGGCCAGCAGGGGGCTGTGCGCTAGCACGCTCTCACAGCGCCGGGGGCAGCAACGGTGGGGGGCTGCCAGAGCCCCCACAGGCAGCAAGGCGCAGGTTTGGCGGGGTTTGGTTTGGACAGGACCGGTCGCCTGAGGGAGAAAGGGGCTGTGGGAAGGCTCTGACGGCGGGGCTATCAAAGCCATCAATGGACTACTTCGTGGTAACAGGCCGAGGCTGGCACTGAGCTCGCGCAGCAGGGGCTGGGCGGCGTTTGCGCCGACAAAGGCAAACACACTTAGTCACCCAGAGAAGATCCAATTGTGTGTTTTGTGTGTGAATGGTTAGGCTGTAGGCAGACTTTCATGGCTTGATTGCGTGTGAATAACAAGGCAAACTGATTACCTGTACAGCTTTGCCAGCACGTGGCGAGAGGCAGGTGCATGTTTGAGAGTATGTGGCAAGCACTTGACGTCTAGGCAATTACTGAGCCATTTCTGTGTGTTGAGGATGTGACAGAGATCGTTGTAGCGTGGTGGTTGAGGCTTGAGAGACTTATAGCGGGCTCTGCACCTGGTCCGGTCTCCCTGTGTGAGCTCTTGTGATGTGGGGTTTGCGCTATCGCGTAGCGAGGCCGTCATCGTTATTTGCTTGCTCCGAGGGGCACGTGAGGAGCACGTGAGGGGCACGTGAGTAATATTACATACAATGGATGGGAGGGGATGATTGTGTGGTACGGACGTACGGTTGAGGGCCAGAGTCGCGGCTAACGTTCATCTTTGGGAGGTGTTTTGGTGTCATGACCGTACGGGTGACCGTGCATGTCGGGTGACTGAGGGGAAATATGTGTGTTGGGAGAGGGGCAAGTGTCCGAGGTCGGTTGGCCCGGCATGGTGTAGGACCGGAGTACGGGAGGCCGAGGGAGAGGTATTTAGGTCGTGTTGGAGCGGCTTACCGCCGTCTCTCAATCCGATCCTAGGCGAGATAGTCTTTGACCGTTCTATATGAGGGACCCGTCTACTGGACGTTAAACTCAGTGCTTAACATGTAAGCCAGAACGTGACTTCGCCGCTGCCCTCTCGCACCGTAGCTAGGCTCTAGGTCAGCAATACCGGGACCAACAACAGCAATGCAGAGCTGACGGATACTGCATCGTCCATCGCTATGTCATGACATTGGAGCGGCAGTGTGTCCAGGGTATGGTGTCATGCCGGTTGTGTATAGGAGCGTGTGCAACTGTATGTTTGTGTGTTTGTGCCGCCGCCGGATGGTCGCGTGGAGGGAGCAAGACGTGGTGGAGGCGTTGGGTTGCGGCGTAGAATGTCTCCTACCGCCCACCGCCAGTGTGGGCGGTAGGAGACATTCTACGCCACAGAAGTACACAATCCCTGCGGACGACGCCCTGGGGCATCTAGATGTGTCTTTTGCCGATGTCCTGCTACATGGGTGGAGGCGGTGCGCTCTGCGCGGGCGGTGCGCGGCAAGGGAACTGCTGTTTGCCGTTGCGCCCACTCTCTGAAACCGGTTAGGTGAGTTGTTGTTATTATAACGCCAAGCATGACAGGGTATAGACGTAGCTACTTGGGTTGGTGTGTGCGGCTGGTGCGAAGTTGTCATCAGTGGTAGTGAACGAACCGTGTGGAGCAGATTGGGATCTAGAAGCATATGCATTAAATGCGTTCCTTCATGCCCATCAGATAGCGCTTACGTGCTTCTGCGGCAGGGTTGTTCCCCCCCGCATCCTATGGATGGCTACCCCTCCCCCCCCGCTGTAAGACCGGTAAGACCGCGATACTACCGTAACGCTAATATCCGCAGGCGGAGGACTGGTGGGACCGGCATCGTGCCTGCATGTCTGCCGCCTCATAACATGCACCAAACCGCCCAACGAATGGGCGCCTGCTGGTGCTTGGCCATTGCCAGCTGCCGTCCTCAGCCGGCAAGAGTAGTACGGATTGTCCCCGGGCTCTCCTCACCAGCAGACCTACATTCTCACGCCACCTGACCACCTCCCGCATTTTCCG
Source organism: Chlamydomonas schloesseri (assembly GCA_016834595.1). Taxonomy (NCBI): domain Eukaryota; kingdom Viridiplantae; phylum Chlorophyta; class Chlorophyceae; order Chlamydomonadales; family Chlamydomonadaceae; genus Chlamydomonas; species Chlamydomonas schloesseri. Next base: position 285,628 of record JAEHOD010000089.1, read on the forward strand.
TCCCTGCCGCCTAATGTACATGCAACAGGCAACAACAGGACATTCTCCCGGGAGCCTCGACTGAAATGCGCTGTGTGCAATCCTGAGATCGATCACGTAACGGACACGGCACCCAAACACCCACCTGGACCAGTAATCGCCACGTGGCCTGCAATCCAACCCTGGCGCCAGCATGCCGCTGACTGCCGCTACTGCCTATAACCGTACGGTATGCCCTAACGACACACCTAACGCCGCATGCCGCTTGAAGCAGCGCCAGGCCCCCAGCCACGGTATGCCTTGCCCGCATGATCCCCCGCAATAAATCCCTCGTCGCCCCATCATATAAATAACCGTGCACTACGTTCCTCTACACCTCACTACACAGTGCCAATCTAACAGCGCAAAGAAAACTCGTGTCAGCCGCCGCCAACGGCCAACCAACCAGCCAGCGAGCCGACCAGCCGCCAACCGCCAACCGCCCATCCAGGCCTCTACCGCAGCGGCAGCACCTTGTACGGATTCAGGATGCCGTACGGGTCCACGGTTTCCTTGATCCGGCGCATGAGCTCGATGGCCACCGGGCCCTTGCTGTACGGCAGCGCGCCCGCCTTCATCAGCCCGATGCCGTGCTCCGCCGAGATGCTGCCGTTGTGCTGTCGTACGAACTCGTAAACGTACGGCTCGATCTGCCGCAGCAGGTCCTCGTCGTACCTGAGGGAAGGTGAGGGCATGCGTGGTGGGCGTGTGTGGGCGTTTGTGGGCGTGTGTGGGCATGTGCGGGGATAGGGGGAGGTTGCGCTAGTGTAGCTAGTGACCGTGCGGGCGTGCGGCGCGGCAATGGCTGTGCAGCGTGGCAGGGTGCTGACGTGCTGGTGTGTGCACGGGCCGGCAGCCCGGCACCGGCTAGCAGCCGCCACCGCTTGGCCGCGCATTGCAATGATGACGAGGTGCATTGCGACGCCAGGCCCCGGCAGGCGCTCCGCCTCCCCCACGTTCTGCGAACACATGGCCTTTGGCGTCCTTGGGTGTAGCGACGAGGCGCGAGGCCGGCTGCCCAGTTCGTGCCCACTTCGCTTCTGGTTTCTGGAATGAACTACCACCCACCCACCCACTCACTCACCGCGGTGCGGAGATGTTGAGGTGCAGGTTGCCGTCGCCGATGTGCCCGTACCCCACCACCTGGTGATGGTGGTGGTGGTGGTGGTGGTGGTGGTGGTGGTGGTGGTGGTGGTGGTGGTGGTGGTGGTGGTGGTGGTGGTGGTGGTGGTGGGAAGAGGGGGCGGCGGCATGCGGCCAGGTGTCAGGTGTCAAGTGGTATCGGAACGTGTGGCAATCGGGAGGTGGCGACTAGAGCTACCGAGTAAACTCTGGCAACCACCTTTGCAGCACTGAGGCAGTGCCGCCCCCTCCCAGCCACTGCCTCCTCCCCTCAAGAAGCGCCCGCCCCCCCCCCCGCCCCCACGCATCGGTCGCATCCTGCTAAAACCCACACGCACCCTGCACCCCACCTGCACGCCCTCCTCCGGCCCGAAGCCCGCCGCGCCCAGGCGCTGCCGCAGCACGCCCACCAGGTCGTACATGACCCCCGTGGGCAGGCTCACGTCGTACTTGTACACCGCGCCTGTGTGACGACGAGTGACGTGACACATGTTGGCGTGTGTATGTACGGCAAAGGCAGCGAGGTAGCAAAGCGTATCTAAGTAAGGCAGCTGCTAGGTACGGCAGGAGGCTCGCAAGTGTCCAGTACACACACGCACGCACGCAGGCACACAGACACGACGCCCGCAGGCAGGCTGGGGGAGCTCCGGCACGCACGCAGGGCACGCACGCACGCACGCAGGGCACGCACGCACGCACGCACACACGCACGCACGCACGCACGCACGCACACACGCACGCACGCACGCACGCACGCACGCACGCACGCACGCACACACACACACACACGCACGCACGCAGGGCACGCAGGGCACGCACCCCGCCGCGCCAGTGCCTCCGCGATGCCCTCGCGCAGGCGCCAGATGGCCCTGGCCTGAGTCTCGCTGGCGGCCAGGGTGCCGTCCGTGACGCAGCCCTCCGACATAACGTGCTGCAACAACAACAACGGCAACAACAACAATAACAACAACAACAACAACAACATCAACGACAACAACGGCAACAACGGCAACAGAAGTAAGTGCAGTAGCAGCAATAGCAGTAGCAGCAGTAGCATTGGGAGTGGGGGCACCCGTATACTGGAGTAGTACCGGTATTGGGAGGGGGGCCACCCACACAAAACGCGCCCTCACCTCCAGGAACCGCTCCATCTTTTGCGTGTCGTGCTCCGCGCAGCTGCCGTGCGTCTCGACCACCATGTAAAACTGCCGGTCGTCTTCCACGCCCCCGCCGCCCACCAGACCGCCGCCCCCACCGCCGTCCCCCTCGGCTCCCGCTCTCCCCAGCTGGCCCTGGCCCGGACCCGACCTCCCCTGCTGCTGCTGCTGCTGCTGCTGCTGCGGTGGCGGCCCCGTGTCGCCCGCCTCGCCCAGGCCTGCTATAGCCGCCGCCGCGTCCTGCGGCAGTAGCGGGTTGCGCACGCCGTCCAGGTAGGCTGTAGCAAGGTCGGAGCAGGCGCTGTCGAGGAACTCCACCGCCGACAGGACCTCGCCTGCGGCACGCACGCGTGCGGAGTTTCATGTGAGGGTGTGTGTGTGTGTGTGTTGGTAAACGGAAACGGAGAGGAATCCCACAGAGGGTGTGTGTGTGTGTGTGTGTGTGTGTGTGTATGGTTACCAGCCCAAACTGAACCAATATAAAGGCAGCTGAGGGGGGTGATTGTTTTCCCAAAACCCAAGGGGGTGGGGTGGGGAGAGATGCAGCCGCCCATTAGAGAGGATGGCACAAGGGCGCCATGGGGCAGGCTCGAGGTGGGGAGGCCCGGGAGCAGGGAGGGTAGCGGGGCAAACCAGGTGGCGCAGGTCCGGTCCACTGGCTGGGTCGTAACGGCACCATCGCAAGCTTCTGAGTATCTTGCGGTAACCGCGCCCACTGGTTGCGCGGGGCCCAGGTAGGGCCAGACATGGCGCCGGCGTCCGCCAGGGCAGGGGTTATGGTGGCGGCGAGGAGGAAAACCAGCAGCAGCAGCAGCAGCAGCAGCAGCAGCAGCAGCGATCACACGCCTTTCTTCACATCCAAGTAAGATATGCGTTAAATGACCGACCCAATTTTGCATGCGGCCGAAACTCGCACGGCGTTTTCAAACCAGCGTACCGGCCAGCTGTCCTTTCCGAACCCCCCCCCCCCCCGCAATCCTGCCCCCATGCACCGTACGGCGGCCTTTCGCCCCCCGATCTCGGCGTTATTTAATGCCCTCCGCAGCCGATAACTCCATAATTCCAAGCTCCCGACCTCCTAGACGTATGCCTTACTGCTCTTCCGCTTTCGAACACGAGATGCCTTCGCCATGCCTTCAGCCCAAGAGGCTTGCTTCGACTTTAGACTCTTACAACTTTTGCAAAGCACATATCTTTGCCTCAAAGCACCTTCTGTATACTTTAGCCCATCTCCCGCTGGCGCTGCGACCCCTTCGGAGCCAATGCATGTTTCGATGTCCCTCGCGGCAAGCCCGGTAAACCGCACCGAGCTGCGCACCTCGCGATAAATACTTGATTGAGCCAATTCTTTAGGTCGACAAAGCAAAATACGCCTTTCGAGGTCATGTGTGCTCGGCACGTTTTTGAACTTACCCGCCGCTCCCGCTCCTGCCCTCCTCTGCCTTCCCCCCGCGACCGCAGACCAACCTCCAAACTCCCCACGCCCACACCGACCAACGCGAGCCTGTAAGTTTGCGAAGCAATTTCAAGCTAAGAACCTTGGGCGGGTTGGGCGGGTGTGGGTTGGCTGTGTGCATACCCAACGGCGTTTGGGATGGGGGCTCGCACTTTGCATGCGCACTGCAGAACTCACCTGATGAGACCTTTGGCACGGTCGAAACGCGTCGTGAGAGCCATGCCAGCTGCTTATGTGCATGCGGGTGTTGAGGTACTCGGACCTACACCTTAGGGCGTGCACCGCTTTGCTCATAACCTTAACCTTTCCTAGCCCACGCATGTGTCCCCTGGGACGTGTGCACTTGGTTCTCGTTTTGTTCCTCATGGGGGATCTTCCGGTTGTGCCATGCGCCTCTTACGCCTTTGCCTATCACGTTCTCACAACGCTGCACTAATGTACGCTCTCATCCTCATCATTAACAGCAGCAGCAGCAGCAGCAGCAGCAGCAGCAGCAGCAGCAGCAGCAGCAGCAGCAGCAGCAGCAGCAGCAGCAGCAGCACACCAGCCCAGCCCAGCCCAGCTCACCCAGCATGCGGCGTGCGGCGCGCAGGGTGGCACAGCAGGCGGCGAAGGTGGGGCAGGCCAGCAACGCCAGCTGCACCGAGGCGGGGCGCGGCGCGCACTGGATTGCTACAGCCGTCACCACGCCTGCAGGCAGCAGCAGCAGTAGCAGCAGTAGCAGCACACCGCGGACAGGCGCGGCACGACGAATGAAGCGGCAGCAGCAGCAGCAGCAGCAGCAGCAGTGGCAGCAGCCTAGAGGCATAAGACATCAGAAAGACACATGGTGACGTGGAGGCAGCCGGGCGTTGAAGAGGGCGCCCAGGTCTCCGAGGCCCAGGTGCCCGAGGCCCAGGTCTCCGAGGCCCAGGCCCCGAGGCCCAGGTGCCCGAGGCCCAGGTCTCCGAGGCCCAGGTGCCCGAGACGTCACCCCACCAGCAACTGTTAATGATGGGACTGAGGTGGCTCCCTTGAAGGCACCTGATGGGTCTAGACTCTAGACACACCCATACCCGCGCGCGCCCGCGCCAGACGCATGCATGTTCACCTACCACCCTTGCATCGCGAGTTCAACAAGGCATCATGCCGAAAGCTGTAACTGTGTGCCGCGGCTCAAGCGTGTCGTACAACACTCAAACACAACCACCAGGTCTCACCCAACGTGCCCTCCGCCCCGATAAACAGCTGCTTGAGGTCGTAGCCGGTGTTGTCTTTGCGCAGCGTGCGCAGCAGGTCCAGCACCCGGCCGTCGGCTGCAGCTGCAGCTGCGGCAGTAGCAGCGCCGCCGCCACCACCGCCGCCGCCGCCGCCGGAGGCTGTAGCAGCGCCGCTGCTACTGCCGCGGGAGGCGGAGGAGGCGGAGGAAGCGAAGGACGGCGGCGGCGGCAGTAGCGGCTCGGGCAGGACGACCTCCAGGCCGAGGACGCTGAGGGAGGCGGGAGGCCGGAGGCGGGGGGGGGGGGGGGAGGGAAGGAGGGAGGGAGGGGCGCGTTGGGAGAGGGGAGAAGGCAATGCGAACCTCTCCTGCAGATTAGACAAAGTGTCTGTACTCTGTACTGAGTCAAGGATGCGGCGCCCTACCTGTATGTGCGGCATCAAACCTTGCTGTTAGCGGTAGCGGTCCGTTCCCTGGCATTGAATCCTGACAGCGGCGGTGATGGAACCCCCCCTGGTTCGGGTCCCCCCCCCCCCCCACACACACACACGTACCTGCCGTGTAGCGAGCCGTAGCGCACCAGCCGCAGCCCGCCCGCGTTGGTCGACACGTTGCCGCCGATTTGGCAGCTGCCCTTGGCGCCTGCAGGCGAGCGGTGGGGAGCGCGTTGCTTTTGAGGCGGGTGCGGGCGGGCGGCGGTGGGCGAAGCGTCCCAAACCCACCCCCAAGGTCACATCACGTCACTATCTTGAACATCAACTGGAACACAGACTCTCGCCACCCCTGATTCCAACCACCGAACCCACCTCACACACACAGGTGCCTCACACACACACATGCCTCACCCAGGTCCAGCGGCATCATGAAGCCCTTGGCCGCCACGTGCTCGTCCAGCGCCGCCAGCACACAGCCCGCCTGCGCCACCAGCGTGCCCGACACCTGACCGTCCGTACGCGTACGTGCGTCCGTACGTCCGTACGTCCGCACATGTGTGTACGTGTGTGGGGGTGGGGGGTGGGATGAGGGGCGGGGGCGCGGGGGTTAGTGATGGGGGTCGGGGTGGCGTGTGGTGTGGTGTGAATGTGGGTGCGAAGTACGGAGTGTACGTGAGCAAGCTTGGAACGGTTGGGAGTTTGGTTGTTCCATGGTTGCATAGATGCGTCGGTAGGGGGTGGCAAGCAGGGGCGGGACTAGGGTGCCGCACTACGCAAGCCTCTCACTCCTGGAACAACAATACTCTGCCTGTCCGCTTACACAGCAGCTGTATGTTACAGCCGGACGGCAAATGGCAGATATATTGATACTTCCGGTCCTTGCAGCGCTTTCTACATGTGGTGACGAGTTGTGGATGGGGGAACAGCACCATGCGCAAGGGCGCACACGAGCTGGCGTGGCCCGCAGTCAGCCACGCGTTTGACGATTGATTGTGTTACAGTAGGACCCTCCTCGGGCTCACGGCGCTCTCCCCAGCGCATCACTACTGACAGCCGAAGCTGAGTCGTACTAAAACTAAGGTTAAGTCAACGACAAAACAAAGGTAAGGCTACGACCAGGTCTTGTGGCACACAAATCTTAGCAAGGCACGACTGAAGCACTGAGTTGGAAGGCCAGGCGCACACACCGAGGGCACAGCAGAAGAGTTGGTGGTCGAGATAGCAACTATGCCGGTTCAGATGCATAAGACAAACATGACACAAAAGGTCATAGCGTTAGGAATCACTAGCGAAGCAAAGAAACCGCCGTGCAAACAGGTTCTTGCTTGCAAAGTTCAACGTTCTGCAGTAAACTAGAGTCAAAACAGCGATGCGACATCAAGTGCAACAGAATCATAACTAAAGCAAATACAGGCTGACGCCAAAACGCCCAGAGTTGCTCCATGGCTCCGACATGACATGCGCCAGTTCCGCCAAAGCGGGGGAACCTCCAAGCAGGCTCAGCGATACATTGACGACAATCGTGAAGCACCGAGAAGCCGCTGCAGGCACAGCGACACTGGATGGGCTAAGACCGGAGGCCGATTGCTGACGAGGCTCCGCTGCACCGCGACGCAATAGGACTTGCTAGGCCGAAACTTCCCATTGCTAACACCGGGTAGACCAGAGTAGCTCCACCAAAGCAGCTGCTGCAGGTAACTCCACAAGTGCCGGAAAGGTACCGCCGAGGCGCTATGTCGCTATGTCCGCAGAGCCAAGGAAGCAACGCGCTAACTGGGCTTTACTACATGTTTAGATGTTTGACCAGGAGACCGAATTTGAAAGCATATGCTGGATGTCTACCATAAAAATTGCTCATTGTGCATCCACAACATTGAGATGTTCTAGCTGGCTTCGCCAGCGGTCGTGCCCGAGTGGTTAAGGGGACTGACTAGAAATCAGTTGGGATCTCCCGCATAGGTTCGAATCCTGTCGACCGCGAACTATTTTGGCCCCCCCTTATTGCACTGTGAAAATGCATATGAACTGCAGCCGTTCTTCGGCTCCTTTCAAGCAGCGTTTTTTGCTGATAGTTTTGGGACTTTGGGGAGCCGAACCCGCTCTCCGGATCACCCTTCCGGCATAGCTGCCCTCGCCATCCTCACCGACCGAAATGTCATCCGTTCTCGCCCGCACAGCAAGCCTCTTGCTTTCACGAGATTGGTACGTATCTGTGCTTCAACCTCCGCGTTTCTCGTCACCGCCGGCCCCACAATACCACAACCCATTCCGGTTCACCCCACCCCAGCCCACACTGCACCCACTTGCTCACCTCATCGAACTCCAGCACCTTGTTCATACCGGCCGTGGACAGCACCACCTCGTCAAACACCGGCACGCTGCCGCCCACCAGGCCCGTGTTGCCGCCCTGCGGCACCACCGCCAGCCGCCGCGAGGAGCAGTAGCGCAGCACCTCCGACACCTGCAGAAGCAGCAGTAGCGGCAGCGGCAGCGGCACCGGCACATAATAACGTATTCACACCACATGGCAGGCACTATGATGTGATCGGCACAGCAGCTCCGTAGACGCTGCCAGTCAGGTAGGACTGTTGCGTGGCACTGTGTGGGACCGGCGTCGTGGGTGCCGGGGCCGGGGCGAGGTGACGAGAGCGGGCGTCCTGCTCCGCACCTGCTCCGTGCTGCGCGGCCGCAGCGCCACGCGGCTCTTGCCCTCGTACTTCTTCTGCCAGTCCCTGAGAACGATGTGTTGTGTACGTGTGCGGAGATTGACGTGCGGGGCATGCAGAGCAGATGCGGGGCGTGGTGAAAGCAAACGCTAGCGGGTGCCAGGCCTGGCATGACAGTGGGCCGAGGAGAATGGCAACCGGGAGCTCACCGGTTGAAGGGCACGAGTGCGTCCTCATCGGTGATGACTCCTGAGTTGCCAAGGATGGACTGGAAGAAGGCCAGGTCCTGCTCGCTGAGGCGTGCAAATGCTGCTCGCCTCTCGATGGCCGTGTGAAGCAGCCGTTGCGCCCGCATGATTGAAACTCACATGCACCGATATATTATGGTTTTAATTTGACATTCAGGTCATGCAACGCGAAGTAGGGCTTTGGAGCGTAAGAACCAGCGCGGCGTGACTCGGCCGCGTCCTAGGAAGCACGCCGGTGACCTGGGTTTAGCTTATTTCTGCTATGATTTGTGCATGTGCAGTAATTGGCAGTAGCTAGATTGAAGTTGGCAAGGAACCGCGGGTCCTCGCCCGGTGCAAGTCTCGGCCATGCTCGGCGACTCGCACCGTCGCACGTCCCCTCTGTCCCCCTCTGGGCCCCGTGAAAGTGTTTTCGCCCTTTGCAACACGATGGCCCTAAGAGGGCTGCTGCTTTGCTATGACCCCATGTCCTACAGCTCGGATTGCTTGCGATGCCTCGGGAGAACGGCCATACCGTTACAACCGTGCCGGGGAGCCGTGCTGGTGAGGATAAACTACCTCGGCAGTCAGCACTTGTCGACCCGCCCCAACCCGCTGCCTCGACTTCTCGTCCTGCCCATCGGCATACGTACTTAACACTCAGTTGATGGCTGCGACCGCACGGCAGTCCCCTGCACAAGCCTGCATTACCATGAACCCCTGCCACTAACGCCCGAGCTCCGACATCGCCTCATCCGTCACACACCCTCATAGACCACTACCCTGCCACCGCCGCCATTCGCCTCCAACACATTCGCGCACATCCGCCGCATCCCACCAATGCAACGGCATCCCCGCCGCTGGTCCCCGCAGCCTTCCCACTAGAGCTTGAGCGCCACAGCGCCCTTGCGCCCGCCCTCGCCGCCGGCCGACGCCGCCAGGTCGCGCGGCACCTTCTTGGCCTTGGCGCCGCCGCCCGCCGCCGCCGCCGCCTGCTCCGCCGCCAGCTTGGCGAACACGGCGCTGCTGTTGCCCAGGTCGGTGCGGCCGTGCTTGGCGGCGCCGGCGCCCTCCGCCACCTTGACGCCCTTGCCCGCCACCACCTGCGCGTCGCCGGCGTCGGGGCGTGGCGTGGGGGGCGGCGGGGAGGAGGGGGAGGAGGGGGAGGAGGGGAGAAGGGGGCCAGAAGGGAGGGAGGGCAGGTCAAGAGAGAGAAGGCGGTGGTGGGAGATGAGAGAGGTGGTTGCGGAGCGAGGCATGCGGGTGGCATGAGGGTGGGACGAGGAGCATGATCACTGCTGCCCGACCGCGCCGCCTCACGAGCTTTCAGATCGTCTAGCTGTCCGCCTTGCGTGCACGGCCCTTGTCGGCGTTGCCACACATCCAAACACAGAACACATACACACACACGCGCGTGCGCGCATTACGGCGCGCCGCCCTTACCTTGGCGTCGCTCTTGCGGCCCACGATGTTTGCATCGCCGCCCGCCGCCACGGCCTTGGCGCGGCGGTCCGCGTCCTTGGCCTCCTCCTTGGCCTTGTGCACCCGCTTCTTCTTGGCCCGCCGTGCCTTGCGCTCCTCCCTGGCGGAAATAAAGCCCAAGCGCACGCGCTCAGTGCATTCGTGCGCGAGTCAATCCCGGTGAGAGCACGCGCGCATGAGTGAGACGCGGTCTTCTTCGTCAGGCCCATCCCCTCCTCATCTCAAAGCCCTTCATCTCCAACCATCCAACCACCTAGACACTCCTCCCCAACGGCCGCACACGGCCACCCCCAACACAAAAGGCGTGGCTGGCACACGCGGTCTCCCTCTTGTCGTGTGTTGTCCTTGTGCGCTCTCCCCCACACCACCAACACCACCAACAGCTGCGCGCCCGCCCCCAAACCCGTCCACGTCCGCCCACCCACCTGGAGAGCTCCGCCTCCGCCACTGGCCGGCCGTCCTTGGCTCCGGCGGTGTAGACCTCGCCGGGCAGCTGCAGCGCGGCCTTGGACACGGCCACGGGGGCGGCCTCCTCCATGGCGATAGCGGGGACCTCGGCCTTGACCGTCATGTCCTGTTGGTGTTATTGGTGTTGTTGGTGTTGGTGTTGTTGGTATTGCAGCGGGAGGGCCAGGAGGGTTGCCCGGAGGGTTAGGGAAAGCTGGGAAAGATAGTCCATGGTTGGCAGGGGGGCAAAAAGGGGACTGAACGCGCTGACAAAGCGTGTGTGTGTGTATGATTGAGGTGTTGGGCATGAGCATGAGCATCTACATGGCTTGAGATCCATGCAGGCCCCACTAACTCCTTTGAGTCCGGGAGCGCAACAGAACGAAAAGGTGTTGGGCGGAGGCAGTCGGCTGAGGGAAGGAGCTAAGAGCTGCTCCGGGAGCCGCTGTGGTGGATGTAGGGCCTTGGAGCGCATCACGACGAGCAAGCGTGAGCGCTGCAGGCACGCACGCGTGTACACGCACACGCACCTGGATGACCGGCTTGGGCGCGAAGTGGAAGCGGCTCAGCGCGTCTAGCTTGGCTGCGTGGGTGCGTGAAGACAGGGAGGGGGGCAAGGAAGGCAGGGGGGGGGGTTGTGGCCAGGAGGGGAAGGCAGGGGGGGTTCCCGCAAATGCCGCATTTAGACCAAGAAGAGATGTTGTAGACAGGCAGGGGAACGAGCAGGTGAGGGCCAGGAGGTGTCAGGCCGCTCCCACAGGCCATCCACTCGCAAGCCCATTCACACCCAAAGCCTCGCTGAACACAGGGCCGCCAGCACCCACCCGACGACCGCACTCACCGCACAGCGCCTTGAACAGCGTTCGGCACTCGTTGCGCAGCTTCTCATCCTTGTCCTCGCTGGTGCCGCCCGCAACCTGGTTGGTTGGTTTGTTGGTTTGTTGGTTGGTTGGTTCGTTGGTAAGAAGGCATGTACATGATTAGGGGTCGAGACGTCGAGAGGATTTATGAGCAGCCTTTGAGAGGCGTGTGATACGGTGACACAACGCCAAGCGGCACGGTGCCCGCCTCCTCGCGACCCTCCACGCAGGACTACCACCGCACAGGTAAGCGCACGCACGCTCTCCCACCACCACCCGACACCCACCCATCCAGCCAACAGCATCCACCCCTCCTCAAATGCCCAAACCCCCATCCCATAACCCCCCTCTCACTATCCAACCAACCAACCAACCAACCATCCAACCATCCAACCAACCGCAACCAGCCGCAACCGACCAACCAACCACCCCACCTGCCGCACGTAGTCCTGCTCGTACAGCTCGCCCAGGCCGGCCTTGGACTTGCTGTCGTCCAGCTCCACCTGCTTCTTGACGGTCTCCAGAGGCGCCACCACCACACGGACCTGCAGGCGCCGGAGGGGGACCACAAGGAGATGAAGATGAAGCAGTGGTGGCCATGAAGCAGTGGTGGCCATGAAGCAGTGGTGGCCATGAAGCAGTGGTGGCCATGAGGCAGTGGGGAAGCCGTAATGCGGGAGCCGTAATGAGGCAGTGCGCAGCGAGGACGTTTGGATGACAGAGGGGGCAGGCGAGCAGCAGCCACGGTTTCGTGCATGGCATGTTCCCCGACGCTTGCACCCGGGCCGCTGCCATCCACCCCACCC